>CADWAE010000361.1:0-238704 GCA_902982915.1 Phalloptychus januarius
TTATTAACCTGTTTATGTCAAAATGATTAGAAATTTAATAATTGCATTTAATATTAATCTAAATGCTCAGCATTAATATTTATTTCCTTTCCATGATTGTTTTGGATAAAACTCTTAATGGGTTTTTCTCTCTGTTGGATCAGAACCTCGTCTGGATCTGCAGATGGAGAGAACATAGAAATAGGACTTTATGACTTTGTATGAATTTATTCTGAGTTAATAAATATCCTGTCATTGTGCTGCTGTAATGAAATGATGTTTTTATGCAAATCATATTTGTTCCTAAACCTCAGGCTCTTAAAGGACGACCGTCTGTAGCCTCACAGTCCTGACAGCTGTACCTAATAAAGTGGCCGGTGAGTGTATGTGTTCATGTCAACATAATCTTATGTGTTGTATTAATATTTTTATGTTTTTATCTTTTGAACCCCAGGAATATTAATATTATTTATAACCAATAAACAAATAAAACAGTAACTTCAGTTCAGAAAACAATAAAAGAGTTTTTAAAAAATCCTTAAGAGAAAAAACAGGAAAACACCAGAATAAACCAAAATGACACAAATTATTATTATTATTATTATTATTATTATTATTATTATTATTATTATTATTATTATTATCATTATTATTATTAATTATTAATTACATGATTATCATCTGATCTCAGCTTTATATGAAATGTTTTCCTCCATCATGGAGCATCAAGAAAAAACAGATTAAAATCATAAAGTTACATAAAATCACAGAAAAATTAACAATCTGGAGCTTTGATGAGGATTCATGATGAAGATCAGGAGAGATCAGAACCGGGCTTCAGGTCCGGATCTTCAGATCTTCAGGTCTGGATCTTCAGGTCCGGTTTTGGACTGTAGGTCCGGTTCTGTTCCTCAGTTCATGGACAGGATGGGAGCCAGAGCTGAACAAAACCAGAATGAACACGATGAAAGTTTGATCTAGACTCACATTGAAGGAGTGTGAATGTAAACCAGATCTATGTAAACTAGATGTTATCAAACCAGATCTGAGGTCTAGATGTTCTAGATCTTAGATATGAGAGGAACCAGATTTATTCACATAATGTCCAAAAATCCAAAAATAAATGGATAAGAACTGGTTTTGATCTGCTTCAGTCTGGTTTAAACCAGTTTAAACAGGTTTAAACTGGTTTCAACTGGTTCTGACCTCCTTCTTTCTTCTTGTAGTAGATGAATCCAGTTAGAAACAGAACCAGACCCAGGATCAGACCCAAAACTCCAAACGCAATTTTGACCTTTTCCGACTCAGGCAGGGGTTGACCTGGGGGCGGAGCTTAACAGACAGAGGGATGACAGACAGGTGAGCAGACAGACAGGTGAGCAGTCAGACAGATGAGCAGTCAGACAGGTGCAGATTAAGCTATAAAACATTAGTTTATTCAGGAAGACACCGGATTTCAGTTTATCTGTTTGAAACCAGTGACGGTCATTCATGCTCTCACAGGGATTCATCAGTTCATTTGTGAAAACTTCATGGTTTCACATCATCATATTGAAACATTTCAGATTTATTTATTTCAAACATGATGATAAAATCACATCAACATGATGACGTGTCATTAACTTTGAATAACTTGTATATTTTGTCAGGTTAAAGTGGCCACGCCCCTTCAGGAGCCTCAAAAACACTTTGATCACTTTTGACCCTCCTTTCTGATCAAATTCATCAAAAGTCAATAGAAATCTCTAGTTTGATCAAATACGGACAAAATGGGGTCAAAATCACAGTTTCCTTCCAGGATGGAGGTTTGGTGAGTTTTTAAAAGCCAATTTATTTCTGCTGAAATAATAATAAGAAATATGGGAAGTGAAAGTGTTCACTACCTAACGATCGGCTGCAGAGAAATGAACCGTAAGAAACAGTTTGAGAGGAAGGAAACGAGTCCCTGCAGATCGAGAGCTGAAGGAAACGTCTTCAAGTTCACAAAGAGTTTCTTTGTTTCATGCATTTCTTAGTTCAGTCCAGTTTAACAATCACGTCTCCATCAGTGGAATCATTACAGTTTTTCTGGATTCATTTAGTTTCATTTATTTGGAAATCTTGAGCCTCTGATTGAGCCTCTGCTGATTCGCTCTGATCGTTTTCCCATCAGAAAGGTTGAATTGTAGAAAGTGTCAGATGTTTAAAAGTCATGCAGGTTTTTACTCCAGTCGATGGTCAGCGGCTCGTCTGAGCTCAGATGCTCCACCATGCAGGAGATCTTCTGTCCAGACCTGCAGGACATGAAGCAGCAGCTCAGAGACCCGATTGGTTCTGGTCACAGCGTCCAATGGCTGCTGGATTTCCTCAGACAGACTTCAGTCTGTGAGGTTTGGTAAAAATGCTTCATCTCTGATCACTGTGTGACCTGAGCCCCCTGCTCTTCACCCTGATGACCCCTGATGACCCCTGACTGCCGACCCGGGTTCAGTATGAACCATGTCGTTAAGGTAAGACGAATGCTGGGTCTCATCAGGGACGACAAACTGACCACCAGAGAGGAAACATCTGGACACAAACCATCAGATCCTGAATGTCAACAAAACAAACTTGTTGATTTCAGGAAGAATCATCCAAGTCACACACTGATCTGCATCACCTGCTGCAGTGGAGCAAGTCAGGTCACTGGTGTGACCTTTGACCTGGTCCCTCCAAACCTTTGGCCTGAAGAAACATCAGCCACATCTGATGAGAGCAAACCTTCATCCTGAGCACTTTCTACAGAGGAAAGTGACCTGCAGCTTCTCTGTCTGGTCTGGAGCCTCCGACTGACTGGCAGCAAGTAGAGAGGAAGCAGAGAGAACCACCTGCAGCCTTCGTACCGGCCCTTTAAGAATATATCAAACAGCTGACTCATCAATTTATCATCAGACTCTACTGGTGCTGGAGGTCAGAAGGTCACCTGCAATCTGGGCACCACCTGAACGAAGCTCAACCATTATCGATTATTGATTGGTTCAAAGACACACTGGCTCTAAGGCTCCACCTGGTGACAGATCTATGAACTACACCTCAGGAGGATCAGCTGACAAAACCATTCTGGAGCTCAACTGGACTCACCTGGACTCACCTGGACTCATCTGGACTCACCTGGACTCACCTGGACTCATCTGGACTCACCTGGGTGTGAACTCCAGGCTGGAGTGGATCTGGTAGAGCCAGGCGCCGTCTGGCAGCTCGGCGGTGGAAGTGACATCAGAGGTGACTTCCTTCCTCTCTCATCCAGGTGAGTCTGATCTGTTTGGGGAAGAAGCCGTAGACGCTGCAGGTCAGCATGGCGGGATGGCCACCAGCAGGGGGCGCCACTGAGGTCAGAGTGACGGACGGCGCCACTGAAACAGGAAGAGGAGAGAAAGAGATGCTCAGGTCAACATTTACTGATAGCTGTTAATATGGTTCAACCATGACCTTTGACCCAGAGCACATTCTCTAATCAGGTCTTTATAAAAGTGAATTCACAGTTTAATAAAATTATTAATTTTCTTCTGCTAATAGAAAATATTAAAAACAATGTTTATGATCTTTCAGATGAATTTCAGCTGCAGCAGCAAATAAAACATGCAGATTCACACAAATGTAAAAATATTAAAAATTAATATTTCACTGTAAATTAAGAGCAAATTCAATAAAATGGTATTTAAATCCTAAATAGTTATCAGATATTAAACTTCTAATCCAAAATCCAAATGTAATCAAACACAGAAAGGAGAATTTTAATAAAATATAAATTATAAAGAATTTCTGGAACATACAGTTCAACCAATTCAATTAAATAAAATTATAATCAGTTCAGCTTCACCCTGCAGAACCAAACTTTATTCCACCTGGATGATAATTATTATTTAAGCTTCTCAGTCGTTGATTTCAGGTTATTTTTAGCACCAAGCTGAATGAGTCAAACAGAAGAAATAATTTTATTAAATGTGAAAATATAACCACCTTCTGACCCAGCAATCAATAAATACATCAGTTATTATATCAATAAATACATCAGTTATTATATCAATAAGTATATCAATAATTATACCAATAAATATATCAGTGATCATAGAGCTTGGAGCTCACCTGATCTATCTAACACCAATCTATACCAGAGCTCAGCGTTGGGTTTGCAGATCTTCTCTCTGTAGGTTCTCATGACATCCAGCCATTCGGTGCCGTTGTTCCAACTGGCTGCCAGTTTCTGACCAAACGAGTTCAGACCAACGAAGAATCCAACATGGCTGTCGAAGCGGAGGAACTCCACCTTGTTGTAGATGTAGGCGTAGCTGTAGTGAATGTCCTGCAGCTCCGACGAGTTAAACTGGCAGAGGAACAATTCATGGCACATGAAACCAGCTGGAGGGAAACAGATGAAACGTTCAGACAATACAGAAACAACATGACTGCAGAAAACATCTGGATAATGTAACTGTACAGCAGAAGCTAACAGCAGGTCAAAGGTCACTTTCTGTTTCCACAGTCGACACCTGCTGCCTCTAACTGGCCTTAAAGGCTTAAAAAGCTAGATAGGCTCGTTGGCAATGCTAGTTGGCTATG
This sequence comes from Phalloptychus januarius, assembly GCA_902982915.1. Lineage (NCBI taxonomy): Eukaryota > Metazoa > Chordata > Actinopteri > Cyprinodontiformes > Poeciliidae > Phalloptychus > Phalloptychus januarius. The sequence continues at coordinate 4,558 of CADWAE010000361.1, forward strand.
CTATCCTGACCTCCTGCTGTTCCCCCTGACCTCCTGCTGTTCCCTCTGACCTCCTGCTGTTCCCCCTGACCTCCTGCTGTTCCCACTGACCTCCTGCTGTTCCCTCTGACCTCCTGTTGTTCCCTCTGACCTCCTGCTGTTCCCCTGACCTCCTGCTGTTCCCCCTGACCTCCTGCTGTTCCCCCTGACCTCCTGCTGTTCCCCCTGACCTCCTGCTGTTCCCCCTGACCTCCTGCTGTTCCCTCTGTCACCTGTGAATCTGAAGTGAATGAATAATTTATCAAGATGATTTTATTATAGCTGCAACCAGAGACAATAATGAAACATTATTTTCCACCATAATATTTAATATCTAGGAAACTTTGAAGTTCTTTAAGTTTATCATTTTGAGCCCCTGATAAATAATCCGGTTCTGATCCGACCAATCAGAGCTCAGCTGCTATCCGTCTCAGAATCAGATTGAAATGAATCAGAAACATAAAACAGATTTAAATGAATCATAAATGTTTTTCCATTTCAGTTTTGGTTGATCTCAGGAAGCTCAGCGATTTCATGGATCAGAGTTTTGGTTCCTACCTGCAGTCTGGACCAGAACCAGAACCAGGAGCTGAGAGAGACCCATTGCTGCAGGTCAGGAGACGAACTGAGAGTCTGAGAGTCTGAAGCTGGAGCAGGACGGCGAATCACACGGCGGCGGCGGCGTCACCTGTTACCGGGCAGATTGACCTGACAGGAGGAGAGCAGCAGGTGATACCTGGATCCACTGGATCCATCGGTTCTGATGGTTCTGCTGAAGATAAAAACCTGCAGCAGGGATCCTCCTCTGTTTAAACTGGAACAAATTATATAAAATTTAAAATGTTAAATTATATTAAACAATAAAACTCAATATTTCTAAATGTTTCTCTAAAACTTAAAGAAATAAAAATATTTAATTTGTTTGTTTGGATGAATTTCAGGTTTTCTGTTGCAGATCAAACTTTTTACATCCTCACATTTCTTCACATTTTCCCAAATCAGAGACAAACTGAAATGTTTTTGGTTTTTATTAAAGGCATTTTAAGAAAATTAATGTTGATAAATCAAAGTAATTTAAATAAACTGAATTATTAAACTCAGAAAGTCAGTTTGGCTTAACGGACATTTTTATTCCTTGAAATCTCATAAATGTGATGAACTTTGGTTTCTGACGTCTCATAACTGAATTTATGGTTTGTTTGTCTTTTTATATCTGTGTTTATGATGCTGATGCTTTATGATGGACGTATGAACAGATTCCTTTGTTTCCCTCGTCTGCCACACCTGAAGGTCATGGAAATGTTTTATGATCAGACTGAAGGTCAGACAGATGAGCAGCAGCTGCACCCGCCGCTCCACCCGCCGCTCCACCCGCCGCTCCACCCACTGTGCATCTAAATTATGTTTCATTGAATTTAAATTGTTTTGACAGGAAACGTTTCAGGTTGTTGTTCTTGTGTGACAGAGTTTAAAGAGACCAACATCTGTATATGAATTCATATTATCAAACCCTGTGGAGCAACATGAGGTTTTCCCACTAAATGAATATTTAGTTCAGAGGGAAACTAAAACCTTCCTGCTGTTTGTCCTCAGACTGTTGATAGAAACTCATTTTAATTCACAGGTAAAAATGAGAATAAAGCTTCATAACTTCAGACAGAGAAAGTTTTTAATTTCATTTTAATCAGGAAACAATCATCAGAACCAGCCAGTAAAACCCGGTTCAGTCCAGAACCAGCTGAGGTCAGGCGGGTCAGACGGTCGGGTTTCCTGAACCCGCTTATCGCTGGAACATCTAGACATCATATTTCTATGAAGGTCAGGAGCTTTAATGTTGGATTATTGATCAGAGTCTCTGGTTGATCCAAACTGATCGGATCCAGGATTTGGATCAGAACTGGACTTCCTGTGAGAACCATCAGGACGGACCAATCAGCTGCCTCCCTTTCACCATGAGGATGGCTCCGGCGGCGGCTCCCACCACGCCCACCGTCAGTCCCACTGCACACAGAACCGCCGGGCCGGCGCTGGTGCCGGGTCCGGATGGCGCCTCCACCTGGAACTCTGAGACAGGAAACAGTTAGTCTCTGCTTCAGCTGCTTCCTGTCTAGTCAAAGGCCGCTCACCCCAGGTCCTGGTCAGCAGCTTCTTCAGGGCCGGATGGTCCACTGAGCAGCTGTAGACGTCTCCGACCCGAGGGACGAAGTTCAGCCTGGAGATCTGGGTGAAGCTGCTGGTCCTGCTGGGCAGCGGGACGCTCAGGCTGCTGTCCACCGTCACTTCCTGTCCGTTCTTCATCCAGGACACGGCGACCGGAGCCGGACAGAAACCAGAGACGTGACACACCAGAACGTTCTTCTCCCCCAGAACCGCGTGGTGGGCCGGGTAGAGCAGGCTGGACGGGGGATCTGGTGGAGGACAGACGGTTAGTGAGCAGAGACACAGAGAGACAGAGACAGAGAACAGAGAGAGAAGAGAGAGAACAAGAGACAGAACACAGAGAGAGAGAGACACTGCCACAGAGCCACCAGGAATCTGGATTCAACTGAACAAACAGCAGGAAGAGAAACCAGAAGTTTCCATGATTCTAGACTAATTGAGACTAAACGAGACTAAATGAGGCTGAATGAGGCTGACGTTCAGTCTGTTCAGTCTCCTTTAGTCTCATTCAGTCTCCTTCATTCTGTCTCATCCTGTCTCATCCTGTCCTCTCCCAGCTCAGGATCAGTTCCTCACCAAGCGGATCAGGGATGTCCTTCATTCCTAAACGGAGAACCTTCAGGTTGTCTTTGCAGAACTTCTCTCTCTCCACAGCTCGCTCATAAAGCCCTGGAAACTCTGGATGGACGACGAAGTGCGGCATGGTGACGACTCCTTCGCCTCGGTCGAAGTCGGCGTGCCAAACATGTTCACCATCCAGAGCCACCATGTCCATTTCATTAGCAGGTGAACAAGCCACGACCTCCAGGTCCTCATGTTGGACCGGAGGGAGCAGAAACGGGTCAGAGGGATCCGGCACCGGGTGTGATGAGGAGGGCAGACGCTCAGCAGCTGCAGAGGCACAGAGCAGCAGCAGCAGCAGCAGCAGCTCCATCTTCAGCTCATCTGCTCTGAACTCACCCAGTCAGTCAGAAACGCTCCGACCAGCAGCCAATCACAGAGCTCTGCTTAGTGATGTCATCAGTAGGCAGGCTGACTTCTCTGATTGGTCAGACTGTGACTGGACTCCGCCCCCTACCTGCTGACCTGCAGGTCAGATTCCTCTGACCCGGGGTCACCTCTGTTAAAGTGTCAAAGGTCATTTCTGCTGCCAGGTGAGGAAGGAAAGCAGATCCAACTGGTTCCAGTCTGAGTGAAAGATCAACATTATGGGATGGAAATTTAAACTGTTTCACATTAAATATCAGTTTCCATCTTTTATCTCCACTGAGATAAAACATCTGATTAAATATTAAAAAGGAAATATTTCCATCGTTCATCATCCAGACTTTATATTCTCATGGTAGGAAAGTCAAAGAACCAGAACTTTACTAAAAAACCCAAAACTAAAAGGTTTCTAAAAGTAGAAAAGCATCACTTCCTGTCTGACTGCAGATGGTTTCTGTTCATTTATTAGTACATTTATGTCCCATAATGTGATGGGAAGAAATGCAACGTTTAAATTGTTTAAATCTTTCCGTCGTTAGGGTCTCACACCTGCAGGAGGAAAACTTGATGAGCAACATTCACATCTGAGCAGAACCTTGATCTGATCCATCGTCTGCTGCTGCAGGCCGAGTCCGACTGATCCGATGATCAAACAGAATAAATGCTAATGTTTGCATCATTTATTAAAAACTTCTTTACTTTGAACAAGTTGTTTCTGTTTGTCTCAGACTCACTAACTGAAGTGACGACTCCCGTACAGAGACACGCAACTGGTTGACTGACCTCTGACCTCTGGACTTGATCCTCTGACTGAACCGATCCTAATCCCATTAATCCCAGTAAACACGACCCACGTCTCTTTCTGTGATCTGGTAAAAATGAATCCATCTGCTGTAAAACATGAAGCAGGTTAATGTTCAGGACATCAATCAGCCATTGGTTCTCTTAAAAGCGTCGCTGTTCCAGGTAAAACTTCTTCTGCTTCCTGTTAAACAGATCAGAGGTCAGAGGTCAGCCAGCTGAATCAAGGTTTCATCCAATCCCTCAGGTCATAAAACCAGATAAGATGAATCTTTATTGTCATTGTTTTTCTCACAAGATAAAACCCTGAAGGTGCCATCAACTCACATTTAGCAGCAGGAACATGAGCATGACTGACAGCGCTAAGCCCCGCCTCCTGGCTCTGATTGGTTGTCTCTGGTCGGGTGCAGAGCGTTTCTGCAGTAGCAGCTCAGGGAGGAAGAGGAGGAGATGCATCTTCTCAGATTATTTGTCTCATAACAAACAACATGGAGACAGTTTAACAAATATGTAAAAAACATTTATATTTTTAATAAAAGTTATACTGCACCTTTGTCTGCAGATTGAAAATAACCTATAAGCAGGTATTAAACACACTTTCATGAAGCCAGCATTTCTGTTCTGAATGTATTTATTTTATTGCTCTGGTGTAATAATCTGATCTGAAGATACATGTTTTCATTTAGCTGCTAGAAAATCATCACAACTGAGAGAAATAAAGGCTCAGAAACATCAGACTGTAATTTATCAAATACCTTTAACTTGCCATCCCTCCATTCCTCCATCCATCCATCCCTCCATCCATCTATCCATCCATCCATCCGTCCATCCATCCATCCATCCCCATCTCCATTCCATCCATCCATCCTATCCCTCCATTCCATCCATATCCATCATTTCCATCCTCACCATATTCCATTCCAATCCACTCCTCCATACTCCCTCCATCCTCATCAGGTCCGCTCTTCTTCAGAAGAAAGAAACTTTGCTGTAAACACCACAGCAGCGCCATCCAGTGATGAATTTAGAAGACGACCAGACTTTCCGATATTATTGATCCAAAGGTCAATAATAACGCTACAGTGTTTTTAAATTAATATTTTTAATATGTAACGTTCCATATTTGGTATACTTTTTAAACTTTGTTATTTTTATTAATGTTTACTTATTTAAATAAAATGAGTTTTGAGGAGTTGACAGTAGCAGCGCCGTATTCTGCTTACATAAATATGTGAATAGTTTAATGTTGTTGTTTTTTTTATTTAAAAAGGCGGACTTCTTAAGAGTTTCGTATTAAACGTAAAGTTGACACTGAATCGGGCAGATAAAAAAACAAAACACTCGTTTCTCTTCGTTCATTTTCGTGGCCTTGGTCCTCGCTCACTGATTGGTCCATTCATCGCTGTGCTCTTGGCCCCCATATGCTGATTGGCCCGCTGGTCTCCGTGTTGTCCCGCCTCGCCTCCTAATTGGCTCGTGTGTTTCGGATGGTTCGCGTGTTGCGGCTCCAGCAGAGTCACCTTGCTTCGGCCGCTGCCGCTGCTGCTGTTCTGGGGATAGAGCAGAGGAACCGACCGGGCCAGAGGCGACAGGAAGGCAGCTGGCCACCGACCGAACCGGGTCGACATGGCGGAGACAAAGCCGAAGACCTCTCCGAAGGCCATAAAGTTCCTGTTCGGAGGTCTGGCCGGGTAGGAGCTGCTGCTAGCCGCGGTGCTAACGGGCTAATGTCAGGGGTCAGAGGGCGAAAAGGAGCTCTGTGGTGTCAGGGGCAGATTAATGCTAGTTATGGATTATTATCACTATGTGATCAATTGAATATTTTCACCATGTTGGTGCTGGACTCTCAGAACATGCTAGCTGCTAGCGCTAGCTGACTGGAGGTGTTCAGATTAAATCTGCTGCCCGGTAATTCGGGTCCCGGTAGATTCTGATCCGCTGTGACCAGATTTACTGGCCACGATCAGAGGCGCTGATTGGGTCCGAACCTCCTGGAGCTGATTGGTTCTGCTCCAGGACGTTCGGAACCAGTGAGATTGCTTCCGAACCTCCCGGAGCAGAACAGCGGTGTTTTGCTGAAAGTTGTCCCCCTGTCAGCTGAGCTCCAGCAGCGGTTCTGCTCCACCAGAACCAGCTGGCTGCAGGGGATTATCAATGGTTGCCATGGAACCAGCAGCTGTCTGAGCCCGCAGAAAGGTTCAGGTTCTGCTCAGTAGAACAGAACCAGAACCATCCAGTGACCCAGAAGGCCCGGTTCTGATGGAGCCTCTCTGTTCTGCAGCATGGGGGCCACGGTGTTCGTCCAGCCGTTGGACCTGGTGAAGAACCGGATGCAGCTGAGCGGCCAGGGCACCAAGGCCCGCGAGTACAAGACCAGCTTCCACGCTCTGTTCTCCATCCTGAAGAACGAAGGAGTGGGAGGCATCTACACCGGGTCAGTACCGCCAGATGGGTCCAGATGGGACCAGGCTGGTCCTGGAGGCTGTTTCAGGACCAGAGTAAACCCTGTTGTCATCCCTGCAGCGCCTACTTCCTGTTGCATTGGGCTGCATCCACCCTGTAGCTTCTGATCTGATTGCTGATTGGCCGGCGCCGATAACCGATCACCCTGATGGATTTATTGGACTTTCACTAATCAAATAAACCACAGGTGTCAAAGTCCAGTCCTGAGGCTCATCTAGAACCTGCAGGACAGCAGAGGACTGGAGGACGACAGTTTGACTCCCTGAAACAAAGCTTCACAAACCAGCTTTAATATTCTGCTTTGAAGTTTTTAAACTCCAGGTAATTAAAGACGCTCAGCGTTGTCCAATCAGAAGCCAACTTCAGCTCCGTATCGTCCAGTGTGTTGATGTTGGAGTCAGGATGGATCCCAGGAAACGTTCAGCTAACATCACTGCATCTAACGACTAACGATGCTAACAGCAACAACGTTTATTAATAAAGGTTTCTTTCACAGGTGACTAGCTTTAGCATGCTAGCTGCTAGCCTGTTCAGAGCTAATGCTACTGAGTAATCTCCTCCTGAGTCAGCACCGGCCAATCAGCAATCAGGAGCTTCAGGATGGATGTAGCCTCCGCTGGACGAACAGGAGTCTTTACTCTGGTCCTGATACAGAGACATGTCCCTGTCCCCCCTGTGTCCTCCCCTGTCCTAACGGAGGACGTCCTCTCAGCCTGTCTGCAGGGCTCCTCCGCCAGGCCACCTACACCACCACCCGCCTGGGAATCTACACCATCCTGTTTGAGAAGATGACAGGAGCCGATGGACGGCCGCCCAACTTCCTGCTGAAGGTCGGATCCTCTGAGGCGGGCTGCGGTTCTGGTTCTGGTTCCAGATCCAGTCCTGGTTCCTCCAGGGTAACCTGTGGCTCCCCCTGCAGGCTCTGATCGGGATGACGGCCGGCGCCACCGGAGCGTTTGTGGGGACGCCGGCGGAGGTCGCGCTGATCCGGATGACGGCTGACGGGCGGTGAGAGCTGCTCTGTGATTGGCTGCTCTGCTCTCAGGTGTGTGTGTGACCTCAGGTGTGTGTGTGTGTGTGGCGCGCAGCCTTCCTGCTGACCAGAGGAGAGGATACACCAACGTGTTCAACGCTCTGGCCCGCATCACCAGGGAGGAGGGGCTGACCACGCTGTGGAGGGTCAGTATCCTAGAAACAGGTGGAGGCGGGGCTCCTCCCATCATGGGTCTCAGCTCTGACCCTGTGACCTCAGCTCTGACCTCTGACTGTGTTTCAGGGGTGTGTTCCCACCATGGCCCGGGCGGTGGTGGTCAACGCTGCTCAGCTGGCGTCCTACTCCCAGTCCAAACAGGCGCTGCTGGACTCAGGTCAGGATCACACACTGCAAGCTAACTGCTAACAGAGGGCAAGCTAACGGCTAACAGAGGGCAAGCTAACTGCTAACAGAAGGCAAGCTAACTGCTAACAGAGGGCAAGCTAACGGCTAACAGAGGGCAAGCTAACGGCTAACAGAGGGCAAGCTAACGGCTAACAGAGGGCAAGCTAACTGCTAACAGAGGGCAAGCTAACTGCTAACAGAGGGCAAGCTAACTGCTAACAGAAGAGGGCAAGATAACCACTAACAGAGGCAAAGCTAACCCACACAGTAAGCTGACTGCTAATCCACTCTGAGTCTAATGTGTCTCTCTTGTGTGTGTGTGTCTCTGTGTGTGTGTGTGTGTCCCTGTGTGTGGGGGTGTGTATTTGTGTGTCTCAGGTTACTTTGGAGACGACATCTTGTGCCATTTCTGTGCCAGCATGATCAGCGGTCTGGTTACCACGGCAGCATCAATGCCCGTCGACATCGTCAAGACCAGGTGAGGCGGCCGAGTCCACAGCGGGTTAGAACCTCAGGACCTCCATCGGTTCTGATGCCGCACCATGTTTGGGTCTGAAACAGTCGGGTTCTGTCTGGGATCTCCGGATGGTACCAGAACCCGGTAGATCTCTGGAGGAAGTGGCTGACTGGATCTTCTCCTGTTTCAGGATCCAGAACATGAGGATGATCGATGGCAAACCGGAGTACAAGAACGGCCTGGTGAGTTCCTGCAGTGGGGTCCAGGACTGGGTCAGAACTGGGTCCAGGACCAGATCCAGAACCGGTCCAGAACATCAGGGCCTCATAGCGCCCACAGTGTTCAACTGTATGAATCGTGATGCCAGGTTGACGGTTGAGCTGCTGGTCCGACCCGTCTCCTTTCTCACTGAGAACCAAAATGGCGGCTCAGATTGTTTTCATGTCATCTGCTGCAGAGCACTGAAACTCAGAGCTCACAGCTGGTTCAGGTTTTCCCTCCTGCTGAATCAGAGCCGAGGGTGTCTCTGAACCAGCAGGCCTGATGCTGCTGCAGCTGAATCAGGGTTCAGCTCTGGGAGCTTTGATGATCCATGAAACATGGCGGCGCGGGGTCTGTGTGTGTACGTGTAGCGTGATTGGATCTGCGTTGTGTTTTTCTTTAAAAGACCCACAGCTAGACCACAGCTGATCAGTAGGAATGTTTTAATCTGCATAGAAAATAGCAGTCAGAACAGGCTTTCTGCACACAGCTCCACAGCGCCTGTTTAACCATGAACAGTACTATTTTTAGCACGTGCATGTAGCATTTTGATTAGCGATGTTTCATTTACAATAAGAGCAGCTAAATATCTGCTAACACAGTTCTGACACTGTTTAACAAGTTTTAAGTGCCCCAAAGCACATTATTTTACACAAACAATAATCAAACTAACATTTATTAAACTTAAAATACGCTGATTAAACAGAAAACAAAATCTCATACCTTCTCCCACGGAATCCGAACAGAAAGAGCGCGACGGAGAACGTGGGAAAACCCTTCCACCGCTACAATGGTATGATCCACTAATTAGTTTTTTAAAACCCTGAGCTAACACTCAAAACAATAATTCCTGAACTCAACATTTCCAACACAGAAGACAACAATTCACATTTTCATGTACAGCCCACTCAATTTGAATAAAAATAACAATTTTGAAACAGGAAGTCACCCGCTGTCCCGCAATGACCCTGTCCTCTCTTCAAAATAAAAGCTTCCGGTGCTCGGAATAGCCTTTCACTTGATTATTACAATCTAGTGTAATAACACCACACTGCTACATACGCAGTGTTTCCACCTGAGGCCATTAGAGTCGGACCCGGTCGGTTCTGCTCATGGTGTCGGCTGCAGCTGGACTGTCTGACCACCAGGTGGCAGCAGAGTCTGAGTCAGAGGGCAGTAAGTTGATGCTGCTGCTTCCTGTGGTTGTTTCTAACTGTGTTTCTGTGTGTGTGTGTGTTTCAGGACGTTCTGATGCGGGTCGTGGGGAGGGAGGGCTTCTTCTCGCTGTGGAAGGGTTTCACTCCGTACTACGCCCGGCTCGGCCCTCACACCGTCCTCACCTTCATCTTCCTGGAACAGATGAACCGCCTCTACAAGACCTACGTGCTGGACCGCTAACACACACACACACACACACACACACACACACACACACACACACACACACACACACACACACACACACACACACACACACGAAGGGTTAAAGTTCTCTGCAGCTGTGATGTAAGCACCATTTACTGACATCGGATTATAAACCTGTGACCCCCGACCCCCAGCATCATGGTGTCACCTGGTTACCATGGTTACCTAGTGGGAAATAAAGTGTTTTTATCCTCAGGTTGTGTTGGTCTGATTTACTGTGATCAGAACCGCTGGGTCAGGACCTGTCCAGCAGGGGGCAGCAGCTCCTCCGGGTCAGAACCGGTCTGGGCGGTCAGCCGGACCGACAGAGTTCTGGCAGAACCTGAGGAGACGGACCGGAAGTTCTGGATGGGAGAAGGTGTTCTGGACGTGAGTCCTGCCTGTGGACCGGAACCGGGCCCTGCTTCCTGTCAGAGGTTCTGGTCAGGATACGGGACCATGCTTCCCATCAGAACTGACATTTCTCATTTTGAAGAATCAACATGGCCGCCATACCTGGAGAAGCTCTAATGAAACTAACGGAGGAGCTAACTGGGCTCAAATGGAACCAGCAGCCTGGTCAGCACCGCTAACTAGAGCGCTAACTCAGCTAATGCTAAAAGCACTCATTACCCTTAGCTATGCTAATGCTAAAGGGGTCAGTAACCGGCAGCTTATGAGCTGCGTGCATTGCTATTGCTATGACTCCCCTTTGCTTTAACAGCAAATGTTTATTTTAATTACATTTTGTGTATTTTATTGGTATTTTGTTTACAGTTTAAAGATGTTTTATAATTTGTCAGTAGTTTCCGGTCTGAAGCCTTAGCTTAGCGCTAAGCTAACCGTGGCTGAGTTTCACCTGCTGACTGACCGCCAGCACCTGGCTCACCTGGTGCTGCAAAACCATTTCCATGATCAGAACCGACTGGAGATCAGCGGCAGATTTCAGAAAACGGACCAGCGGCTCGTTTACAGGCGGAACCATCTTTTCTCCAGACATGAACGTTTTTCTGCAGATTCTTTAAAAACCGAACCGGTCCGCGTACCGGTTCATGTTGGGTTAAATCTGCGATTTTAGACACAAAACCACGAATATTTATTTTTATAGCATTTTGCACATGGATGTTTTACAGCCTGTATATTTTTTTCAACACATTATTTTTTGAGTGAAACCAGATTCTATTTTATAGAGTTTAGGGTAAATTAAAGCGTTAACCTGTAAACACAAAACCTTCACAAACTCAGCCGCCAGTGACGTCATCGTTACGTAGCAGGCTGAGCTGAGCTGTGATTGGCTGCAGGACTCACGCTGAAGCGGAACAGGACGTTCGGCTGCTGAGAGACAAAGACTGAACGTCTCTGTGTGTTTAGGTACCAGAGCTGCTGCAGGACATTTCCTCCAAAAACTGGAAGAAACTGTCCCAGTTTTTGACCAGGATCCTAACCCAGGATCTGGGTCAGAGGTCCCTCTGGCCCCTCAGACCAGGCCAGAGGGGCTCAGTGACTCCAGCAGCTGAAGACGTGTCTCTGGTCCAGACTTTCACCCTGAATGTGTGGTAATGATGAACCTGGTTCAGGAAACAAACAGAAGAGTTGCAAACAGGTTAAACTGCTGCCAGTCTGTTTGAGAGGATGAACGCAGATCTTGATAGAAACAGCAGATTAAAACAAGATCAAAGGCCTGGAAATGGAGCAAGTCAAGCATCAGGCTGAAGAAATGGAGCGAGACCAAAACATCCCAACGAACTTATTACTGAAACATGAAGAGTCCAAAAATATCACTGAGGCCTGAGAGCTGCAGGCCTGCTGAAGATCAGCCACATTCAGCCAGCACAGACTAGCACAGATTAGCACAGATTAGTACAGATTAGCATAGATTAGCACAGATTAGCACCTGGAGAGGCACCAGCACCTCTCGTCCCCAGTAGGGACAAGGGATGGATGGATGGATGGATTTATGGATGGATGATTGATTCATTCATTCAGCTGAAGCCGGTCAGACAGATTGATTGTCCACAGTCACGTCACTGAACCAACATGGGCTGGAGCTGCTCAGCCAGGAAGAATCCAGCCTGCAGTTGGACACAAACATCTTCACTTGTCCTGAGCTCTAAGCTAAAGAGGAGCCATTGCTACATCTGGAGGAAAAACTGCAGCATGGCAGTGGCAGCATCATGCTGTGGGGCTGTTCTGATGGCACCATGAGAAATATGGCTTCAGTAGGAAGCTAAAGTTCTGACCCGGTTTGGTCCAGATGGACCTTCAGCTTCCAGACAAGAGTCCATGTTTGCTTTGTCACCCACTCCTGACCTTTGACCTGGCCTGTGGACACGTTAGAGTGAGGCGACCTGCAGACCCGACCTGGTTCCACCGGTTCTGTCTGCAGGAACGGACCAGAACTCCAGAAACTCGTTCCTGTCACTCATGGTAAACATCTGGTTTCAGCTGGATGTAAGAACTGATCCATGATGACCTTCATCATAGTCTTCATCTTGTCATCCTCCTCCAGCCAATCAGAGCCTTTGATCTTCCCAACAGGAAGTAGGGCTGCTGACAGGAAGTGGGCGGAGCCTGTAGAGAAGCTAAAACCCAGTTTCCCTTAAAAGCATTATGTGTGAACAGAGGATCTGTGAAGTGTTGACATGATAAAACGAACACACACACACACACCCTCACACACTTCTCTCTCAGTCACACTCTCTCTCTCACACACACACACACGCACGAGCACCCCCACTTCTCTCTCAGTCACACTCTCACTCACACACACTCACACACACCGTTCCTGACAGAACCATCTCTTCACTCCGTCACTTCAAGCTCTTTCAACTTGACTCAGAAACCGGGTTCACCGTTACTGAGGAAGTGTGTGAGTGTGTGTGTCGGTGTATAGGGGTGTGTGTGTGTGTGAGAGACTTTCATCTCCTCTGCAGGTTCTGCTTTAACCTCCATAAATGGAAACTGCTGCAGTCAGACGAGCTCTGACTGGTTCCGTCCAGAAACTGATGACAGAACAAATCGGAGCAGAACCGCCGAGGCTGTTGAAATGCTCGACGTGGCACAGAACCAGGACAGAACCGCCCGGGTCCAAACACAGAACCAGGACAGAACCGCCCGGGTCCAGTAGGCGGTGTTCCTGCAGAGCGGGTCATGACCCCGGGTCATGGATCCCGACTCGGACCCTTCATCCTGTCAGGAAGGAGAAATCAGTTTTAAAACTCTGACAGGAACTAGAACACGGTCTACCTCATCAGAACCAGCTACTGGGTTCACCGGGTCAGTCGGGACTCCTGCAGTGATCAAACATGAATCCAGATGAATAATCTGGATTATGATCATCTAGACCATAATCCTCTGATGATGAACAGGATCTGGAATAAAACCCAAACTTGTTGCTGGATGTGGGAACCAGCAGAACCTGAATGTTTCAGCCTGAGGTTCTATCAGCTGCTGCAGATTCAGCAGAACCTCAGAGTCCGGATGGTCCAAAACGAACCAGAGAGCCGCAAACCGGACGGAACCAGAGCAGAACAGGTCAGCTTTTAAAATAAAAGCTTACTGGCAGCACATCTAACATCCATCCATCCATCCATCCCTCCTCCTCTTGTCCCTCATTGGGTCTGGTTCTGGTTCTGGTTCTGGTTCCTCTCCAGTGAACGTAGACCAACATCATGATGAATTAACTTCAGCCTGCAGGACGTTTCATCCCAGATGTTCCTGTTTTCTCAGCTCCTGGTTCCACCTGGTGGCTGATCAACCCGGTTCTGATGAAACAGAGGAACGACTGAAACACCAAGACAGGAGGAAGAAAGACCTTCCACTTCCACACACAGTGACCTGCAGGGTCAAAGGTCACGCTCTGCTGAGACCTGCCTTGGTTCCACTAGAGGTTCTGGTTCTGTTCAGTCTGGAGTCTCTGCTGTAGGAATGTTACAGCGGCGAGTTCACAGGTCCAGACTGGCCCAGGTAAGAGTTCACCTGAGGAATGCAGAGTGTGTGTGCATGGGTGTGTGTGTGTGTGTGACATCTCTATCTTTTTTCTGCCGATTCCTCGTCTGCCTAGAAATACGTTTCCCAGAAATGTATTTCTGGAACTCTTCCTGCATAAGCTGCAGGAGGAGTTCCAGAACCAGGCTGGTTCTGGATGAGTTCTGGTGGTTCTGGATGAGTTCTGCTGGTTCTGGATGGGTTCTGGTCGTCCTCATCAGCAGGCTGTGCGCTGGGAAGCGAAACAGGTCAGGAGGAAGTGGTTTGTTTCTCTTGCTTCCTGAGTCTGATCTCACTTTCTCACTGCCTGTTACTGGGACTGAACTGGACCAGAACCAGAACCTGACCAGGACTAGAACTGGATCCAAACCAGAACCAAGTCGGTTCTGGTGGATACCTGCTCATGGTTCTGAGCGGATCAGACTCCAGAACCGGTTCCTGCTGCTCAGGTTTGATCTGGTCTTTGCTGTTCAGCTCTTCTCTGCCACGGCCTGACCTCTGACCTCAGAACCGTCCTTTCTCTGTCCAGCTGATGGGACAACATGGAGGCGGTCTCAGTGAACCAATCTACTTCCTGGTTCTGACTTCCAGGTAGGGCGAGCAAGAGAGAGAGAGAGAGAGAGGAGAGTGGGTGAGCGGCAGAGAGAGAAGCAGGAAGCGGGCGGGGTCGGTCCTATAAGAGACGGATCGTCTTCCTGCTTTCAGCATTTCTCTGCTGTCCTCCGTTTGCCTGAGACTCACACCCTACCTGCACAGGTAAGACCACACACACACACACATACACACCCAAAGGGAGGCCGGACCTGGACCGTAACCACGGCGACTGTCTCCATCAGGATGTCGTGGCAATCGTACATCGACACCATGAAGACGCCCGACCAGAGCGGCACGGTGCCGGTGGCAGAGGCGGCCATCTGCGGCATCGCACCTGGACAGGAGAGCGTGTGGGTCAGCACCCCGGGCCTGCAGAACATCACGGTGAGCGCAAGAGACGCAACGAGACACACACACACACGTACACACACACACACACTGCAGTTCCTGTTTCCACTCGGCTGCTGACAGAACTTCCTCCTCTGACGGCTCCAAATTGCCGGGACACGTTTCTGCTTCAAATACCACTCTTGGCAACAGGTGACTTCACCTGGCCCGACATGACCTCTTTGGCTCCTGTCTTCTGGCTCAGGGAGGGAGGAAGTTTGCATCTCTGCATCTTCTTCTTGAGCGGAGGGCGTCGCCGCTTCCCGCTCTGCAGGAACCCAGCTCCTGATTGGCTGCTGCACCACTAGTTTCAGTCAGCGATGGTTTGGAGGCATCTGCTCCTCACTTCCTGTTCGGTTGCTGCATGCACTTCCTGCTGCAGCAACCAGGTTGCAGCCAGAACCAGGCAGGTCCAACTGGTGGTTTTGAGCCTACAGAACCTCCCAGGCCCAAACACAATCTGGGTTCTGGTTCCAGAGCATCTCACACGGTGCCAGGCCCCAGTTCCAGCAGGTTCAGGGTTCTGCTGCAGGTTCTGCAGGACCCGGCTGCTCAGACTGAGCTCAGCTGCCTTATAAGGGCACAGCGCCGAAAAGCAGCGAATACAGGAAGCTGAGACGATCACTTCTTCTTTCTTCACACACACACACACACACCCCTGCACACACACATCCTTGTACTTCTATCCAAACTGTGGACTTTGTATTGACTTTCATTCATTATGATAACTGAATTTATAACAATCACTAGTTTATAATCACTTATTTTTATTTAACCTCATATCTAGGTTCTGGTTGTGAACAGCGGTATGGGGTTTATAACCAGAACCTCATATCTAATGTGACTAGTAGAGCTGCAACAAAGTGAGAACCAGGAAAATGTCCTCACTTCTACAAATGTCCTCAGTTTGTTGGTGAATGTAGTTACTTGTTGTCCCTCTATGCACTACAAACAAGCACAGACAAACACACACACACACAGCTCTAAGATGAGGATTTCTGTCATTTTCAGTCAATCCGTGTAAAACAAAGAAAAACGAACCAGAAGATTAAAGTTTGACAGTAAAACTGAGACATGTTGAAGCAGCTCAGTGTGTGGAATCAGCTCCCTGCAGGCCTGCTTCCCGTGCATGTGTGTGTGCGTGTGTGTCAGTGAAATCTCCCTGCAGGCCTGTTCTCTGATTGGCTGCTGCTCCAGAACGCCGTCGCTGCTCCGTGTCCTGACTCGCCTTCACATTCTTTCATCTTGCAGCTCTGCTTGTCTCAGCTGTTTTCCTCCTGAACTTTCTCCGGTTCTGCTGCAGATGTTTGTCTCTGATCCAACCCGGTTCTCACCTGCTTCCTTACCTGTTGCTCTGACCCAGTCCAGCCCTGCATGTCCTCACCCCAGTTCTAGGTGTAGCTGTGCAGTTCGAGGAAGCTGGGAATCTGGAGCTCTGACTGTTTGTCTCCTTTCAGGTCGATGAGATCAAGAAGCTGGGCAGCAAGGACCGGACCAGCTTCGCTCAGAACGGCGTCTACATCGGCGGGACGCGGTGCCGCCTGATCCGGGACCAGATGGACATGGAGCCAGTCTTCGCTCTGGACCTGAAGACCGCGGCCGACGCCGACGGCAACACGTTTGGAGTCTGCGTGGGCAAGACCAAATCAGGTGAGCTTTCACCTTCAGGTGTCACCTTCAGGTTCCTGAGCTGAGTCAGATTGTCTCACACTGCCTGTCTCCTTCTGTCTCCTTCTGTCCTTCTGTCCCTTCTGTCCTCTGTCTCCAGCTGTAGTCATAGCAAAGGGCTCTAAAGAAGCCAGTGGCGGCCAGATCTCCAACAAGGTATTCAACGTCGTCGAACACCTCAGGAAAGCCGGCATGTAAACCCAACATGGCCGCTGCCTTCCCTCCTCCCTCTCCTGACCTCCGACCCCTCCCAGCTCCTCCTCTTTGAACTTCAGTCATCTTCGTCTCACGCCTCCGCCGTCGGGGATCGAAGTGTTTCCTCCATGCAACGACCAATCAGTGACTGTGTGTGTGAGGCGGCGGGTCAAGTGACCCGGTGGGTCACGCCTGTTCTTCAGCAGGGAGCCAGTGTTACATGTTTCACCTGAACCCAATAAAGAGTCCTGTTTATTTTACCTGGTCTGCTTTGTTCACACACACACACACATACACGCCAACATGAATCGGTGGGGACCAGGTTCTCCTGGGTCTTCAGACAGGTCCAGAGTCTCTTATGGACCGGCCGCGTTCTGATGGGCCCGGAATGGTCCAATAGAACATCTGGTGCCCGAAGCCACACACAGTCCTGCAGCAGTACTACATACAGTACTTTAGTACATCAAATTCATAGGAATCTGAAAAACAAACTTACAATGTAACTTTAAAAAGCAAAGACATCTGTTTTCCCTTGATATAAATTAAGACTGAAAAGGAAATAGTAAAAGTTTTGGAGAAATATTGAACTACTTGGAAAAGAAGAGAAATCTGCTGTGATATAAAAGTTAAGTTAGATGGCATCATTCAAATGTGATTCTTCCTAAGAATATCAACTCTGATCAAAGGTTCAGAGGAACTGAAGAGCGTCACGGATTGGCTGTAAAAATTCACATTAAATAAGGAAAGACAGCTGCAGAAATAGGAAAATTATCAATTATCCAGATATTCATGTAGTTGAGAGATCATTTGGATCCAACTTTAACCTTTAAATATAATGTCTAAAAGCTGAGGAACTCTAAAATTTAGTTTATCTAATTTTAGATGGATTTACTGCTGAGCATATTTATTTAAATTCCTTTAAAAAGAAAATGTTTACATTGTGTGACCTCTTGAATCAAAATATAAAACTTAATTAAACTTCGTGATGTTACACATAATATCTCTGCCATTTTCCTTTTAAACGTGATTTAAAACACATTTAAATCTGATGTTTTATGTGAACATTTTAGTTAAATTCTTCAGCTTTTCAGTAAGTTTAAAATCAGAGAAGGTGTGGCGCCCTCTACAGGCGAGTGCAGCTTCCCTAAACCCAGGACTGTTTGTATTAAAACTTCTCTGTTGTTGTGAAAAGTTAGTTTATAGGATAGTTTGTGAAATGAAATGAAGGAAACAAAATAGTTTTATAAATGTGTTGGTTTTAGTGAGATCTGAATGATGAATTACCAGACATGTAACGAATCATTTTCTGTTTTTTCACCAGTCAATAATCTTATGGATTAGATCAACCTGTGCAGGTGGAAATGTCAGCCAGCGTCTCTGAAAGGTGAATGAATGAGTGAGACGTTAAGCAGCAGAGCGCCAGTCGTTTGCTTCAGGTATTTTTTTCTCGGCAGTAAAATCGTCTGGAGGTGAAGCTAAAGGCTGAAGGGTCTCCGGGTTTCTGCCCTTTGCAGTGAATCCTCAGCCAGGTTCATGTTTCTGCTGCAGGTGAACTTTGACCTTCTCTCATTAGGGACCGTCCTCAAAGTTTAGAGCCTGTGAGGCCGAAGCATCTGGCAGGAAGCCGGGTCGCTGCAGAACCTTCCAGAACAGAATCGCAGCCTGCTGGGATCTTCTGCTGCAGAACTTTCTTCCTTCCACTAACTGATCCAGGAAGAATCCAACTGTCCCCCTGAAACAGGGAACCAGGACGATCCTACAGTCGGCGGGTTGCCGGTTCTATCCTCTGCCGCTGTGTCCTTCAGCAAAAGGTTTCAGTCCAGGATCACCAGCGACTGATTCTGGTTTCACTTCATATCAGTTTTTATTATAAACCTAAAGTTCAGGATTCAATTTATTTGATTAAAATAAAAGTTTATTTCAGGAAATTAACCGTAAAACCTGAAGACAAAGTTCAGAGTTCAACAGGAAAACAAAGGCTGAGATTCAGTTCAGTCATAAACTGACAGTACTGGACCGGGGTTCTGTTCAGGTTCTGGTGCTGCGGTCACATCCAGACGGTCCCTGCTGCGCTCCCTCCTCCTCTTCCTCCTCCTCTTCCTCCCTCGGCCTATAAAGCCTCGGACTGACGGACACAGACACTTTCCACGTCAGACGGAACCAGACGGAACCGAACCGGACCCGCCCTCCTCTCTTCTCAGAACTTCAGCTGTCAGGTGAGTTCGGCCAGAACCCGGTTCCGGTTCCTGGTTCTGTCTCGCATCGACCGCCTCCTCCAGGCTTTTATTTTGAAGGGCCGCGTGTATTAAGTGGACCTGCGGTTTGGAGACGTGTGGTGCCGAAGGTTTCTGGTTCTGGTTCATTTGGACCTGGTGCCGAGCGGGTTCTGACTCTGAGCGGCTGAAGGTCACAGAGCTGCAGAGACAAACAGCAGGGGGCGCAAAGTCCGGACCCTCCCACCGAGCCACTCCGAACCGATCCGAACACACTGAACACACACCGACCCAATTAATACAAACCGAACCGCTCAGGACGGGCCGGGAGCGAACAGAACCGGCTCACTGAACGGGTCAGAAAGCTGGTTCTGGATCAGGTCCAATAAAAGTTCAGGTTAATTTATTCCGGTTTGTTTTGGAGGAACTTTAAACTCCTCAGCAGGACGGAATCTCTGGTTCCGGTTCTGGTTCCGGTCCATTCACACCGATCACGGACAGCAGTGATGCTCAGGTCTTTGATTGGACGAAGGAGATCAGAACTCTGGAGGTGAAAGTTCAAAGTTGAGCTGCTGCAGGTGTTGGACTAGAAAGTTAGTTAGTAGGAAAAACTGTAGCTCACTAACAGGGAGCGTGTGTGAGCATCAAAGTGTGTGTGTGTGTGTGTGTGTGTGTGTGTGTGTGTGAGAGAGCATCAGAGTGTGAGAGAGAGCATCAGAGTGTGTGTGTGGTATTTCTGTCTCACTGCTGCAGAACAACAGCTGAGCTCCTCTGCAGAGCACTTGAAACCACTGATGGCCTTTACAAAGTCCACAGACACACGTTCACCCCTTCATTCAGTCAGCTGTGTGTGTCTGCGTGCGGGGGGGGGTGCGTGTGTGTGTGCTCTGAAATGCCTTCAAATGTCAGAAGTTACAGCCTGGTTCTGGTTCTGTTAGGTTTCTCACCTCGACCTCCTTAGAATGGTCTAGTTAAAGGTCAGCAGCTCCTCCTGCTGCAGAGTAAAAATATCTAAACACTCCCCGCTCCTCCCATAAACACACACAGCCACACACACACCCCGCCCCTCCTCTGTCTGTCTCCATGGTTCCTTCCTCTCTTTGGTTCTGTCGGTAAAAGTCAGCCGGGCTCTGATTGGCTGCTTAGCGGGATGGGCGGGGCTTCCGGGGCACAAAGCGGAAACATGGCGCTGAGCAGAATCCCTGCTGCAGGTCCGACGCACACACCACACGCACACGCGCACTAACTGAACGTGACTAGCAGAACCAGTCAGTAACTCTGACTGAGTCCAACTGATTTCAGGTCAAGACCAGGTCCAAGTCTGTGTAGGTCCCACATAGTCTGGGCCGGATGTGGCCCGTGATGTGGGGCCAGAACCGGACCAGAACCGGGCCCAGTGTGGACCAGTTGAGGACACACCAACTGGCCCATAAACCGGTTCCCCTCTGGCAAACCGGACCGGGTCAGTCATTGAGGCATCTGGGCCGGATGGAAGCCATTTTTGTTCCAGACAACTTAATGTTTGTAATGTCAATAGAAACAGAATGTTTATCAATTATTTATTACAACATTCTGATTTCCAACCATCGGTTTCCCTGTCGGTGTCCACGGCGCTCAGGTGGCAGCAGGTCAGCAGGATTCACCTCTGACCTTGAGCGCTTAAATAAAGACAATAAACAGAGAATTAATGAACCTATCAGCATCAACCCCCTCTGTCAAAAATGACATTTCAACATCTGGAATGTAGTTCTGTATGGAGTTAAAACTGTGTCATAATTCACAAATGCATAGACGTAGATCAGCAGCCAAACAATGACAGTGGAAACGTTTAATTTATTTAAATAATACTTTATTATTACTGACAATAATTAGTTTATTATCATTATTGACAATAATAATAAACTAAAAATTGTGACGTGTAAAATCGGATTAGCTGCAATTTCCAACAGCACAACAAAGTTCATTAAAATGAAATAATTCATTTGGCTAAAAATCAAACCAAAGAAGATAAATATGAAAAACTTACTGATTGAGTTCAGCTCAACGAGCTATGAGTCTGTTACTATGGAAACGGAGATAATATTGTTTTGGTTAAAAATTATTTTTCCTGGTAATCATACAAATGTTTCTTAGTATTTGCCCGCCGGCCCCGGGCCGGGTGCGGCGTCCCCACAGTGGACAGACAGAGTTCAGGCTCTCAGGAGAGGACAGGCTCCCCACTGTGGTTCTGGTTCTGATCTGCTTGGTTCTGACCCGGTTAACCTTTCCTCAGAGACCAGCTGACTGAGCTTCTGCTGGATTCAACTGGATCAGGGTGTGAACACCTCAGTCAGCTGACCCGGATTTACAGTTCTGATCAGTGTCCCCCTTGTCTCCTTTGTCCCTCAGTCAGGATGTCCATCACCAAGATCCACGCCCGTGAGATTCTGGACTCCAGGGGGAACCCGACTGTGGAGGTGGACCTGTGGACGGCCAAAGGTGAGCAGCAGCTCTGAGGGACCCTGGTGTCCCTCAGGGTCACTAACGTCCAACCGTGTGCAGGTCTCTTCAGGGCTGCCGTCCCCAGCGGTGCGTCCACCGGAGTCCACGAGGCCCTGGAGCTCCGTGACGGAGACAAGAGCCGCTACCTGGGCAAAGGTAGGACACCTGTGAGGACAGGTGAGAACGTCCCAGCATCCTGCTAACACCTGGGTTTGTCCACAGGGACACAGAAGGCTGTGGACCACGTCAACAAGGAGATCGCCCCGCAGCTGATCGAGAAGGTATCTACCAGGGGTCAGGGGTCACCTGCTTTGGAGGGATTCTGTAGAGTCCACCTACCCGTCTGTCCTCATGTCCTTCTGTTTTCCAGAAGTTCAGCGTTGTCGAGCAGGAGAAGATCGACAAGTTCATGCTGGAGTTGGACGGCACAGAGAACAAATGTAAGGACCGGTCCACTTGTCCATCTTGCCTGTCTCTGTCCTCATCTGTCCTGAGTGTCCATGTCTCTGTCTGCAGCTAAGTTTGGAGCTAACGCCATCCTGGGTGTGTCTCTGGCCGTCTGTAAGGCTGGAGCGGCGGAGAAAGGGGTCCCTCTGTACCGCCACATCGCTGACCTCGCCGGACACAAGGACGTCATCCTTCCTGTTCCTGTGAGTGGGAGGGGCTTCCCAGAGAGGGCGGGGTTTGATGGGACGATTGCTTTAATATGAGCGGGAGGGGCTTTTACTTCCTTTATGTATTTAGCTGAACGCTCTTGTCCAACCAAGGTAGAGTTCAGGACAGTAGGAACCGTCTGTGCAGCTGCTGGTTGTCTCACCTGGTTCTCCTCAGGCCTTTAACGTGATCAACGGTGGAAGTCACGCTGGGAACAAGCTGGCCATGCAGGAGTTCATGATCCTACCTGTAGGAGCTTCAAACTTCCATGAGGCCATGAGGATTGGAGCTGAGGTACCGTGACCTTTGGCCTGCAGCGCTGCTTCCTGCGCTTCACTGTGTTCACTAGTCATGTCTGCCTCCTGAGTTCAGGTCTACCATAACCTGAAGAACGTCATCAAAGCCAAATACGGCAAAGATGCCACCAACGTAGGAGACGAGGGAGGCTTCGCCCCCAACATCCTGGAGAACAACGAGGGTGAGCTCCAGCTGTCCGGTTCTGAAGGTACTTTGGACTGACTGTGGTTCTAGCAGAGCTCTGATTGACTGTCTCTGCAGCCCTGGAGCTGCTGAAGACAGCCATTGAAAAGGCCGGCTACCCCGATAAGATCATCATCGGCATGGATGTGGCCGCCTCCGAGTTCTTCCGCAACGGAAAGTACGACCTGGACTTCAAGTCCCCCGACGACCCGTCCAGACACATCAGTGGAGAGCAGCTGGGAGACCTGTACCGCAGCTTCATCAAGGGCTACCCAGGTAAGGACACACCTGGAGACACCTGGAGACAGGGACCGCAGGAAACAAATCCTGAACCGGAGTCACAACGAGCGCCGGATCAACCTGATGAGTGAATCATTTAAAAGTTTGATTCAGTTTGTTAGAAACACAGCTAGACTCAATGGTTCTCTACCGGGTTCTCTGGTAGAACCAGACCGGGTCTTTGGACTTCAATTTGAACCTGACCGGGTCTTTGGACTTCAATCTGAACCCGACCGGGTTTTGGACCTCAATCAGAACAAGTACAGCTGTAACTGAATGTGCCTCTTAAAGAGGTTCCCTCTAAATGAATTAACTTTGGGGTGCATGTAGAAAGCGGTGCAGTAGGGTTAGTCTACCAGAAGGGGGCAGCAGAACCTGCCTTGCACTAAAGTTCTGGTCTCTCTTGTTGGTTTCCAGTTCAGTCCATTGAGGATCCATTTGACCAGGATGACTGGGAACAATGGGCCAAGTTCACTGCCTCTGTGGACATCCAGGTGAGATGGAGGTGGACAGGTGTTTCTGATTAACAACATGGCCGCCCTGACTCACCTGTTGGTCTGTCTCGACCAATCAGATTGTAGGAGATGATCTGACGGTGACCAATCCAAAGAGGATCCAGCAGGCGGTGGAGAAGAAGGCCTGCAACTGTCTCCTGCTCAAAGTCAATCAGATCGGCTCTGTCACCGAGTCCATCCAGGCGTAAGACACCTGGACACCTGTCCCTCTGGACACCTACCTGTCTCTTTATCCACTTGTGCCTTTCTGACATTGTATCTATATCTCTCTATCCCCCCAACCCCATGTCCCTCCTGTCCCTCCCGTCCCCCAGGTGTAAGCTGGCTCAGAGCAGTGGTTGGGGTGTGATGGTCAGCCATCGTTCTGGAGAGACGGAGGACACCTTCATCTCTGACCTGGTGGTTGGACTCTGCACTGGACAGGTTGGTTGGATGTTGTGCCGCCGACCGGGCCGGGTCAGAACCAACAGAACCGCGTCCTCTACTGCCTCCTGCTGGTTGTTTCACTAATGACCCTCCCTCTGTTTCTCAGATTAAGACTGGCGCCCCCTGCAGGTCAGAGCGTCTGGCCAAGTACAACCAGCTGATGAGGTGAGCACTTTCTGATTCCTCCAAAATAAAAGTCTTTGTTCCAGAGTGACCAACAGTCTGCTTCCTGCAGGATCGAGGAGGAACTAGGAGACAAAGCCAAGTTCGCTGGGAAGGACTTCCGCCACCCAAAGATCAACTGAGACTCTGCCTTACTTCCTCGCTGTCGCCATGCCAACGGACTGACACCTGGGGATCCCTGAAGCCCCTCCCCCTCACAGTTGGGGGCCGTTAGCCCCACCCTGACATTGGTTATTCCATAAAGAGTATTTTCTATCAAAACTCAGAGTAAATGAATAAAATCAGTCTCTCTGAGTCTGGCTTCATTACTGATCATGATCCAGCCTGCCCCCTGCTGGGCAGCTAAGGGACAACGCAAAGTTTAACTTTAAATACTCAGAAAAACAGAAACATAAAATCAGTTTTCTGTGACCCAGTCTGCCCCCTGCTGGGCGCTACAAGAATGACACAAAGTTCAGATCAGCTTCTGATTTCAGCCTGATGGGAATCTAAACTCAGTTCATCTCACATACACACACCCCCACCCCCACACACACACACACTGCTGTGTGACGTCAATGCTGATTGGCCGAGGAGTTTGTGCTGCAGGCAGCTTGTTGCCTGGCGATGACCAGCAGCCCAAACGGACCCACAGGGCCATGAGAATTTGATCTGCTCTAGAACCATTACTGGACCCCGGACCCGCTCCTGGCCCGACTCAGACGCTCAGGATGGCTCATGCTAAAACATGCTAAGCCTGTGTGCTGGTCGGGTTTATCTGGCCCTGTGAGGACAGAGAGACCGGTTCTGATCCCGTCCTTCTCCAGCAAGGACGGGAACCAGCAGCAAGTTCTGGCCTGGTTCTGATGTTGCTGTGTCCTGCAGTGATGGACGACCTGTTGTCCTCTGGCAGTGTGTTTGTTGGTGTGTGTGTGTGTGTTTATTGTGGACCTGATGACGTCAGAGGCTGAATGGGGGCGGGGCTTCGTCTGACGGGACAAAGGCGACAGGGTCACTGAACACAGACGCCTGAGGCTCCGCCCCCTTCCACACAAAATACTTCCTGACAACAACATGATCTCCTTGGCAACAGTTTAAGGAAAGGTCAGGGGTCACAGAGAGGTAGCGAGAAGCAGTGTCATGGAGAGATCAGCGATCTGATTGGCTGAGAAAACAAGGAAGATGATGATTCTTCATCCCAGACGCCTGAGAGGAGCAACTGGATCAGCTGATCCCTCAGAGGTCAGAGGTCAGGCCGGCTCCTCAGAGCAGAGACATCATGGTCCCATTACGTCCAGCCTTGAGCTGCGTCCCAAAGCACCATGCTGCCTCCACCAGAGTCAGCCCAGCATGGTTCTGGTTCTGACCCGGCCCAGATGGTTCTGGACCTTTATGAACCTCTGGACACAGTGTCCTCTCCGTGTCTCTGACTGGACACCCATCACTGACCTGTGTGTGTGTGTGTGTGTGAGTGGCAGCGTTGCCTGGGCGACGCCATGAAGACCTGGGTGACCCGAAGAATGTGTGACATCACGGCGCCGAGTCGTATAAAAACAGAACTCTGAGGTTGTTCTGCAGACCCGGCCGGGCTCGTCTCAGGACCGACCAGAACCAGGACCAGAACCAGAACCAGAGCCAGAACCAGGACCAGAGCCAGAACCAGAACCAGACCAGAACCAGAACCAGAACCAGAACCAGCACCAGGACCAAGACCAGAACCCGGGCCAGAACCAAGACCGACCGCCAGCAGAACCTTCTGGACTGCTGCTGGAAGTAAGTTCTGCTGCTTTCAGGTCCAAACGATGATAAAATAAAATCTGATGCAGTTTGATTCAGTTTCGTAATTAAATTTTAAAAAATCATAAAAAATAAAAAAGTATAAATAATTTTACTATTTTCTTATTATGGACCAGATAATAGGTTTGTTATGTAATAATGGTTATTACTACTAATAAATAAATTATGATAATTTATATAATTTCATAATTTTAACTGTTAAATCTGTAGTAATGTTGATGAAAACTGATGTACTTAAATAGTTTTGTCATTTCTAAATATCCATTACTACAAATGAACAAATGATTATTAATTATACATAATTAGTTTAATAATGATAAATTATTTTACCTGTTACATTTGTTAATGAGGATGACATTAAATAAAGATTTGTGATTTTTTTCTGAACCTTTAATATTTTTCATCAGTAAAACTAAATGTTTTCTGGCTCTTTTATAAAAATATGAATTCAGGATCATTTTCTCATCCTTTTCCTGGAAAAACGTGTTTCAAACTGATTCTGAAAATATAATTTAATCTGAAGCGTTTTCCTGAGCTGGACAGGATGGGGCCCACAGGAAGTAGATGAGCATCACTTCCTGTGAAGTTTTTCTGTCCTAATATTAATGTTAAACTTCAAACTGGTTCCTGTATTTCACATCTTTTCCATTTCAGATTCTGAACATATTTTTAAGAAGTTTCATTAATAATCTAATAAAAACTCATCTAGCTTCTATTTTGGTAACCAACATTAAAAAATGTTGAACTTTCTGATTATTTCTT
Source organism: Phalloptychus januarius (assembly GCA_902982915.1). Lineage (NCBI taxonomy): Eukaryota > Metazoa > Chordata > Actinopteri > Cyprinodontiformes > Poeciliidae > Phalloptychus > Phalloptychus januarius. The sequence goes on from CADWAE010000361.1 coordinate 31,087, forward strand.
TTTTTCAGGTTTTAATTTATTTTTGTCTGTAAATAAAGATGGCTGCCGCCTCCTCTGCACCGGTGGGCCTCCTGCTACTGCTCCTGGTTTCCGTGGAAACGAGGCCTTCACCTCAGAGCGAGGAGCAGCAGGTGTGACTTCATCCTCAGGGTGTGGCTCTGCCAGCTGATTGGTCGGTCAGGTCATGTGACTGATGTGTGTTTGTCCAGGTGTTTCTCTCTCTGTTCGGCTCTCGCCTCGCCTCCCTCATAGAGGCCACGCCCCTGTCTGATGACATCACAGAGGGCTCCGCCTCTTCGCCAACCTCCCCGCCTCCGCTGGTGCGGCAGGCCCCGAGTCGCCATGGTAATGTAAGCGGATTGGCCAGCAGACAGGAAGCGGTGCCCTGGCTCCTCCTGGACTTCCTGCGGCAGCGGGCGAAGACGAGGAGGCGGAGCCACAAGGCCACGGCGGGAGGAAGAGGATGCTTCGGGATGAAGCTGGACCGCATCGGCTCCATCAGCGGCCTGGGCTGCTAGGGACAGTTACCATGGAAACACCGCTGCTTCTCACATCTGAAGATGACCCTGCATGACCTCTGACCTGCAGGCGGAGACTACATGCTGGACGATACTAACCAGAGCCGGCTGAGCTCAGGACGATGCTAATGCTAGTGACCTTTGACCCGCTGGCTGCCTGCAGCCAGCAGAGCCGTGTGTGTGACCTGTAGGGGTGTGTTAGCGCCGATGAAGCATTAAACTGAACCTGATCTTCGTTCTCTGCCTCTTTCCTCGTCACCATCAGTTCGGTTCGGTTCGGTTCGGTTCTGTGACATCAGTCCCTCCTGCAGTAAATCAGCCCCACAGCATCATGCTGCCACCACCATACTTCACAGCTGGGACGGCCCAAGCTTCCCCTCCGCTCATTATGTCCCTCCTTTCGTCTCATCAGAGGACAGGAGGGTTTTGGTTTCTTCCTTCAGATGAACTGATCTAGAAATGATTTCTAGTTAATCCAGACTGGATCAGTTTAGTCTGATTTAATCTCACAGTAAACCTCTAATATGCATTTAAAATCAAACTGATCTCATTAATAAGATAGTTTTTTATATATATAACTTAATTATATATATAAAATTAAATATATAATTATAATTATAGAGAAGCTGGAAAACAGAGAGAAATTATCTGGTCTTATTCCCATAATCACACCTTCAGTTAATATCATATTATATCGACATAATTATCAGAAAATTCCCTAAATAACTAGTTATCAATCACACTGATGTAATTTCATGATTCATTCAGTCCAGAACCGGTTTCTGGGTCAGCTGCTGAACAAGCGATTCTAACCCAGATCTGTGGAAAGGTTCTGATCCATTTGCAGTATCAGAACCATGAGGCCTTCATGGTCCCGGTCGCGGCCCAGCCGGTCCTGGTTTCTCGGCCCATCCGGTCCCAATCCACCAATAAAACAGATCGCAGACGCACAAACCAGGACTTTTGGGATCAAAAATAAAAAAATAAGAAAAAGCATAAAATGTAAACATCAGGATCCATTTGGATCCATTTGAAAGATCCAAGACAATTTCAGCTCAGACTCCTGCTGTTCCTACATTAGGTCTACTTCGGTTGATAATAAATATTTAAAGTGTACATTTTAGACGGAATTCTTCCAACATGACTGAGTTTTTGTATTTTCCTGACAGGAACAGTTCATTTCATTCCAGTAGCCCTCATGAACGCAGTTCCTCTCCTGCCACCAGGGGGCAGCAGAGACCCCGCGGCGCTCCGACTGGTGTCACGTGACTGGATCAGTTCCTCTGAGCTCAGTTAGCAGCAGCTAACAGCAGCTAACAGCTAGCGCCGATTCCTCGGAGGGGAACCAGACCCGAGCCGAGCCGAGCCGTTCGCCTCTCCCGCCCTTCAGCCTCCAGCTTGCGCTGCTGCTGCTCTCTCTGACCAGGTTCTGACCCGGTTCCGACCCGCTCCTGTCCGGCTCCGGTAGTTACGGTGGGAACATGTCTGCAGTTCAGCGGATGAAGGTGGCCAACGAGCGGCACAGCAAGACGATCACACAGCGGGGACACGTCCAGAAAACCTCGGTGAGTTCCGACATGGAGGAATTCCTCATATTATTCTGGATTTGGCCGTAAATGGAGCGGAAACGCGTCCATATATGGTGCGTGGCTCCGCTCAGTCAGCCAGCGGGGTCACAGCAGGAAGTGACCAGACTCCTCTCACAACCTTTAGGATTTTAGAAGGTTTTCCTCTTTAATAAGAGTCATAAACTGTAGAAACCGGATTTAACCTGATCATCTGAGTGGATCAGAACCTGGGTTGGGTTCGGCTTACAGTTCGGGGTTCGGCTCTTTGTCAGTCGGAGGTAATTTAAATGTTATATAATCGCAGCAGGTTGCAAGCTGCCCCTGTGGACCCATGGAGCCCCCCGCCCCCTCCATGGTGGATTCCCAGGAAGTTTGTTGATGTTCCCGGTCAGGAGGTTCAAATGTTCTGGGTCCAGTGGACCCAGTCAGTAGGAAATTCCTCGATGAGCCCACAGCACCACTCCACCACCTCCATGTTCCTCCTGCAGCTGTCTGAGCTGAAGACAGGCCAGGTTCACCTCCAGTCATGGTCCAGTTTGCAGCTCTGGTTCGGGAAACATAAATAAACTCCATCTGATTAGCTTCATTAGCATCTGAATATTAATAACAGTGTATTTCCCAGGGCTGTGGGAAGGATGCTAGGTTAGCTTGAGGTGTTTGGTTCCATCAGCTGGTTTGTGGATGACAGGAAATGAAGCTGCTGAGTTTTATGGCGGCAGTGGAGCTGCAGGAGAACACGATAATAACACGATAATAACATCGATAATATGGATGATTATTGGTAACAACGATGAATCCAACCCAGGCCCCGGGGCCCAACTGGTTCTTCATCACCTGGAAAGCTAGTTGGCAACTGCCGGGATGTATCGTGAATCGATGGTTCTCCTCTGGAAAAGGTTCAGGTCGGGTTCTGGAACCGGGTGGAATCAGGAAGTGGAGCGTTGCGTCTCTGCGGTTCTCATGCTGCCTGGTTTGCGTTGCAGAGGCCGGTGAACGAGGACAAGTCTCCGGTGGGTCCCTGGCTGCTGGCGCTCTTTGTCTTCGTGGTTTGTGGATCAGGTGAGTTTCCTGTGCAGAACCATGACCTTTGGTGACCTTGACCTTTGGTGAGCTGGTGCTAGCATGTCTTATCAGGAAGCTCCACCTGACCCGATTGGGCCGTCTGTCAGACCTGTAGACACTGGCTGGTTCTGGTTCTGTTGATCTGAGCCTGGACCAGGGCAGGACGGACCGGTTCTGGTGTCTCCCCTCTGGTGGTCGGTCCAATCCCAACTGCAGCCTGAGGGGAAGGTTCTGGTTCCTGGTTACAAGCTAAACGGAGCGGAGATTCTGATGGCCCGTGTTCGGTCCTGACAGGTTCTGATGGGTTCTGACATGTTCAACCCTGACAGGTTCTGGTTCTGAGCTTCCCTCCCGGTCCTAGTTTGTGGTGTCACCATGGCTGCTCAGCTGCAGAGAACCGGATTGGACCGGACTGGACCCAAGAGAACCCTACCAGAACCTGCAGCAAGCAGAAACCATCAGAACCTGCTTCCCTCTCGGGTTCTGGGTTTGGTTCTGTTAAAGTTCTGCAGAACTCCTGAGGACACTTAGACCATAGAACCTTAGGCTACTGGCCCGTTGCCGTGGTTACAGCCTGTTGCTGTGGTTACGGTTCGTTATCTCCACTCAGGAGGCAGAAACCGCTGCAGAGAAACAGGAAGTAAAAAATCTCACAGTCACTTATCTTCACTCTGAGACAGGAAGTAGAACAGGAAGTGCTCTTCCTCTTCCTCACTGCCTCCAGTATCTGGACCAGAACCTTCATCAGGGCCAGACTCCCTGCTTCTGCTCTCCTCTTCCCTCCTGCTAACATCCACCTCTCTGTGTCTTTCAGCCATCTTCCAGATCATCCAGAGCATCCGACAGGGCATGTGATGACCTCTGACCCCAGAGCCAAGCCTGCCTTCATTACCCCACCCTACACACACATACACACACACACACACGGGCCTTTCTGGCTTTGTGGGGATTGTAAATTATTGGTCCCCATAAACCTGAACTCTGAAATCTGGGCTGGACACTGGGTCACCGTGAAGACGTGTCCCCCACCATGAAGACGTGTCCCCCACCGTGAAGCTGTGGCCCTGAAGGTGACGTGTCTCCAGATGTCTCCCCTGATCAGAGACATGTCTTCACAGTGAAGAAGCAGTCCAGCTGTGGACACATGTCCTCAGTGTAAGGACATGTGACCACAGCTGTGCTGCTGATGTGTCCTTGTATCCCTGATTGTCCTCATATTGCTGAGTTAGAGCTTTGGTCCCTACGGAGGCAGAAAGACCAGAACAGACACACACACACACGTTCCTGTGGAGTTAAACTCATTTCTCTTCCTTCTGTTACTACAGAACATTGTTTTTTATTGTTATTATTATTATTTTCTGCACTGCTGCTGGTGATGAACCGATGGAGTTACTGGTATCTGATGAAGTCTTAACTGTTTTCCTTCAAGTCGTCCAGCCGCCTGCTGCTGATTTAAAGGGAGATTCTGTTGTTTCTGAACCCGGTGAAACTTTGACTGGTCCCTAGGAGTTCAGAGTTACAGTCAGTAATAATTATTTAAAGATATTTATGAAGAGTCTGCAGTTGACCCATCCCTGAAAGCCATAACGCTGATGTTTCAGCAGAGGATCAGAAAAACGGGCCCGTTGTTTTCTGCTCTCTGTTAAGCTGTGACCGTTGACACTTCCTCTGTGTTTCACAATAAAAGCCCAGCACGCTGTCTGCTGTTATAATGTGACTCAACCGTAACAGAAGCTGATTGCAGGGTGAGTCGGTTTACATGGCGATAAGCAGGATTTCTCTTTAACGCTCTGGAAACAGCAGCTTTAGCTCTGCCTTCATCTCTGATCTGCAGGAAGTGAATTTTACTGTAAAACTGGTGACAACCTGCTGCAGCTGTGTTTATGTCCCCCCCCTGCTGGACGATTTCTCCACTTTTATACAAAATAAAACTTCAGATATTTTTCTCTATGCGCCTCTGAGTCTCATCTTTCATTCGTTATGCTGCTTAGATCAGCAGGTGGAGTTCAGACCGGTCCGATGGCGGTCCGGTTCCAGTCAGGATCACGGTGAAGGAGATGCTAGCTCTGTTAGCATCCTGAGGCTGGACTGTGAAAAACCTGGGACAAAAAAGTGAGGAACTTACTGTAGATGAGGATCTACGTTTGAACTTGAGGCTGGTGGGATGTTCACACATGCTACTGTGTGTCGATCAGGACAAACTGTAGATGGGATCTCTTCACAATCTCTCTGTATTGGTAGCTACAGCAGTGGTTCAGGTGTGCAGCAGAAGGTAGGCTTGGAGTTGGAAATGGTCTGAAACAGTCTGTCCCTGTGGAGTAGAAAACACAGACAGACTGTAGCCAAGCCTGCTCTTCCCATTTGGGGAACAGCAGGCCTGGCCTGGACTGATGATGCCAAACCGCTTCTCTACAGTATAAAAAAGCTTAGACGAATGTGAGGAAACAGTCGTCTATGCCATCGATTGTAGTCCTGTATCGGCAGTCTGGTGAATGGATGGTTGGGATCTAGAGCAATGGGATGTACTGCTCCTAGTTCAAGATCCTTGGCATGTCTACCCTGATTTCTCCTGCCTCATCCAACTGGGGTGCTAAGGTACCCCTGTTGGATGAGGCAGATAAGCCGGTTGCCATATCTTGGGGACCTCAGAGATACGTTTTTTTCCTGCAGCTGCTGAAAGTGCCATGAAGAACTCACCACTGGGTGGCGCACCTTCCCCTCCCAGGCCAAAGTAACCAGCACCTGGCCCAATCTACATAACAAACATTAATGTCCACCCGAGCCTTTGTAAGACTTACTTTGAATGGTCCAGTTTCACCTGTTTTCTGTTGACAGATTCTAAAACTTTATCATTTATCACAAAAATCTGATTTAAATCAAATCATAGAAAATGATCTGATTTAAATAGTTTTAGTTTTTTAAGTTTTGAAAACAAAGACATGAAGTCCTGCTTTCAAACTGAAAATGTGTGCTCCCGAATTGTGGCAGTAAAATTCTCCCATACACCTTTCCTCTGGATCAGATCCAGCGTCCTCCGTCCTAGCCCCGCCCTCCTCCGTCGCTACGCAGTGACGTCATAGACCGAGAACATGGCGGCTGAGCTCAAGGCGGAAGGTAAATGAGCTTTAACTGGCGTTTTATCTGTGAGCTGCTCCAGTCCCAGTTCTGTAGGTTCGGTTTCTGCCGGTTTATTTTCGGTGTGTCAGCAGCGGCAGCGGGCGGAGGGCTGGCTTCGGGAGGAACTGTCTCACCCGGAGCTCCAGCCCTGCAGCTCGGCTGCTACAGCTGTTGATCCACCGCTGTTAGGCTCCAGCATATCACCGGTCCCTTCCTGCTGCCTACAGCCCGACAGCGGCAGGGTTCGGTTCTGGTCGGGGTTCAGAGCTGTCATTGCTTCCTTCAGTCCACGCTGCGGAGCTGAGCAGCTTCCCGCCGTTAGCTCCGAACAGAACGGGAGCAGCTGAACTCCCACAGCCGGGGAGGAGCGCCGAGAGGCGGCAACCGCAGCTAGGAGAGTCCGTGGCCTTCCAGCGGCCTCCTGGAGGGGCTTCTGGCTCCGTGTGGGAGGATGGACCGATTAGGCTGATTTAATTATTATTATTGTTATACATTTATTAAAAGTGTCTCATTTAATAAGTCGCATTCAACATTCATGTGTTTTAATATGAACACGTTCCGAACCGGTTCCGATCCAGGTGTGATGATGTGAGGTGTGTGTTCACTGTTTCAGCATGTTATATAAGTCTGAACACACACACACCGATATACAGTGTCATTCAAACACTCTTCATGTAAAGTGGATCCAAATTTGCCTGTTGCTAGGCAACTGGGCTCCAGTGAAGGAAGTGTGTGTGTGTTTGTGTGTGTGCGCGCGCGTGCAGCTGATCGAGTACTGAAAGGCTCTCTGTCTCTCTGTCCTCAGCGGGACACGGCAGGTGGACGTCCATCCTGTGAGACCCGTCGCCATGAGCAACAAGGAGATGGTTTCCACGGAGACAGGTCAGTGCCATCTACCTGCAGGAAAGAACCAGGCTGCTCTTACCTACGTGTTGTCGTGGAAACTGCATGTTTTCGACATGCGTCACCGGACGTGTTTCCGCTGTGCGCCTTGAATGGGAGACAGGCTGGAGGTTCTGCCCTGTTCATCAGAACCTCCAGCCTGCCCAGATGAACCGGGCTCAGTCAGTTCAGTCCAGAAGGCCCCATGTGTCCTGGGCCGCTGTGGGGACCACACCTCCTAATCCTGAGGTGCCGTTAGAGGAGATGATGATGATGTCAGAGGAAATGACGATGATGTCAGAGGAAGTGATGATGATGTCAGAGGAAGTAATGATGATGTCAGAGGAAGTGACGATGATGTCAGAGGAAGTGATGATGATGTCAGAGGAGTTGATGATGATGTCAGAGGAGATTATGTCAGCGTAGAGTCGGACTGAAGGTGGATCTTACCTCGTCTTCAGTCCTCTGGTTGGTCTGGATGAACTGCATCCTGGAGGTTCAGAGAACTGCTGTTCCTCCACAGCTAAGGAGGTCCTCCGGGAGGAGACCTCTGGACAGAACCAGAGCCTTCAGAACAGTGAATCCTTCTGATCTGAGATCATCTAGATCAGGGGTGTGAAACTCCAGTCCTCCAGGGCCTGCAGCTTTTAGATGTGCCTCAGGTAGAAAACTCAGGAATCAAATGGCTTAGCTGCCTCCTTATTGTGAAGATAAATCCTCCAGAGCAGGGGTGGGCAACTCCAGGCCTCGAGGGCCGGTCTCCTGCAACTTTTAGATGCATCTCTACTTCAACACACCTGAGTCAAATAATGAGGTCATTAGCAGGACTCTGGAGAACTTGACTGCACTTAGGAGGTGATTCAGCTGTTGGGTTCAAGTGTGTTGGACCAGGGAGACATCGAAGAGCTGCAGGACGCCGGCCCTCGAGGACCAGGATTGCCCACCCCTGCTCCAGAGTCTTGATGACCCAATTATTCTGTTCATGTGGGCTGCAGCAGAGGCACATCTAAACATGCCAGGAGACTGGAGGTTCATGCCTTTGACCTAGAGATGGAGGAGATGATGCTGCTTGGCAGCTGGTTGGACCTGCAACCCGGGACCTGATGCTCCTGGTCCTGGATGGATGGAGGATGGATGGATAGAAGGATGATGGATGGATGGATGGATGATGGATGGATAGAAGGATGATGGATGGATCTTTTCTGAGTGTCTTTGACCTCATACCAACACGCACTGTTCAATAATAACTGTAGCTGTGAAGCATTGACCCTGATTGACCCTGATTGCCCACCCTGACTGATGAAAACATCACATTAACATTTTTATTTTCATAATTACAGGTAAATACCTCCAGGCTTTTATGTTGACTTTCCTGTGTTAATCAGTGGTGACTGTGTTCTGACCCGGGTTCTGTTCTGACCCGGGTTCTGACCCGTTACTGTCTGTGTTGTCAGCAGAGAATAAAGGCCAGAGGAAGGTGTTTGTTCCCAACAAGCTGCTGGAGTGTCTGCCCCGCTCGGCCTGCCTGCCTAACGAGCGTCTGAGGTGGAACACTAACGAGGTGAGGGGAGCTCGTTAGTGACCCGATGTTCTGATCCATTTTGGGTCCTTCTAGTGACTTCCTCAATCAGGAAAGCTGGGACCCAACATCCCAGGTTTATTCAGGTTATTTTGGGTAAAACGCCTCATTTGTTCTCATTTATCTGTCAAAGCCTTTAAATGAACTGAGAGCCTGAACCTGCAGCAGGTTGGTGTCGGTTGTTCAAACATCCGTCTCTGTGTTGGTCTGCAGGAGATCGCCTCCTACCTGATATCCTTCGACAGACACGACGAGTGGCTCTGCTGCTCCCTGAAGACTAGGTAAGCCCCGAGGAAACGCCTGCCAGACGGCGCTCAGGGCGTCACCGACTCACCGGTGATGTTTGGGTGTTTCAGGCCGAAGAACGGCAGCATCATCCTCTACAACAGGAAGAAAGTGAAGTACAGGAAGGATGGCTACTGCTGGAAGAAAAGGAAGGACGGGAAGACGACAAGAGAGGACCACATGAAGCTGAAGGTCCAGGGCATGGAGGTGGGCAGCGCCCCCCGCAGGTCATGTTGAGTCACGCAGGAACAAAAGGGTGGAGATCGACCAGAGTTTCTCTTTCTCTGCTGTTCCAGTGCCTCTACGGCTGCTACGTCCATTCCTCCATCGTGCCAACATTCCACAGACGATGCTACTGGCTGCTGCAGGTCCGAAACACACCCAGTACCGGGTCAGACCATCTCAATGTAGCATTTTCTTGTTAGTAATACTGTCTGAGATGTAATCTGTCCCACAGCCATGCAGCCTGTTGACCCTTTTAACCATCTGACCTGTGACCTCCTGTGCTTCCCCGGCAGAACCCAGACATTGTGCTGGTCCACTACCTGAACGTGCCGTCACCAGAGGATTCTGGGAGATGCAGTCCTTTGCTGTGCACGGTGTCGGACCGCCACGACACCCTGAGGTGGAGCCGGGACGACCTGCTGGGCCAGCTGAAGCCTATGTGTACGGCACCGAGCAGAGCGGCTGGTCCCAGCCGGGTTCTGGTTCTGGGTGGAGTTAACGCTGCCTCTCTGTGTTTCAGTCCACAGCATCAAGTGCTCCATGGGTTCTGGAGACTTCAGCATCGAGGAGCTGGTGCAGCACATCCTGGACCGGCAGAGAACCAAACCACAGCCGCGCACACACGCCTGCCTCTGCAGCACCAACCAAGGTACGGAGCTTCCATGACATCACTCTGATGTCACCATGACGTCACTCTGACCGCCACCTCATATCCACAGTGTCACCAGGAGTGAACATTCCCCACCGTTGCAACAGCACCAAGCATCGGATCATCTCCCCCAAGCTGCCACCGTCCTCCTCTGGACCCGCCGCCTCCCCGCCGTCCTCGGAACCGGGAGAGTCAGTGAGAGGAGGAGAGAGCAAGCTGCTGCAGCCTCAGAGCCCCGCGTCCTCCCCCAGCCCTTCATCCACGTAAGCCTTCATTTTCTGACCCCATTTGGTGCCTCATGACCCTTCGGGGGTCCAGACCTTCACGACCCTTCGGGGGTCCAGACCTTCACTTTGGGAACCACTGGTCTAACAAACGAGGTCTGAGCTGAACCAGGCTGAACTCTAACAGGAAGTGAGTTTATTAGTGGCTGGAGACTCACCATGTTCTGTAGAGAGACACTGCCGCGGGAACTTTAGCTTAGCCCTGGAGCTGTAGCTCTGTAGCTGTAGCCCTATAGCAGTAGCTCTGTAGCTGTGTAGCAGTAGCCCTGTAGCCGTGTAGCTCTGTAGAGGTGTAGCCCTGTAGGGTAGCTCTGTAGAGGTGTAGCCCTGTAGCTCTGTAGCCCTGTAGCTCTGTAGCCGCCGGTTTGAATTCATTCTCTGCTCCACAGTTCGGGCTCTTCGCCCCCCCGACTTCACAAGGCCGCCATCACTGTGCGTAATCAAGGAAACGGTTTCTACCATGACGTCCACAGCAACTTGGCCGCCGTGGCGCTGCCTCAGAACGCAGTTATCGTCATGGCGACAGCCGCCACGCTACCAGGGGGGAGGGAAGGCGGGGGCGCTCCGCCAGAGGAGGCGGGGTCGAGGAGGGGCTTTGGGTCGCTGTTGCTCTCCCCTCCCCTTCTCCCCCCCCTCCTGGTAAACCCGCCTCTCCCTCCCCGCCCTCCCCCACTCCCCCCGCCCCCATCCAGACCACCCTGTCCCTCACCCTCCTGCCCTCCCCCGTCATCGGGGGGCTCCTCCTCACCCCCTCCTCCTCCCACCAGTCTCCTCCTGCTGCCTCCCCTCCGTCTCCCCTTCCTTCCCTCCTGCCCCACCCTCCCCCGGCCCTTTGCCCTGACCCTTCCTGAACCCCCCAAACAGGGTCCGGGGGCTCCCCTCCTCCCCCTCTATCCGGACCTCCTCCCTCCTCTCTCACCCGTCCCTCTCTCTCTCCCTGTCCCCCCCCCCCTCCCCCCGGCCTCCTCTGTCCCCCCTCCTCCCTCTCCTCCTTCCCCTCTGCCGCCCCCCCCTCGCTCGCCCTCTCCCTGTCTCCCACCTCCTCTGTGGCCCCGCCCCTCCTGCCGCTCTGCCTGGAGCTGGGTGCGCTGGTGGAGGCAGACGGGGTGAAGGAGGAGTCCCGGACTGAGGAAGAGGGCCTGGATGAGAGGACTGATGATGATGATGAAGGGGCTGCCCCACCCACCAAGCTGGTCCTGCTTCAGGTGAGTCGGGTCCCACCGGGACTACTTCCTGAGGCTGTATCCTTCCACTCACTCTGACTCCTCCCATTCAGACAAGCCACGCCCCTTCCAGCCCATCTCCTAGGCAACACACAGACAGTGGCTCCGCCCCCCTCCGGCCAGGCGAACCGTCCCAGCCCAATCAGACGCCGGCACCGCCTGAAGGGCAGCAGCCATTGGTCCTGCCGTCGTCCAATCAGCTGCCCGGATCTGAAGCTCCACCCCCTGCTGAGAGTTCCCATCAGCCCCTGGAGCTGCCTGCAGCTGTTGCCATGGAGACGGCCTCCCTATCAACGGTCCAGGTGAAGGAGGAGAGGAGGCGACGCTACGACTCCGAGGACGCCTGCATGGACAGCCAGGAGGAGGCGGAGCCTGAGGAGCTGGACATCTCCTTCGACAGCCAGTTCCCCGACCTTATCTCTGACCTCATCACCGAGGAGCCGGGCCCCGCCGCGGCCCCTCCACCCAGCGCATCGGGTCCGGCCGTGTTCCCCACCGGCGTCCGCTACGTGGTTCCGCCGCAGCCGTCGCCGTCCTCCTCCTTCCTGCCGTTCCCCCAGCCACTGCCCGCCGCCGCCCGCCTGGCCGCCATCACAGACTTCTCCCCGGAGTGGTCCTACCCGGAGGTGAGCGTCCGGCACGGGGGGACCGGTCCGGACGGCTCTGGTTCCGGTCCCAGCAGCTGTTCTCTCTGCAGGGCGGCGTGAAGGTTCTGATCACCGGGCCGTGGAGCGAGCCGTCGGGTCGGTACTCCTGCGTGTTCGATCAGAGCGCCGTCCCTGCTGCCCTCATCCAGCCCGGAGTTCTGCGCTGCTACTGCCCAGGTACTGACCGCTATCGGGCCGGGCCGGTTCTACAGGGAGCAGGTCCGGTTCTCCAGGGTCTGGTTTGGCGGGTCTAGACTGTCTGGACGTCCTTCATCACGATCTTTAAATCATCTGGATGAAACCCGGATTCTTGTCCATCCTGTGGAGGTTCTGACCCGTCTGCCTCTGGTTCTGATGGACCCGTCTGTCTCCCCTGTGTTTCAGCCCACGAGGCCGGCCTGGTGTGTCTGCAGGTTCTGGAGTCTGGTGGGTCAGTGTCGTCGTCGGTTCTGTTCGAGTACAGAGCGAGGAACGCCAGCTCTCTGCCCAGCTCACAGCTGGACTGGCTCTCATTGGACGGTCAGTACCTCGTCTTCCTCCTCCAACAGCAGGTCTGACCTGCAGGAGGCGCTGCTGCTCCAGGAGCAGGTTCTGGTTTGGTTCTGGTTTGGTGGTCCGTGTCGTATTTGGTGGAAGCAGCCATGTTTGACCAATAGGCTGGACGGAGTTACCATAGTAACTAGGGTAACCATAGTAACCAGGGTAACCTCAGCGACAACCAGGCTATCTTTGGTGACCCGAGTAACTTCAGTTACCATGGTAACCTTAGTAGTCTGAGTATTTCCAAGCTGGTTGAAGCGGTTCTGGACTAGATGATCCTCTCGGGTTCTCAGCCTCTCCCTCCCTCTCTGCTGTCTGATCTTTAAAACTGGTGACCTGCCAGTGACCTCCTGGTGACCCCTGACCTCCTGGTGACCCCTGACCTGCTGGTTCTATTTTGTCTAAAAGTGTCCCAGCTGGCAGCAGTGGCTGAAGCTAACTGCTGGCAGGTCTTGGAGGAAGATATCAGGCGGTCGCCTTGACAACTGTGGGCCCCATCATCCTGGTTCACTGGATGTTGGTCCCAGTCAGTTGGTGCTCTTCCTCATCCTCTTCATCAGGAGGAAGAGCAGCAGCTTCACCTGTCAGCTGGTTTGATCTGGACTCAGGTCCAACAGAACCAGCTGTGGTTTTATTTCTGTCCTGGAGGGATCAGAGCAGCTGCTAGCAGGGAGTCCCAGTGTGTGTGAGTCACTGTGTGTGTGTGTGCGCTGCAGGTCACACTGGATCAGTCTATATTTGGCCTCTGCTTTTATTTCCTGAACAGAGAGAGAGAGAGAGAGGTGGCGGGCGATCGAAGTCAGTCAGATAGTTTCCATCTGAGACAGTGGGGGTGTGTGTGGGGGGGTGTGTGTGTGTGACGCTCTTTCCACTGATCTCTGCTGGTTGTTGACGGCTGCCTGCTGCTGATTGGCTCTGTCTGAGATCCCAGCAGCTGATTGGCTGAGCTTTGATCCACGTTCTGATCACCTGTCGGCCTGCTGCTGCTCCTGGGTCAGCTCGGCAGCCCCTGGTGCATTGTGGGTAGTGTAGGAGGAGCTTGGGGCTGCCCTGGCTGTAAACGTGTTCAGTTTCAGCAGCGAAGGAGATGGAGCTGCTGCTGCTGGAGGAACGTCGGTGGGCGGAGCGTTAGTGGGCGGAGCCTCTGTGGGCGGAGCTCCACTGGGTTGAGCCACAGCCTCACACACCTGCTCTCTCCACCTGCAGACAACCAGTTCAGGATGTCCATCCTGGAGCGGCTGGAGCAGATGGAGCGCCGCATGGCGGAGATGGCGGCTCGGGACGGCCATCTTCATCATCGTCATCATCATCCGCAGCAGCAGAGTGGGAACCAGCTGGCCACGCCCCCTCCTCTACCTGACGACCAGCAGCAGGTAGGTCCGGTCCAGTTTACTGTCTGAACGTCCAGACAGCAGGTCCAGTCCGACCTGCTGCAGGTTTTTCAGGTTCTGGTTCTGCTGGCTCCACTGGACTCGGCCCAGAGGAGCCAAGTCCAGCTGGGTGCGGTTCTGAGCCTCTGGCTCTGGAGGCTTGGCCAGGCTGCTGGTTCTGGCCCGGTTCTGGTCCAGCTGCTGGTTCTGTGATTCTGGCCCGGCTGTGGCTCCGCCCCCTCTCGCTGATGTCATGGGATTTTGTCAGATGGAGTCCAGGAGCTAAAATAGCCGCAGTGAGACGGAGAGGAGTTGGACCTGGACCAAAACAACTACTGCTGGTCCTCAGAGGGTTTCCGCTGGAGGTTCTGACCCAGACCGGACGCGGCTGGCAGAACTCTGACTCTGAGCCAGAACCGGGCCAGAGGAAACTCTGGTTCCTAGAAAGCAGAAATAATCCTTTTAAAGCAGCTAAATCTGGAACCAGCTCATTGCTAACGTCAGTCCTCGGGCCGCGGGTCAGAACCTTCAGAACCGCCCACAGGGTTCCCCCAGTAAACCTGGTCAGTCGGGTCCCCGAGGCAGCGGCCCACCAGGCCTCCGCCATGTTTCTGTACTAAAGATGTAAAGCTGACAGGAAATATTACTGTCATGTTACGGGAAACATCTCCAGTGAAACTAATTAAACCCACAACTAGTCACAAAAACAACAAATCAAAAATAAAGTGAATATCAATTATTGTCACTTCTGTTTAATCCTAATGAAGTCAGCGGCTCCATCGGGCCCCCAGGGGCCATAAATGCTAATATTTTAACACAGTTACATAAATATAACATTTATTGATGATCAATGCTGCTGAATTTGATTTAATGGTTTCAGCATAAATTAAAATATTTTAAATTGTTTAACATTTAAATGTCACATTTTAAGGATCTTTTAAGTTCACTTTGTAAAAGTTTAAAGACAGTAAAACTGATTGTTTTAGGTTAAATCCGACCCAGAAGCTGTTAGAGCTGCTGATGTTTAGCAGCAAGAGGGGCCCCTCAGTCCCATTCTGCCCCAGGCCTCATCCAGCCTTGGACCGGCCCTGCAGGACGAGTTCAATCTGCTGCACTGAGCAACAAACGGAGGTTTAATTCAGAGCTGCTAATGAGGCTTTAGCAGCTCTTCCATTTGGTGTCTGTTGAGTTTGAATAAGAGCCACAGAAACTGTTTTGGTTGCTGGAGTTTATGGACGAGTTTCTCAGATCTCTACGCATTAACTCTGTCTGACTGAGTGGACAAAACATCTGATACGGTTTGATGCTTCATGAAACTGGATAAATAACAATAAAACAATATAAACCCAGCGTGAAGCCTGACTAAAGCTCCTCACCTGAACCTGCATGATGAGGTTAGCGCTGCTTCGTTAGCCGCTAACGAACCAGCGCTAACCGGGAACATAGACATGAACTTTACAGGGAAGACAGGCCACCCGCTGGGCGGCGTGTTGACATGGAAACGCCTTCTGAATCGTTCTGACCTCAACAAGTTATTCCTGGGTCACATGGAGCTGCAGAACGCGGTTTGACCTCTGACCTTGAGTTCACAAAGAATCATTAGACCAGTGACTGGTCTGTGTCCCTCCCAGTGCTCCCAGTGGTTTGAGAGGAGGATCATTGGTGTGTGTGAGCGGATGATGAGAGGAGCGTCCTGGAGAGGAGGAGGAAGAGGAGAGGGCCTTCATCACTCGGCCGGTCACCGTGGGATGACACTACTGCACCTGGCAGCTGCCCAGGGCTACACCCACCTGATCCACACCCTGATCCACTGGAGGTAAGGCAGCTGCGCCGTCCTGGCTCCGCCCACATGATGACGCCTGGGCCTGTCTCAGGATGATGTCACTTCCTGCAGGGCGATGAGCAGTGACAGTCTGGACCTGGAACAGGAAGTGGACCCCTTGAACGTCGACCACTTCTCCTGCACACCGCTGGTAAGCCCCTGTCTGACCGCTGGTTGCCGTGGCGGCGTTGCCGTGGTGACCGGGCGCCCTGTGCGTTCCAGATGTGGGCGTGCGCGCTGGGCCACCAGAGGGCAGCAGAGCTGCTGTACAGCTGGAACGGCCTGGCGCTCGGCATCCCCGACTCGCTGGGCCGCCTGCCGCTCGCCGTGGCGCGCTCCCGCGGCCACACCCGCCTCGCCACCGCGCTGGAGGAGCTGCACACGCAGCGCGCTCAGGCGGCCACCAGGGACGGCCCGCCGCCGTCCCCTCTGTCCACCAGCCTGGACACAGGTAACCCCGCCTCCTGCTGTCGCCTGACCTCGTTCTGCTCTCTGATTGGCTGTAAGCGTCTACTGTCTCCTCCAGGTCTCAGCTCCTCCAGCAGTCTCCCCTCACCCAGCGACCCGTCCTCGCCGTCCCCCAGCTCCGCCTACTCCAGTGGCCCCACCCCCATGGACACCTCCCCTCGTCTCCATCATCGCTCTCCTCTTCCTCGCTGCCCATCTCTCCTCCGTCCCCGTCCTTCACTCAGTCCACTGTTCCCTCAGCGTCCATGTGGGGGGAGGAGCCTAACCCGACTGTCAGCACAGGTAACCACAGCTAGGCTAAAGGAGGGCTGGGCTAACCTCGAAGGCTAACCCAGTGCTAGCCTGGGAGGGTAACAGGGTACTAGCCTGCAAAGCTAACGGAGGGCTAGCCTCGGAGGCTAGGCTTACCGTTAGCCTAGCTTTGAAGCTAATGGTGACTCACTCATAGTTTGTCTTTACTGGATTTATACGTGGATGATTGAATCTAAAAAGTTTTTAGGTGCCAGCTCCTAAAGGTGAAAGCTCTGACCTGTGACCTCTGTCCCAGGGTTAACAGCGGTGGCTCCAGAGACCTGATGGATTACAAGAATGCCCCGCCCACAGACACGCCCCCTCAAAGCGCGGGGCGGCGGGCTCTGCTGGAGGAGCAGCTGCTGAGCTACGGCGAGAATGCCGAGAACGAGGAGTACCTGGAGGACGAGGTGCTGCAGGTAGGCCGGAGCTCCAGGTGCTGGTCGGCATGGCGACTGGGCTGGCCTAACAGAGCCGCTCCGCCCGCAGGTGGACATGGCGTCGCTGGCGGAGCAGATCATCGAGGCGACGCCGGAGCGAATCAAACAGGAGGATTTCCCCCGGGGGGCGGAGTCTCCGCTCAGAGAGAGGCGGGACAACCCGGCCATTCAGGACACCTGGTTGGCCACCTACCTGGAGACGGTGGACAGCCAGTCCCCGCCCAGGTGAGCCTGGCGGAGCTGGACCCGAACCAGAACCGGAACCGAGCCAACAGCTCTGTGTTTCTACTGCAGGCGGGTCTGCCCTCCCTCGCCGCTCAGCGCTCTGGCTCTCCAGAGGCTCCGCCCCCCGTCGTCCGCGGCGTGGGCGGAGTTCCTGAACGCGTCGGCCAATGGGAAGATGGAGAGAGACTTCGCTCTGCTGACGCTGACGGACGGCGAGCAGAGGGAGCTGTACGAGGCCGCCCGCATCATCCAGAACGCCTTCCGCCGATACAAGGTAACCATGGCAACGGCCTGAGCAGGGGTCTATCTGCTGCTCCCTGCTGGCCGGATGGACGCATTACTCCTCTGTGTGTGTGCGTGCAGGGTCGAAGGTTAAAGGAGCAGCAGGACGTGGCGGCCGCCGTCATCCAGAGGTGCTACAGGAAGTACAAACAGGTGTGTGCAGCTGCACAGGTGTGCTTTCAAAAAACTTTATTTAAATAGGGACGGTGTGCAAAAAACATTTAATGATCTGAACCAGATTATAGGAAAAACTGATCTGCAATAAACCAGTTCAGCCAGGAAATAAGACAAGATATAAAACAGCAGGCTGCTTTCTCTTCACAGGACACACACACACACATAGGATAATACACACCCAGAAAACACACACTCAAAGGAAAATACACACACACACTAAACTGACTTAATCACTGGCATATACAGTAATACAGTTAATGTTTACATACCTAAGCTGTGTGTGTGTGTTGTAGTGTGTGTGTGTGTGTCTCCTCCACTAACATCACTAACCTGCTGTCTCTCTCTCTCTGGTTAGCTAACATGGATAGCTCTGAAGGTAACCAGCTGACAGTAGCTGTAGTGGTGTGTAGTCAGTGTGTAGTCAGTGTGTGTGTGTGCAGCTGGGCCGGGTCTCAGGTGTTTGTTCGTCAGAACCAGGTTCAGGTCTTACCTGACCCTGTGACTCCGCCCCCTGCAGTACGCGCTCTACAAGAAGATGACTCAGGCGGCCATCTTGATCCAGTCCAAGTTCCGGTCGTACTACGAGCAGAAGCGGTTCCAGCAGAGCCGGCGGGCCGCCGTGCTGATCCAGCAGTACTACCGCAGCTACAAGGAGTACGAGAGGCTGAAGCAGGCGCCACGAGGGGGCGCCGCACTCAACCCCAAGAGCAAGTAAGGCGGCGCCGTCCCAGGGCGGCAGCTGGGGAGGAGGGCGTCCGGGCTAACGCTAGGCGGTGCAGAGAGGGCAGAGACCAGCTGGGACCCGATACGAGTCGGCCCGACCCGGAGACGATGGTTCAACTAGTTGTGACTCATAGGTTGTTTGACAAACGAGTCAGCCGTTGGTGACTTGTTGACTGTCCAAGTCCCAAGTCGTTCAGAGGAATCAGTTCAATCATATCGTCGTAAACTGTTTTTACAACTTAAACATCACGGACTTGGTGACTCTACTTGGAGTCAGTAGAGTCTGACTCCAAGTCTCACAGTGTGAGTAGAGTCCCTGCCGAGTCCCTGCCGTCTCTCCGCCGAGTCCTGCTGCTCCGAGTCCGTCAGAGGGAAGACTCGTTGTGTCTGAGCAGTTCGTGGTTTGTCCAGCAGGGGGTCGTTCCTGACGAAGAAGCAGGACCAGGCGGCCAGGAAGATCATGAGGTTCCTGCGGCGCTGCAGACACAGGTGAGGCAGAGGAAGTGACATCATGACCTGTCCTCATGACGTCACTTCCTCTAACGGCTGCTGCTGTTTCTGCAGGATCAAAGAGCTGAAGCAGAGCAGGGAGCTGGAGCGGAGAGGACTGACCACGTAGAGGGACGGACAGATGGAGGACAGAGGGATGCTGGAGCGGAGACGACTGACCTCATAGAGGGACAGGAAGAGGACAGACACACAGAGACATGCTGTCCTATCCCTCAGCTTCGGGTCGGTCAGGACTCGGCCTCCCAGCTCCGTCTGGTTCCAGTCCGAGTGTTTGTGGACCGGTGTGTGTGTCTCGGGACGGCAGCACGGGGCACGGCTAGCTCTCCTCTGATTGGCTGCTCTGATTACTGACCTTTGACCTTTCAGACGAATCACAGCTTCTTCTATTTAAACCCACAATAGAGAGTAGAGACGCTTCTATTTATTACAGCATGAACTGTGTGTGTGGGGGGGGCGGGGTCTGTGTGTGTGTGTGTGTGTGTCTTTTGCACTGACTGAAGTCTTACCCCCCCTTTACTCCCCCAGCTGCTTTTGTAAATCCAGCTGTCAGGCAGAGACTGAAGGAAGCAGCGTCTGGACCAGAACCAGACCCTGGTCCAGGTTCTGGTTCTGGTCCTGGTTCTGGTTCTGCTCAGTCCGGGCCTGCGGCCTCCAGTCTCTGTTCTTCAGCTGTTGCAGTGAATCTTTGCACGACTTCCTGTTTCCTGTTAGTTCTGAAAACGAGACGTGAAGTTCTGACAATAAATCAGCTGATTGCTCCTCAAGTCTGATTGGTTCCTGGTCTGACAGAACCTCTGACCCACCAGAACCTCTGACCCACAGAACCTCTGACCCACCAGAACCTCTGACCCACAGAACCTCTGACCCACAGAACCTCTGACCCACAGAACCTCTGACCCACCAGAACCTCTGACCCACCAGAACCTCTGACCCAGCAGAACCTCTGACCCATCAGAACTTCTGACCCAGCAGAACCTCTGACCCATCTCAGAGTTTTTGGGTTTTCTAGTCTGTTTTTCTTCCATATTTTGGTTCTTTGATCCGAACTCGCCTGTAGGGCTGGAGAACAGAACCTGAAACTGGTCGGTGGAGTCTAGGACTCGGGTCCTGACCTGGTAGAGGGACAGGATTCAAGAACAAGTCAGAACAACCAAATGAGTAAAAGTTAGTTTGTTCCACCAGAACCCAGGAAATAGACCGAAATGGACCCATAAAGGATCTTCTTCCAGTTCTGGTTTCTGGTCCCATCGACTCATTCCCTGCTGGAGTCCAGCTGACTGACTCACTAGTGGGAATCAGTTCATCTGGAGTGGATTGTGTTTCACATGGTCTTTACGGTTCAGGTTTTACGGTGCGCCTTTAGCTGAATCTGTTCCTAACTTCTCCTCTATGCTGATGATATTTTGGTTCCATCAGAAATCAAGTCAAACATGAACTCTGCTCTGAAGTGAAGCTAGCCGATTAGCATCGCTCCGTCTATCGTCACTGACACACACTGGAAAACGGGAGCGGCGACCTCTGGGACGATCATGAAGGGGGATCGTACCGACGCCTCCTGGCCGGGGGGTGAAGCAGGGAAGATGGTGGAAAGACGGACAGGAAGTAGAAATATTCTCTGTCCTTGGTTCTGCTGGGTTTTCCTTTCCCGTGTTCTGTTGGTCATTCCTCCAGATAAAAGCTCAGCCCTCAGAAAGAGGCAGGAGAACCTTCAACCCCTCTGACCCCCACAGACACACCCTGACCCCCCACTGGTTCAGGTACTGAACTGATTCATTCATTAGTTCCTCCATGAATGAATCACCTAAAGGTTCTAGTTCTCCTGTCAGGAGGATGGAGATATTGATCTAGTTTTATCTCCAGCAGCTTTCAGGATGAAGGTCCAGAGGACTACAGCTCCCATCATGCACCTGGTTTCCTAAGCTGTACATGTGTTGCTGCTGCTCACATAATGCAACAGCAGCACATTGTTATTGGTGACCTAATAATAAATTCACTTAATCTCCTGCTTCAGACACTCAGTCTGTGCCAGTGAAGGTTCACTCACCTCAGGATGCTAAACTCTTCAACTGATGACTGAGCTTCTGATTATTTCAGCTAGTAGTGTAATGACTCAGCCAGCTGGGGGCGCTCTACAGTGGCCTGAGGCTTCATCAGCAGAAGGTTCTGATGGAAATAAACCAGATTATGATGTGACAGTAAATGTTTTTCACTCTGCCGTGACGCCGGAGGCCACGCCTTCATCCAACACACACACAGACACACACACCCCCACACACACACGCATGCACACAGAGGGAACATGATAAATGGCCCATTCCAAGGCCAGTAAAAAGAGACAATGTGACGGGAGTCTGGATTAAAACGTCTTTATTGAGCAGGAAGCAACTAGAAGCAGGTCAAACGGGGACGTCTGTCCCTCTGGACAAAGGGACAGTCGGGACCAGCATTGGGCTCTCTGCTCTCGGCCAGCAGGGGGCAGCAGGCGGCGGCTCAGCTGCGCTGGCTGTGTCTCTGGCAGATGTAGCGCAGCCTGGAGGAGCAGTGCAGGTCGTTGAGCCGCCCGTCGTTGTGGATGTGAGCGCAGTCCTCGTCTCCAGTTCCCAGACCGTGACCGGTCCAACTGTCGGGCTGGCCGGGTTTCCATCGCCTAGACGACAAAGGAGACGGGTACCAGATCTACGTTCAGCTGATCTGGATCCGGTAACTAACGGTGAGCCTGCAGTAACCATCAGACATTCTGAAGGTCCATCCGGCTCTAGTCCAGGTCCTGATCCTGGACTGGCTGAAACCTGACCCGTCAGCATTCAGTCCCAAACCAAACCACTTCCTGTTGCTCTGACCGACACCTCAAAGAACCTCTCAGTACTGGCAGCTACAAAAACACACTTTGCTCCATTTTGCTCTAAATGCTGTAGTTTTTACTACTTGTTCACTTCTTTAAACACACCGGCGCCCCCTCCTGGCCCAGGTTAGTATGTCGTACCGCGCTCCATTACTGATGCACTAATATTAACAGTTTAGTGTTTCAACTCAGGCTGCTGCCCAGATTTGCACTGAGGCTGTTCGGGTCGATAATAGACTCTATTGTAGTCCGTAATAGATTTAATGTATTTTATAAGTGCATGAATTATTAGAGCTGAATGTCCATATCAAACCTGGGCCAGCAGGGGGCGCCCATGTGTTTGCACAGACATCAGGAAGTACCACCACCACAAACCAGCTGCTCTTAATATCCTGTGTTTTAATGTGATCATTACTGTTAGACTTACTGCTGATGTGTGTGTGACAGGTGTGTGTATCAGACATTTACAGGAATACTGAACCAATGGGACGGGTGGAAACCCTAAACACTTAACTTTCTTTCTGTCTTTTAATCGTTTTGAAAATCTTTTCTTCGTCTCTAATATCTTTATTCCTCTTCTGTTTTCTGCTTTCTGCCCTGGAAAGCTTTCGTTTCTCCTGCCGCTCCGTCTTTAGCTCCCTGTTGCCGAGTGAGCTACCACTACCACCACGTCCCCCTGGCCCCCCGCGGTGCAGGTGAGTGCTGGACTCCAGGTTGTACCTGCGGTTCATGACGTACGGCGTCTGGTTGACCCACTCCCACCTCCCGGACTTCTCATCCGTCAGACCGACCCAGTAGAACGACCCGGCAGAGAGACGGGTCACGAAGTCCTGGACCAACGAGAGACGCATTCAGACACTTTGTCCCCAGGAGGTCCAAACTATGGACAGGTTGTCTCACCCATTCTTCATCACTCATCAGGATGACCAGGTGAGACTCGTGTCCGTTACACCAGTCTCTGGCCTCGTGCCAGGACAGAGCCGTCCTGCTGAACAGGTAACAGCTGGAGCCGAACGTCTCCCAACCCAGAGGACAGCATCCATCAGAGACAATGAGAATCAGGAGGAGAGAGGACAGTGACCCGAGCAGAAAACCAAACATTTTCAGAGGACGCTATGAGGACAGTCCATCAGCCTGGGACTGTCCCAGTTGGACCAGTCGGACTGACCGTTGTTGATGAAGCGCTCCAGGGAACATTTCAGCTTGGCCACCGTCCTGCCGATGGTGTCCAGGGTGGACAGCTGCTTCAGGCCTTCAGACACTGCGGACAGGGTCAGAGGTCAGGGGTCAGCAGGTGTTTCCAGGTGTTTGGTTCGGAGTCTGGGGTTACCTGAGTTCAGCTGCTCCTTGTTGCTCTCCACAGAGAACTTGAGCCTCTGGGCGTCTTTGGCTGCATCTGCATTGGACAGCAGAGTCAGGAGGACAGAGACGGGTCAAGGTTACCTGGACAGGTGTGCTACCTTTAGCAAGCCGCTGGGCGGACATCAGCCATTCCGTCTGGTTGGACAACGCTTTCTCCACGGACCAGAGCCGGCTCAGCGTGCTGGTGTCTGCAGACAGTCATGAGGAACCGCTGAACCACATGGAGGAGGCGGAGCTAAAGACCTGCAGCTGCTTCTACCTGCCAGGTGTTCCTTCACTCTCATTGGCTCTACCTGCCAGGTGTTCCTTCACTCTCATTGGCTCTACCTGCCAGGTGTTCCTTCACTCCCATTGGTTCTACCTGCCAGGTGTCAACACCTGACTGATGGTTGCTAAGTTCCCACACAGAGATCAGGTTATCTGTCCGTCCCTCTCTAGTTGTAGCCTAGCACTGCATCAGCCGTGCTGTGTAGCTTCCTTCTTGCTGCTAGCTTCTCGTTAGCCGTACTGAAACCTTCCTGACCTTCAGGTCCGACCGTATGGAGGACGGTCTCTGTCTCCAGACCAGTTCTGGCAATGAACCCTGGTCCAATAAAGGTCCCTGAGGTCAAAGCTGCTAAAAGTCAGACCATAAACCAGATGAGACTAGATTCCATTAGGACAGCAAAGAGCTGAGGACGTTGTCCCTCACCATCTCCTGGACGCACTGGGAGGACAAGACGTCCACCAGGAGCTGATGAGGACATGGGGGACGTACTCACTGGTGATTCCAACGGCTACGATGAAAATCAGGACGAAGGCGGCGCCCAGGCCGGGGTACAGCCAGCGCCTGACCCTGGAGACCCCCGAGAAGGAGACGGGCCGCGGCTCTGACGGACACAGGGACACGTTAGGTAGCGGTCTGGGCCCAGGTCTGGTCCGGTCCAGACTACAGCAGTACCTTTGTTCCAGAACGAGCTGCTGTCGTCCTCAACCTCGTCGTGGTACTCGGTCGTCATGGTGTCTGTCCTCGTTCTCGTCTCTGTCCAACGCTGAGCTGCAGGTCAATGGCCACCGAGCAGAGAGCACTTTGGACTGGAAAACACTGTGTGTGTGTGTGTGTGTGGAGGGGGTGTGTGTGTGTTGTGTGTGTGGGTGGGGTGGGTGTGTGTGTGTGTGGTGAAACATCAGAGGGACTAAAGACAATCAGAAGAAGGAGACTGAGAGGAGCTGAAGTTTCCAGATGTTCCTTTAATGCCACACTCTCATCATCATCATCATCATCTGGTGTCTGAGTCTCTAAGTGGTCCCTCCGCTCCGCCTTCAGGGCGGCTGGTTGTGGGCGGAGCCTGTGTACAGGTGGCTTCAGGCGTTGGTGCTGCGTCTCTGGCAGATGAAACGCAGGCCGGTGCTGCAGTGGATGTCGTTAAGGCGCCCGTTGCTATGGAGATGAGCGCAGTCTTCATCTTCAGGACCCAAACCGTGACCGGTCCAGGCGTCGGGCTGACCGGGAACCCACCGCCTGGGGAAACACACACACACAGAGACAGAGACACACACACCTCGGTCAGGCAGCTGAATGAAGCACAGAGACGTTGGCTGGAGGACAGACGTCCAGGCGTCCGTCCAGCCGTACCTGCGCTCCATGGTGTAGGGGGTCTGGTTGACCCACTCCCACTTCCCGGTCCTCCCATCAGTCAAGCCGACCCAGAACAATTGAGGAACCGACTTCTTGGTCACAAAGTCCTGCACAGACCAGAAAACTGTCATGATGGACGCCAACAAGATGGCGGACACACAGGAGACGAGCTGCACAGAGCCACGTCTACCCCGAGACTCAGAGGGGACAGGTCAGACCCCGGGTTGGACCCCCGGCTCCTGGCAGACATTGTGTTCAGGTGCTGTTATCACAGAACATGTGATCTTAACTCTTCTGACCTGTGTGGGTTTATGGTCCTGCAGGCTCCGGGGCCCCAGGCGTCTGGAAGGATCCTGGACTCATGAAACTGGACCGGGACGTTTGACACGCTACAGACCTCGACTACTGGCTTCATCCATGCTGAGCTACAACATGGCGTTTCAGCCGTTTGGACTTCCTCTCTGCTGAGCAGAGCTAGCTAGCATGCTGCCTCCACTGAGATCATCCTCCACCAAGTTTTCTCACCCACTCCTGGTCGCTGTGCAGGATCACCAGGTGAGCGCTCTTCCTCTCACACCAGCTGCGGGACTGGTTCCAGTTCAGCTGCTGCTGGCTGAAGAAGTAGCAGTCCGATCCGAACCGGGTCCAGTCCAGGGGACAGCACGGTCCCGTGGCCGAGCCTGGGACACACAAAGACATGAGGACAGACACGGGACAGAGGACAGATGTCTCTCTGAGGCTCCGTACTGCTGTTGACGATCCGCTCCAGGGAACATTTCAGCCCGTCCACGGTCCGGCTGAGCGAGTCCAGAACCGCCAGCTGCTGCAGGGCTGCAGACACTGGACACACAGAGGTTCTGGTCAGGTTCTGGTCGGGTACTAGTGAGGTTGTGGTCGGGTTCTGGACACTGACCTGAGGCCAGCCGGTCCTTGTTGTCCTGAATGGACCACTGCAGCTGGTGAAGGTTCTTAATGGTCTCTGGAAGACAAAACATTCAGAAGCTCAGTCAGCTTAACAGAACCAGAACCAGACATTCAACCACTTCCTGGTCTGTTGTAAGACTGTGCTTTTATTGTGAAAGGGCAGCAGTGATGGCAGAGCTTCCTGTACCTTGACTCTGCTGCAGCGATGCGTTCAGGGACTCCACCCTGTCGGCCAGAATGGACATGTCCTCCTCTGCAGTCCACAGCCTGCTGGACGTCTTCGTGTCTGGACACGGACACACGCACACACACACACACACACAGGCACACACCGACACAGACACACCCACACACACACACACACCGACACAGACACATGCTATGTTTCTCTATCTTAGAAGGGATTTTCCATGTACTTTTACTAATTTCTATGTTTTACACCTGACCTTTGACCCTAACTCTAGACTGCGTTCCAGTTGTACCTGGAACTGGGAAATTTTCACTTCCCAGTTGGAATAATCCTGCAGTGGAAAATGTCCTCACAACGACAGGAAGACAGACGCACAGAGCAGTCAGCAAACCGGACCCTCACAGAACCAACAAGTTCTGATCCGGCAGGAAACCACAAGGTCCAATGGAACCCAGGAAGGACCGTTAGGTCTGGTTCCTCCTGGTCCAACGTGTGTGTGTGGTGTGTGTGTGTGTACTCACTGGTGACTCCCAGAACCAGGATGAGGACGAACACCACGGCAACCATCAGAGCAGGGAACAGCCAGCGCCTGAACCTGAAGAGACCAGAGACAGAGCCAGGAGGACTCTCTGGGACGAGGACAGACAGGAGGACAGGCAGGTCATTGGGGGCAGGCAGAGCAGAAACCAACCTACATCTCCTCTGTCCCCCTCTGACCTTTGACCCAGAGGGTGCAGGTGTCCATGTCTTTGTCCCTGAAGCTGTTGAACATGGTGGAGACGCTGCAGAGACGCTCTTCTGTCTTCAGTTTTTGGAGCTGCATTGGCAGAAGAAGCAGACATTACAGCAGGAGGACAGGAGGACAGGACCGGCGCCTCCTGCTGGTGTCTCACCTGTTGAACACCTGGAGATGAGTGAGACGGAGCGTCTCTTCGGTCCGTCTCTGGAGGAATCTGACCAGTCGAGTCCAGAACCTCCCGGCAGGAACCGCTTGCTCAGCACTTTGTGGTTTTGTAACGTCTCTGTTTTCCTCTCTCTCTCTCTCTCGCCCGTTCTGCGGCCGGAGTTTCTCCTTCCACAGAATCTCCACAGCTTCTCGTTTTCAGCAGAACAGATTGCAGAGGAAGGAAACGTTGTGCAGGCATCGCTTCCCTAAACCCGCCGGAGGTTCTGCAGAGACACGCCCTGACCTCCGACCTCTGGCTCAGTACAGAGCTTCTTTATCTGGAGACGCCAGGCCTGCAGACGGAGGGGGCCATGAGGAGCCCGGGGCCCCAGCATGTTTTAATCCGTCAGGTCAGCTTTGGGTTCAGTGAAGTCCTGCTAACGTTGTGAATTTATTTAAGTTTTCTAAGTATTGATGTTTTCTACAGCTGTTGGTTTTCATGTCAGGATATAATCTAAATGCTTTTGGTTTTATTTTCTAGTTATTCAGGTTTTGCACATTTCACATTTTAATTTTTAAAAAGATATTAAACTTGTTTAAAATCAGTTTGTCTCAGCAAAATGCTCCAATCACCACTCAGAAAGCTGATCAGAGCATTTTGCTGGTTCCTTGTTCCTGCACTGTAAAAACACAAAGCATTGAGTTTAGCTTCTAGTGTGAAAATCTGACACGTGAAATAAGACACGTGTCCAAGTAAGTCTTCAGTAAATCAATTACTGCTTAATTATTTCACTGATAACATGGAAAACTTTTTAGTGAAAGGATGGAGGTTATTTATGAGTTAGTTTTGTTCTAAGTGTACTGAGATATTAGCAATAGAAATGAGACTAAACAGCTTTTTATTTAGTGTTTTTGCAGTGCATTAGGCTAAAATCAGCACCGTTATCATGTTAGCTAATCATAGATGATGCTAACGGTAGCAGGCAAGCTGCACGGTGTGAGGAATGACGGAGCATCTGGTATGAACATGCTGGTCTGGGGGCCACATTAAAATCTGCCTGGGCCCCAGAGAGCCTGGGGCCGGCCCTGGAAGGCATTCGGGTTCGGATCACGGGACCTGTCGGCTGCAGCAGCAGGAGGTTTAATGTGATGTCACAGCGATGATGTCACCCCTCGGTGAGGTCGTCGTTGAAGTAGAGCAGGATGGCGGGGACGAAGAGGTCGCGGTCCATCCTGAGCTGCTCCAGCTCCAGGTCGTCGTCCGTGACGCCGTTGTCGCTCAGCGTCTTCTGCATGTCCAGGACGACTCTGTGGTACTTCCAGGTGTAGCTGTTGGCGTGAGCGTTGTAGCACAGGTAGCGCTGCAGGATCTCCTCCAAGGTCTCCTCCGTGCAGACCTGAGGAGGGCAAGCCGCCGGAGCTTCACTACGTTACCCAGAATGCACTGAGATTCGCTACGTTACCCAGAATGCACTGTGAACTTCACAGGACAGATTCCCTTACCCATAATGCACCTGGCCTCTCACCTCCAGCAGCTGCTCCTGGGACGTCAGCGTGTTGATGATGCGGATCCAGCGCGTCTTGGTCGACAGCAGCCCCACATCATAGCGGCGGTCCTTCCACCAGGGCTGGCCCAGGTCCGTGTTCCAGTCGGAGCGCGGCCCACTGGGCGGCGTGTGCACAAAGCGCCCCCTGGGGGTGTAGTACCGCTCGCAGCACGTCACAGGGTCCACAAACCTCAGGATCTGGAAAACCCAGGAACAGCTCAGGTCACTGCTGACAGTCATCCATGATGGAAGCCAGACCAGAGATTTCAGCTGGTTTCACTGAAGGTATCAGAGTAAAGGGGCTGGACAGATTAAACTCACATCTCTGGTCTTTGGGTCGAACCAGCTGCTGATGTCCTTCCCAGCACACTCTATGATGGGCAGCAGCAGCACATCACCTGCAGAGAGGAACACGCTGGGGTCAACCGGGGTCAGATGGTCCACAAAACCAAATATTCATATCAACAATCACACAATCATTCCTCCTCATAATTACAATATACATGTCAACAATAAATTCAAGTTATGGATTCCTTTAAAAAGAAACAATATATCCGTACACACAGGAGCAGAGATGCAGATAAAACCGAATTATTCATTAAACTATAGAGGTTTCAACCAGAACACCAACCCAACACCTGCAGCCGGAACTCACCTGCGTGCTGCTTCACCAGCGGGGTAAGGTCGCACACTTTGCCCAGGTAGGACACCCACAGGTCGCCCGACGTGACGTGAGAGGCCACCTCTGCGGGAGTGAAGTACCGGGGCCGCGTCTTCATCTGTGCGGGCTCAGACCGGACCAAATACTGGGAGAAACTGGGTTAAACCGGGTTGGACCGGGACAAACCGGGGAGTTCAGGACAGTTTAAACAGTCAGTAAGAAGTTTTCTCTCTCAGCAGGTTTGTTGGTAGTTACGTTGCCATGTCAACCGGAGGTGCGGCGGTTGCTACTCGGTTTGTTTACCTTCCTGGCTGCAGACCGAGGGGGCTGATGGGAGTTGTAGTGAAATACCAGAACCCACCAAAAGTTAAAATATGTAATTGATCCCAAAGGGAAATAAAATGTTGTTGCAACTCGTATTAATTCAAAGTTCTTGTAGCTTGTGACGCCTGCTACCTCTCTCACCTCTTTGCTTTATTTATTTATAAAATCTTCTTCAAACTTTGTGAATTTCAAGAGATATTGCTGGTAAACTGTTTTGTGATATTTCATTAACTGAAAACCAGAATTATCTCAAACAGAAATACACACTATAAATAATAAATAATCAATGTTGCTCTACGTGTCGGGGTTTTACGGTCTCATTTTAACGCCCTCTGTCCGTGTCTCCCTTTCCGTGGAATGTCACACACGTGGCACAGATTCAGATCTTTTTCACGAAGTTTCTCCAGTTGGACAAATCTGAACAAAACCCCTCTCTCCCACCGATTCCATCTGTCGGCCGCCGATTGGCTCAGCGCCGTGTCACTCAAACATCCTGGGCTGCTGATTGGCTGAACCCCAAGAACTGCTTTCCACTGCGGTCTGTGTTGATGTTGGGGCACCTCGTTGCTGAGGCATCGCGATATTTGGACCGTAGGAAGCTAAAGGAGTCTGAGAGAAGAAGCGGATAAACTAACGGTTCTGTTCTGCCGAACCGAGCAGGAGGTCACAAAGCGGAAAACATGGCGTCCTTTCGGCTTCTCTGGCTCGCTGCCTTCTGCTTCCTCAGCTCCGCGTGGGCCGAACAGCGGAAGCTCTCGCCAGGTAAGGCCGCCCAGCAGGCTCCTCTAGTCGGCCAGGAGGAGAGCGGTGAGCCGCTGGAGCTCCGGAGCCGCAGGATGGATGGAAACAGATAAACTGCGAGTGAAACTCAGAAATGACAACATTAATAATAAATCAGACCTAAACTGGCACATCAGCAGGAATGTGAGGGGAAACGCGTTAAGTGAAGGATTTATAACGGAATAAAAATGGAGGCAGAATCTGGAAGGTTGTGGTTTAGAAGGAATCCAGAACCGGCCCGGACCCTTTCGGAACCGTTCTGGACCTTTTCGGAACCGTTCTGGTCCACATGCAGCCAGTTGTTAGCGCTGCCGGCCTATTTAGTATTTCATTTTAATTTATTACTTTAAGTTTCCTAAGTTTTCTTCCTTTGCTTCAAATCGATCCGGAACTTCCGGGTGTTTAAAACTTCATCACTAAAACCGCAATAAAGATTCATAACAGTTCAGTTAAATACTGCAATGATGATACAATGGATGATTGGAGCAGACTGTTACCATGGCAACCCGTATGATTCAGAGATGAAATGTTTCTTCTTCTGTGGTTTTAAATCTGAGTCTCTTCTGAAGTTAATCATGTTACAGTTGTTTAACAGGTTATTATTAGTATTATTATTATTAGTATCCAGGTGGATGAACCCAGTGGGGAGCAGAAAAAGTCCTGCATGAGTTATTGATGCCCAGTTGCTGAGAAGGGGTCTGTCTGGTTCTGGTTCTACTGGTTCCCATGGGACCCGGAGGACAGTAGAGGAGCTGATTCTGGGTCAGATCAGCCTTCCTCCTCCTCTTCCTCTGCAGGTTTCTGGTTTCAGGCATTCAGAGCAGAGAACCGGAGCTGCAGGACAACCAGCAGCCTTTATGCACCTCAGCTCCACCTTCGTCCTCCTCTTCCTCCCTGGAGGCTCCGCTGACACCTGCAGGAGGAACCCGAGCCGTTCCTGACTTGCAGCTTGTTTTCACCTGGCTCAGAAGTATTCATACCCCCTGAGGTTCCTGAATCTGGGCCTGAATCCTCAGATGTGTCGCCTCCTGTCCTACTGGGGAGCCTGGATACCAGATCTTTAAAACAAAAAACTGATCAATAATTATCAGTATTGACCGAGATGAAACACTGATATCATATGTTCTTCCTCTGTATCGTCCAGCCAGATGTTCAGGTCAGAGGTCATGTGACGAATGTGAAAAGTCTGAGCAGTGAAAACTTTAAGCAGAAGGTCAGGGATCGGCTCCAGGTGTGGGCGGGGCCTCCAGCAGCCAATCAGAACGAAGGATCCGCTCCAGCTCTGCAGCATCTAGACTGACTCTATGTGTGTCTCTGGTGTAGAAAATCTGCTGGTCATTACCGCGGCAACGGAGGAGACAGATGGCTTCAGGCGCTTCGTGAAGACGGCGGCGCAGTTCAACTACAGCCTGAAGGTGAGACCAGAACCAGAACTCTGGGTCTGGGCCGGCTAACCGCCGCTGACCTCTGACCTAACATTAAAAACATCTCACCAGTTCTACAGTCGCTCCACCCTGTAGCTCAGAGAACAGACTTTAAATCCTGTTAGTTTATGAATCACTCCATAGTTTTTAGCGCCACATTACATTAAAGAACTGCTGTTGTCATAGCAACCTTCCAGACCCCTTTGGTTCTGGTTCTGGTTCTGCTCTGCATCCAGAACCAGAACCAAACGAGGAGAAGCAGCATTCAGCTTCTAGAAAACTGTAAAACAGCTGAAACACGGAGATCCTTTAAATCTCAACTAAAAACCATCTGCTTAGAGTTGATTTGAAACGTGATCAGTTATGAATCAATGACTTAATGTAATGTTTTGATTGTTGATTCTATGTTGCAGGACTTTGTGTTTTTATGATGAAAAGCATTTTGAAATGCTGCTGCTGAAATGTGCTGTACAAATGAAATTTGATGGGTTGATTGACCTCTGACCTCTGGCAGGTGCTGGGTCTGGGGGAGGAGTGGAAGGGCGGAGACGTGGCCCGGACGGTGGGCGGAGGTCAGAAGGTCAGGTGGCTGAAGGAGGAGCTGCTGAAGCATTCGGAGGACCAGCAGCTGGTTGTCATGTTCGTAGACAGGTAGCCTTCATCTTCCTCTTCCTCGCTGCTGACTCATCTGTGCAGGGGGCGGAGCTCCGCCTGACCCCGATCAGGTGGCCCCGCCCACTGCAGCCACAGCAGCCAATCAGAGAGCAGAACATCACTTCCTAACCGGGCCTGGGCTCCGTCTCTGCAGCTACGATGTGATCCTGGCGGCCGGTCCAGACGAGCTTCTGACCCGGTTCTCCTCTCTGGGCCACCGGGTCGTTTTCTCTGCTGAGGGGTTCTGCTGGCCCGACCAGCGCCTGGCCTCCAAGTACCCCCAGGTGCATTCTGGGAAGCGCTACCTGAACTCTGGAGGTGAGGTTCTGCTGTCCTGGGGTTCTGTGGTTCTGGTCCCGGTCCACTGACCTGCGGTTCTGTCCAGGTTTCATTGGGTTCTCCTCGGACCTGGCCGCCATCGTCCAGCAGTGGAAGTTCAAGGACAACGACGACGACCAGCTGTTCTACACCAGGATCTACCTGGACCAGAAGCAGAGGGTAACCGGGTCAGAACCAGGCCGGGAGGTGGGAGCGGCCGGACAGAACCCGACTGATGTTGTGCTGTGTTTCAGACCCGGTTCAACATGACTCTGGACCATCCGATCCAGGATCTTCCAGAACCTCAACGGAGCCATCGGTGAGTCTCTGGACCGGTTCTGGACCCGTCCAGACTGGACCTCAGTGGTTCTGAGAGTCATCCTCCTTGGAATTAGATCAGAGCTGCTGGTTCTGGTTCTGATCCGAGTCTCTCTCCCCAGACGAGGTCGTCTTGAAGTTTGAGAGGTCAAAGGTCAGAGTGAGGAATGTGGCCTACGACACGCTTCCTGTGGTCATCCACGGCAACGGACCCACCAAGGTAATGGCCAATCAAAGGCCTCCGCTCGCCCCATGTGACAGCAACAGGAAGTGCAGCTGCTGAAGCGTTCAGTTGCCATAGCAACACCTGTCCTCCGTCCTCAGCTGCAGCTCAACTACCTGGGAAACTACGTCCCCACGGCCTGGACCTACGAACACGGCTGTGGAGGCTGCGACGACGACCTGCTGTTGCTAGGCGACCGCCAGGTAAGGGGAGGGAGGGCAGAGGGGGTGGGGGGATGAGAGCCAGTCTGACTGGTATGTCTGTCTGTCCCTCCCCCCTCCAGGATGAAGACCTCCCTCTGGTCTTCGTGGCGGTCTTCATCGAACATCCGACTCCCTTCATGGACGAGTTCCTGGAGCGACTGGCCACCATGAACTACCCCAAGACCCGGATCCGCCTCTTCATCCACAACAACGTACGGCCCGCTGGACCCGGCTCTGGTTCTAGACCTGGTTCTGGACCCGGCTCTGGTTCTAGACCTGGTTCTGGACCTGGTTCTGGTTCTAGACCTGGTTCTGGACCCGGTTCTGGTTCTGACCCGTCCTGTCCTGCAGGTGGTGTACCATGAACAACACATCCAGCGGTTCTGGGATCGCCACAGGGTTCTGTTCCCGGACGCGGTGCTGGTCGGACCTGAGGAGGGCCTGCCGGAGGAGAAGGCCAGAACCATGGCGATGTGAGTCCAGAACCAGGTCTGGACCGGCTCTGGTTCTGGCCGGCTCTAACCCTGCCTGTGTTGCAGCGAGTCGTGCCAGAAGAACCTGGGCTGTGATTACTTCTTCAGCATCGACTCGGACGTGGCGCTGACCAACCCGGACACGCTCCGGATCCTCATGGAGGAGAACAAGTAGGTTCTGATCCGGCCCGGTTCTGTCTGGGTCCGGGCCGCTCTAACCGGGCCTCCATGTTCTGCCCCAGGTCCGTCATCGCCCCGATGCTGTCCAAACACGGCAAACTGTGGAGTAACTTCTGGGGCGCCCTGAGTCCGGACGGGTTCTACTCGCGCTCCGAGGATTACATCGAGATCGTCCAGGGCAAGAGGGTGTAAGTCCTGCTGCTGTCGCCACGGTAACGGACCCGAACCTCACAGCTGGGAGGTTCTGGTCAGCACGTCTGGATCATACGATCAGTTCGGACCGGTTCTGTTGGGACCTGTTCTGCTGTCTCTGACCCGGTCTCTGTTGGGACCGGTTCTGCTGTCTCTGACCTGGTCTCTGTCCCCAGCGGGCTCTGGAACGTCCCCTACATCACCCAGGTCTACCTGGTGAAAGGCAGCGTCCTGCGGTCCAAACTGTCCCAGGTTAGCCTGTTTGTGGACGAAGGAATGGACCCGGACATGGTGTTCTGCAGAACCATCAGGGACCAGGTAACTGCGCAGACTTTGTCCCAGAACCCGGTCTGCTTCCTCTGGACCGGACTCACCAGCGCCACCGTGTGTCCTCAGGGCATCTTCATGTTCGTCTCCAACCGAGACGAGTTCGGCCGGCTGGTGGCGTCCACCACCTTCAACACGTCCAGACTCCACCCGGACATGTGGCAGATCTTCGACAACCCGCTGGTCAGAACCAGACTGGAGGTCCACCGGGTTCTGGTGGGACGGCTGGGACTGAGTCTCTCTGTCTCTGTCCCTGCAGGACTGGAGGGAGAAGTACATCCACGAGAACTACTCCAAGATCTTTGAGGAGGGCAGCGGCCTGGTGGAGCAGGTACTGGAGCGGGAACTGGACCAGGCCTGTGGGCCAGAGCCAGGTGGTTCTGGTGTCAGCTGGGTCTCTAACGTCCTCCGTTCTGTCCTCCAGCCCTGTCCAGATGTCTACTGGTTCCCGGCCTTCTCTGAGAAGATGTGTGACCATCTGGTGGAGACCATGGAGGACCACGGCGAGTGGTCCGGAGGATCCCACAAGGTACCGCCGCTTCCTGAGAGCCAG
Organism: Phalloptychus januarius; assembly: GCA_902982915.1. Taxonomy (NCBI): domain Eukaryota; kingdom Metazoa; phylum Chordata; class Actinopteri; order Cyprinodontiformes; family Poeciliidae; genus Phalloptychus; species Phalloptychus januarius. Next base: position 65,973 of record CADWAE010000361.1, read on the forward strand.
CCGCCATGAGCTTCCTCAGGGGTTGACAGGTTCTGGTTCTGTCCCCCCAGGACGAGCGTCTGGCCGGCGGCTACGAGAACGTCCCCACCGTGGACATCCACATGAACCAGATCGGCTTCGAGAAGGAGTGGCTCAAGTTCCTGAAGGACTACATCGCCCCCGTCACCGAGAAGCTCTACCCTGGATACTACCCCAAGGTAGGGACCCAACCGCACCAGGGGGTGCTACCGTAATGTAGGGACCCAACCGGACCTGGGAATGCTACCCTGCAGTAGGACCAGAGCCAGTTCTGGGGAACCTTTAGGAACCAGAAACCATTTTTAAATGGTTTTCATTTTGTTTGTATCTATGGCGGCCATATTTAGTTCCCCACCTCAAAGGAAAAAGAAATTCATCAGTTTAATGTGATTTTATAAACAGCCACTCCGCAAGCTAATGCTAGCATTAGCTTTATCAAAATATATTGTAAGCTTGTTAATAAGAAGCACATTAGCATGCTAAAGTACATAGAGCTGCATTAGCATGCTGCTGTTAGCATGAAAGTAATACTAATTCATTATAAATGCTAGCATTGTAGTGCAAACTTTCAGCTAGCATGCTAATCCCCTCCAGGCCCACTCCATCATGAACTTTGTGGTTCGGTACCGTCCAGACGAGCAGCCGTCTCTGCGGCCGCATCACGACTCGTCCACCTTCACCATCAACATCGCCCTGAACAGAAAGGGCGTCGACTACCAGGTACGCCCCTACCTGACCTCTGACCTCCACCTGGCCCTTATCTGGCCCCTATCTGGCCCCTACCTGACCTCTTCCTGTGTTTTCCAGGGCGGAGGCTGCAGGTTCCTGCGCTATGACTGTAAGGTGGAGTCTCCCAGGAAGGGCTGGTCCTTCATGCACCCCGGCCGCCTCACCCACTACCACGAGGGCCTGCCCACCACCCAGGGCACCCGCTACATCATGGTGGCCTTCGTCGACCCCTGATGACCCCAGGGGGGTGTGAGTGTGTGTTGGTGAACCTGAACGCATCATACGGGTTTCTGCCATTCCGGTTCTCTGACAGGAACCTGAACGCATCATCAGCATCAAACGGACAGAAAAACATGTCACACATCCTGGCCCTGAACACATCGCGGCTGGGCTTTTCACAATAAGAGTCTTTAATGATTTAATCAGAGGTCACCGTGCTGCCTTCCCTGAGTCTATGCAAGAACACACTCCAGGTGTGTGTGCGCGTGTGGGGGTGCGTATGTGTGTGTGTGTGTGTGTGTGTTCAGATGCATATCAGGACTTGAACTCATCACTGCAGCTCCCTTCTGTCCAGCAGGGGGCGCTCCGTCACCGCGGTAACTTGCTGAACGTTACTATGGTGACGCTCCAGGATCCAATCACCATTCAACCCGACCGGGTTTAACCAATCAGCAGCCTGAGGCTCTGATTGGACAATTATTTATGGGATGTTTAGACTTTATGGTTACCGGGGCAACGCTAGAGGGTTTTCTATTGTTGTAAATGTTTAGCTCTGAGGTTCTGGTTCTGGACTGGTTCTGTCTGGAGGAAGCAGAACAAACCGCTCTAAGTTATTTGTTTCAAGGGACTGAATAAAATTTTAGTAAACTGAGCTCTGATTGGTCGGTTTTATCTGGACAGTAAGCCGTCTCTAGTTTGTCCTCCATGTTTTCTGCTGAAATATTCCTGGTTCCTGTCTTTGGTGGAGACTGGAGCAGCAGCCGGGTCCAGTTTGGTCCAGATTCAGCTCCTCTGGTTCCCTGTCGGGTCCCGGTCCCCCCAGGAACTCCCTATGCTCAGCACATGGATCCAGACTTGACCTGCGGTTCTGGTCCTTCCAGAACTCCAGTTCTGGTTCTGGTTCTGTCCAGCAGTCCGGCTAGCAGCAGATATCCAGCTGCTAACATGTCCATCCATTAAAATCAGTGGTGTCCAAACTGTGGTTCGGGGGCCATTCGTGTCCCAGACCACAATATAAACGGGTCACAAAGTTTGTTTTCAGGTCAAAGTTGGACATTTAAAATGTGAAGAAAAGATGGTAAAAGTAGAAAGTACAACACGAAGGACTCGTCTCTTATCAACCATGTTTTTTATGGGGTGCTTTGGTGGCGCAGGGGTTTAGCACACCCACATACGGAGGCCCTAGTCCTCGACGTGGCCGTCCCAGGTTCGAATCCCGGCCTGGCAACCCTTTGCCGCATGTCTTCCTCCTCTCTCGTTTCCCTCATTCCTGTCCATTAACTGTTAAATAAAGGCCACTAGAGCCATGTTTTTTATTTTATTTTAATTTCACAGTGAATTCGACCACAAACTTTTCCTCCAGAGCAGTTTGGATATAATATAAAACAATATTTAGGATGTTGCAGATTTTATGTTTCAGACTTTATTCCATTAAGTCTTTGTAGTTCTCAGGGAATTAAAAGAAACATTATTAATAAATATAATTAAAAAGGAAACAATCTGAACTTTGTGTTCCTGAGTTAGTTATTTTAAGGTCATTTTATTTATGTAGCACTTTTTCAACAACAAGACAGTTCACAGTTTTTTACATGAATGAGAGGAAATATGAACAAACAAACCAAAGGAAAGACAGAATATAAAACGACATGTTGGTTCCCAGTATGTATTTATTATGTAGTGACAAAACAGCCAAAAATAAAAAAAACTTTAGACTTCAAGGTGATCAAAGCATATGGAGCTAAAACAGTCTCATAATTCACAAATGCTCAGGATGACACTCACATTTGTATTTTGTATGTAAAACAAATATCTATAAATATTTATTGATTGGATAATTTGCATGTGTGATTTTTGAGACTGTTTTAGCTCCATTACAGTAAAAGTGAATTTAACTCAAATAGCCACTTGATGAACTGCAGGTTTCTGTTTTACGCAGTTCCAAAAATATAAGAAATACAATTCTTTGTTTATTCCATAGTTGCAGATAAAGCATGATACAAGAGCAGGAGCCCTGACGGCCCGACTGTCTCACTGCAGACCGACTGTCTCACTGGCTGGCTGCTAAAAAGCCACGTGACCACCCGCATGCATAATGAACTACCTAAAACCTACGTGAAACACCCAACTGAAATTAATTAACTAATCTAACAAACTAAATGCTGGTTCTCCATTTTTGGTAAGATTAGTGAGGCATAAAACTAAACTTTGGTTCTGACTTTCTGCTGATCGACCACCAGAGGGCGGCAGAGAAACTACAAACGCACCCGAACAATTATTTTAGTAAATGTACGTAAATTACGTAACTTCGTCATCTCTGTCGGTGGTAAATGTTCCGGATAGAGAGGAGTTTTCATTTAAATGTTCAAAGCATATTTAGGTTTTGATTTTAGTTTATTCTTTTCTCATTGTGGTCAGTAACAGTTTCTGGGACATTCGCGTTTCGTTTAGTTTGACCCCTACGGCTGCCGTTCAATGAAGATGGTGCTGGAAAAGAAAAGCTCCGGTGAGTTGGGCTCATTTTATCCAGATTCATCAATAAACGTGACCCTGAAGCTGCAGCCGGGTGTCCATTAGACCCACCGGCTGGAGGACAGAGCGGATCCCCGCAGCGGGATCCTTCATGCGGGGTTCAGACTGAAAACAGCCGCTCCGCTGCGGACTCCTCTAAGAAAACCACCAGTTTAAGCTGAGCAGCGGTTTACTAAATGATTATAATGGTTATATAAACTTATTTTACATAGTAACTATTTCTTTTAGTTATTATACCATACGGATGGTTTATATTGTTTATAAACTGTACAGTTATTGAAATAATCTAACTTTAAACCCCCAGAACAGCGTGTAGGTGTTTAACTTCAGAATGTTTTCAGGCTAAGTTCAGCCAAACAGGTGGCCCCGGAAGAGCTTTAGTTGTCTATGAACAGTTAATAAGTTAAATATGAGGGTCTTATGGGACGTTTGGTCCAGTTAATGGAAAACGGTGGTCCAGTCCAGATCCAGAACTGGTTCCGGTTCTGTCTGTAACCGGATCCTGTGTGTTTCAGCCCGTGTCGAAGCGGGTCAGCGCAGGGTTCTGGATGAGGCGACCCGGCAGAGGAGGCTGACCCGGCAGCTGGAGGCTCTGGAGAAAGACAACTTCCAGGTTGGTTCTGGGACTGGACCCAGCAGCATCCAGAACCGGACAATAGCCGGTTTATACCGAACCGGGTCAGACATCGATGTAACGGACTGGGATCTGATCAGTGACATCATCATCAGCTGACATCAGGACAAACTGATGGGTCAAAGGTCAGATCAGCTCCAGATGATGATGATGATCTTCCTCCCTCTCCCTTCCTGTCTCTGTCTCCAGGACGACCCCCTGTCCTCCCTGCCCCCCCCTGGTCCCACGGCCCGACTCCCAGCCTTCAGTGAGACAGAGGAGCCAGGTGAGTGTCCACCTGATGGACGCTCTGTCCTCCTGTCTGTCCTCCTGTCCGTCCAGCTCAGTGTCTCTGTGTCCTCAGAGAAGAAGAGGAGGAAGACGAGGGGCGATCACTTCAAGCAGCGCTTCAGGAAGAACTTCACCACCCTGCTGGAGGAGGAGGTAGCTGCTCTCTGATTGGCTGACGGTCACCCGCTGCTCTCTGATTGGCTAACGGTCACCCGCTGCTCTCTGATTGGCTGACGGTCACCTGCTGCTCTCTGATTGGCTGAACCTGTCGGAGAGGGCGGAGCCTAACTACCTGTCAGCGGCGGCCCCGCCCTCCTCTCTGCCACCGCGTCTCTTCTGCTGCGTCTGCGGCTTCCCGTCCCACTACACCTGCACCACCTGCGGGGGGCGCTACTGCAGCAGCAGGTGTCTGCTCACGCACAGGGAGACCAGGTAGGGGGCACTGCAGAGAGGGACACCTGGTGTCCTCCGTCCTGCTCACCTGTCCGCTGTCTCTGCAGGTGTCTGAAGTGGACGCTCTGAGGACGCTTTGGACCGGACGGAACCGGAGGACAAGTTGGACTGCTGCTGGACGGAGACGCTGCTCTCTGGGTCAGGATGCTCAGAACCTGGACGACCCGGTTGGTTCTGATGGTTTGTCTCACTGTGGACCCGCCTCTGCCTTCAGTGCAGAACCAGAACCAGCAGCAGAACCCTGAGGTTCTACAAGAGGACACCTGAGTTTGGCCCAGTTGACCAGAACCAGAACCGGATCTCCTGGATGTTTTCATTTGATTTTGTTCTGAAAGTGAAATAAATGTTGATTTCTGACCTTTCAAAATAAAATGTCCTGCCTGTAAATCTGCACTTCCTGTCAGCGTTGCAGCAGCAGCTCCTGACTGACCTCTGACCTTTAGCCTCCAGCCACTTAGAGGTCAGAGATCAGCTCCCAGGTTCAGATCTCTGAGGTGTTTACGTCTCCGCAGCGTCCTCAAAGTCCTGCCGTCTTCCTGGTCGCCATGGCAACCGCGCCATAAACACCGGTCAATCATTACAGTGGACTTTAGATTGGTCTGGGCCTTTACCTGCTCACACACACACACACACACACACACACCTCGGTCTCTCCCTGCAGGACGCCGTCGCTGTGAGGAGCCGCCGCCTCTCAACCAGTCAGTGAGTACCAACTGGGCTGGTTCTGGTTCTGGTTCTGCTCTGGGATTAACTGGAGGTCGGATCCGATCCAGTCTCTGGTTCTGGTCGTTGCTCACCTGCTGGCCCGTTAGGCTGGTGTGGAACCAGCAACCCAGAGACTGGTTCTGGTTCTGGACCGGGTCATGAAGGTCAACGGTTTCTGGATCTCTGGTGGGGGACCGGTTCCGACCCAGATCAGTCTGCAGGTCCAACATCTTTCAGAGCTTCTCCGCCGTCTCAGTGACCTTTAACCCTAGTCTTTCTGATTGACCCGAGTTTTCAGAACCATCAGGTTCTGCTGCTCGTCTGGGTCCAGTTTAATCAGGTTGGTGTGGATCAGTGCAGGAACTCAGACTTAATTCTTCAGGTTTCTATAAGAACCATCAAGAACCTGGAACCTGGTTATCCTCCAGAACCGAGGTTCTCCTGTCATCAGGTCTGGGTTCAGGTTCTGGAGAACTTCAGATCTGCAGTAAAACTGCTTCAACCTGAGATCCAGCTGCTCTAATGTCTGACTGAAGAAGCAAATAGCACTAATGGCTTCCAGGTGGAAGGAGCAACAGATAAGCTAACAGAAACAGAGAAGGAACAGCAGCTAGCTAACAGGAACAGCAGCAAGCTAACAGGAACAGCAGCTAGCTAACAGGAACAGCAGCTAGCCGCTGCTGGAACATTGCGGCCAGCTGGCTGCTGTGCTCCTCTGCCTCTTGGCCCAGATGTTGCTGCTGCAGGATGTAAACATGATTTTAATAAAGAGCTGCAGATGCTAGAGGAAGAGTTTCCTGAAGCATTCCTGGTTCAGTGCCTCCTCTTGACTGTTGGATAATAAATCAGAACCTGTTTCTGGTTTGTTTGAACCATGAGGACAGATGGATTTCAGAGTAACCATATTGTTTCATTTCCGCTAGAGCAGAACTGTCTGTACAGTCAAACTCAGGTTATTAAGAGCTAATCCCAGGTTATTAACATTTAATTTCAGTTTATTAACAGTTAATCTCAGGTTATTAAGAGCTACACTCAGGTTGTAACCAGGTGGTTACCAGACGGATTCAGAACCAGAACCTGTCCTGCAGGTGAGGAAGACTCCGTCCTTCATCGTATTCAGACCTGCTGATAATCTGAGACAGATTTTAGTTTGTTGGTTTAATTCTCTCTTCATTAGTTTGACCTCCTGACCTTTAACCTTTCACCCTGTCTCTGTTCATCTGTTCATGACTCTGGCTCAGTTTCCTCTGCGGTTCTGATCTGGTTTAATTTTCTGCCCATAATCAGGATTTTGAACTTTAACCTTTAGCTATCAGTGGAGTTATCTCTGTGTTGTGATTAATTATGAGATAAAAACCCATAAAATCTAATGTAACACTTTATTTAGTTATTATTTTCTGCAGACTTTATGTCGGACTCGTGTTCTGGTCCGGATCAGTTGGTTCTGATCAGAGGAACCTCCTCCTGCTGAAGCAGAACCGTTTGATAATGAAACCAGTTTGATATTTAATGGACCTGAATATTAAAGTTCCTGTTAGGAGAAATTCATTCATATTTACTGTATTTAGTTTCCCTCTGTTTTCCTTCCTGATTTAGTTCAGAACCGGTTCTGGATGATTTTCTCTTCAGAACCGGTTCTGGATGATCATCCTGTTAACATGAAGCCCAGAATTTAACAGGCGAATAAATTAGTTACTAAATTTGATCATTTAAAGGAAATTTCAAATATATTTTTCATATCTTTGTCAGTATATTTTGAAAACCTCACTTTGTTATCAAGTGAAATTAAATACACCTGTTAAAATTACTTCTTTACTTCCTGTTATGAATGAGATCATTTAAATTACTGGTGTTTTCTAAAAACGATTCCTGTTGTCTGATTGGTCAACCTGCCCTGCAACTCAGCTGTCGACCAATCAGCTTCTCTGCTGAGTCACCTGGAAGGTTCTGAGAACATCCTGGAAGGATGTTCTCAGAAAATCATCAAATGAACATGAAACACTTTCTAATAATTTAAATAAAGAAGTATTTATTTACGATAAAGAAGGTTCATTTATTTCAGTGGTTCCCAAAGTGTGGGGCGCGCCCCCTAGGAGGGGCGCAGTGCCATTGCAGGGGGAGCGCGAGGAAAAGAAACCTTTCAGGGGGCTGTTCATGTTTTAACCCCATTTTGCACAGAGGCTTTTTTAAAAACTGTATTGATGGCAGCAAAGTTGAATATTGTTACAAATAATGAAAAAGAAATATGTTTGAAATAACACTAACAGGAAAGAAAACTCTTCTACAGTAAAGAACTAAAAAAAACTGTGAAACACAAAAGTGACCCGACTTTTCTTCTTCTTCTTCTCTGTCTGCAGCGCCACCATGAGGTCAGTGGGAGGCCCTTCCTCGCCCGTCTCCTCCTCCTCAGAGGAAGCTCCGCCCCCGCTCTTCTCCATCACCAGCCGGCAGCTCCAGGACGAGTTCCTGAAAGGTGAGAACCAGACCCGACTGGAACCAGAACCTCCGTCCTGGCCCTGACCTCCGTCTCCTTCCTTCCAGAGCGCCTGAGGAGGCTGGAATCCCAGAGCGACGCCTCCTCCCCGCTAAGCTCCTCCCCCTCGTCCTCCTGCTCCCCCAGAAGCCCCACCTCTCCGGCTGCCTCCCCCCTCCGGTCCCCATGGTCCCCATCCCCCCTCCGCTCCCCCTCCCCTCTCTGGTCTCCCTCCCCCCTCCCTCCCCATCCCCCCAGGCCCCTCCTCCTCCGTCCCCCTCCTCCCCGCCCAGGCAGCCTGACGCCTCCCCAGGTGAGTTTAGACCAGGTGATCTTTGACCTCTGACCCCACTGACCAAACATGGAAACAACCATCAACTTTACTGTTTATATTCAGTAATTATTACATTTAATCAGCATAAATGTTTAGTTTAGTTCATTTGGTTATCAGATAATATTTCCTTTTCCTCTCCTTTTTTGATAAGAACATATATAATATTTTATATAAATCAGATTTGTTTTTTACAGCAGAGTTGGTTCTTTTGTTTTTATTGTCAGATTGTTCCATTTGTAGCTCGCTAAGCTAACCGGAGGAACGACTGGCAGCCAATCAGGAAATGAGCATCAGAAAAAAGCATTTAAATTTATTATTTTAATTTATATTTTAGCTTAAAGAATGATTGAGAGACAGAAAACAAAAACTATAATGCAAGATAAAAAATTCAAATTTCAAATTCAAATTTTATTATTCTTGCTTTTATTTTTTTTCTCTCGTCTTCCAACTTCCTGAGTCTTCCACAGCGCCCCCCAGTGGCCCCCCGCGGAACCGCGGCCCCCAAGTTGGAAAACACTGGTTTAGACCCTGATGATCCTCAGATAGAGGGACCAGTGGGTTCTGGTTCTTTTGGAACCGGTCTGTTGGCTGGTTTTAGTTCTGATGGTCCAGTTCTGGTTCTGATCCGTCTCCGTCCAGGTCTGTCCCTGTCCAGTCCAGAGCTGCTGACGGAGCTGACTAGGAGACAGTCTTGTCCTCTGAGACGCATCCAGCGGAATCCCAGCGGACTGACCACCGTCTTCTCTGGACGAGGACGACAGGTCTGTCCCCCTGCAAGGCGTCCCCCTGTGTCTGTGCTGTCCCTCACTGTCCTCTCTCACTGTCCCTCTGCTCTTCACTCCTCCAGGTCTCAGGCTCCTCCCCCTAGGCTGAGCCAGCCAATACGAGAGCTGCTGCTGAACTAGCCCCGCCTCTTTCTACCTCCACATCAGGCTGAACAACATGAGCCAGAAACTGAACCTCTTGGAGCGTCACACACAGAAGCCGAACCCTGACCCCGCCCCTTTTATGACCACGCCCAGTTTAAAGCCCCGCCCCTGTAAAAATCCCGCCTCATCTGAAGCCCCGCCCCCTGCTCTGCCAGACCAGAGGATGTTTCAGTTCTGAAGAGATAAAGATCATAAAGTTTAATTTCAGATGAAGTTTGTTATGAAATACATATCTAACACTAAAGTTTAACCGACGGCGATTAGTGGATGTGGTTCCAGTTTAGCTTCCAGAACCGGGTCATGTGACTGCTGCATTGTTTCTACCAACCCAGAACAAAGATGGTGGTTCAGCAGAACCGCAGGCCCAGTTCAGAACCCAGCAGAACCAAACTGTTCAGTTACGCTTTTATTAGCTCTGCCAATTTAGTCTATGATTGAGTTATGAATAAATTGGCTCAATAAATAGCTTAGCATATGAATTAATGAGCTGATAAATTAAACAATATGAAAAGAAAATAACAAAATATACTCATCTGGCATAAATAAATTTTGTCAGGTTCTTTTCAGATGTTATAATTTATCTTTATTGTGGTTTGATTTTGACTCTTTTCTCTGTAGATTTACAATATTTGGAGAAAAAATACACATGTTGAACACTTAAAATGATAAAAGCCTGTTAAAAATGTATGAGTTTTTATGGAAACTTGTTTAATTGTATAATAAATATGTAAAATAAAACGCCCTGGGGAAATACATTTATAAAAAAATAAATCACATCTGTGAAAAATGAAGACACAGAGGAATGTTTACTGTCTGTAGTTCATCAGCCGGCTTGTAGTTACTGATTTCACCACTAGGTGCTACACTAACTTTCTTACGCAGCTGAGCTCAACCGGAAGTGTCGTAGGTCCACAGTGATCTGTGGCGGCACTCTGTTAGCTTAGCGGCTAGTTTGTTCTTTTGGGAGTCGAAGTGGAGCTTTTCCAGGTAAACTGAACTAAAACCTCCCCGATAAAATTTGATTCGAATCAGGAGGAAATGCTGATGAACGCTGATGAACGCATGAATCCTGCATGGAGAAGTTTATTCAGTTAGCTCTGATGCTAAGCAGCCTGTTAGCCTCAGGAGCTAAACTGATGCTAACATGCTGCAGCGGGAATCTCCCTCTTAATTAATGATTTTATGAAATATTATTTATGACTTTCTATATAAAATCTGCGGTTATTTATTGGATGTTTCTAGTTTAACACCTTCATGAAAACAGCCGCGGCTCGCAAGTAGCTAACAGGCTAACAGCTAGCAGAGGAGAAGAGCTCAGATGTCACTAAGAGTTCATTATGATCACAGATCAATAATCTCTGCTTCAGTTTATTAAAACATCTCAGGATATTCCAGATTATTAGCTTCTCCGTTGTTTTGGTTCCAGGTTGTTTCAGTCCGCAGCTGTTGTTGATGCTAAAGCAGTGAATTAGTTCACCTGCTGCAGCTGGTCACTGATTAGTTATGATCAATATATTGGAATCCACATATCAATTAATAATACATTTTAATGTTTAAAAGTTGTAATCCTGTGTTTTTCTGCTGGTGCCTGAAACCTCAGAGTTTTCTGGACCAGAGTTTCTGGTTCTGATCCGGTTCTGATCCAGTTCTGATCCGGTTCTGATCCGGTTCTAACTGTGTTTCTCCCTCAGATGGGTGACAGCGACGACGAGTTGGACCGTCGGAGGCGGGACAAGTTCAGGCGGGAACGCAGCGACATGGAGCGGTCCAGAGAGCGGGAGGAGCGGCGCAGGGACGACTGGGCCGAAAGGTCCGAACGCTGCAGAACCAGAACCAGGCCGTGACTCCTGGTTCTGATCTGTTTAGTTTACTCTGTGAAGAACCAGAACCAGTTAAAGTGATTTACTGATCCAGAGCAGAGTGAAGAACAGAACCGTTTCCTGTTTGGGTCAGTGTCGTCATGGTGACGGTACTGATGGGCGATATGATTTATTGTTGTTGTAACGATCAGTGATAATAAGATATTTATTCTTCAGTAGCTGCGTCACACTGATTCCAGTCCCACCAACACAAATGCTGCTCAGCAGAAACGTTCCAGATTCATCATGGAGACTTTTTAACATTTACTGAGAATAAAATACTAAAACTATCAGACCTGACAGTAAAACATTCAGACATTCATTTAAAATAATGATAAACATCACATCAGTTGGACCAAAGAACCCGGTTCTGATTGGACCAGTGGGTGACTCTGGTACCGGCTCAGTCTGGCTCTGCAGTTCTTCTCTCTGCAATGTTGAGTTGTTGTGGACCCTCTGATGGTTCTGGTTCTGTTGGACCAGGGAGTGGGAGCGCGGCAGAGAGAGGAGGCGGGACTACGACCGCGGCCGCAGGGACCGCTTCTCCCCGCCGCGGCACATCAGCCCGCAGCACAAGCGGCTGAGGAGAGACTGGTGAGGTTCTGACTGGTCCTGACCCGGTTCTGATCCGATGTGACTCACAGTGATGACTCAGCATGCTAATGGTCCGTGTGTTTCCAGGGACGACCACCGGGGGGAGCCGTACCGCTACGAGCCGCCCTACGGAGGAGGCGGGGCTCCGTTTCCGGGGGCGGGGCCTCAGACCTGGCACCATGACTTCCCCCACCTGCACCCCCACCCCGTAGGGCTCCCCCTGCAGGGCAGGTGAGCGACTGCAGTGGGTCAGAATCACGGGGCCGGACCGGGTCAGAACCGGCTGCAGGTCAGCTCATGGTTTTGTGTTGTGTTCAGGTTGGGGCTGCTGGACCCGGACCTGCCGCCTCCAGGACCGCCCAGCATGAGGAGCTTCAAGGTGAGGAACAGAACAACAAGGAGGTGACCTGCACGTGACCCCTGTTGACCTCTGTGTGACCCCAGGAGTTCCTGCTGAACATGGAGGACAGTGTGGACGAGACGGAGGCGGTGAAGCGCTACAATCAGTACAAACTGGACTTCCGGCGCCAGCAGCTGCAGGACTTCTTCGTCCAGCACAAGGAGCACGAGTGGTTCCGGTCCAAGTACCACCCTGATGACATCACAGCCAGGAGGGCGGAGTCTCTGGGCGCCCTGCAGACCCGGCTGGCCGTCTTCCTGTTCCTGCTGGACAACCGCTGGCTGGACGGCGTCTCTCTGGACACGCAGCACGAGGCGGCCATCATCAAGCTGCTGGACGCAGGTAGGCACGGGCATTCTGGGTAATGTGGTCCTGGCTGGGGGCTTCTGGGTAACGCGGTCCGGTTGGCCTCTGCAGCTGTGATCAAGATGGAGGGAGGGACGGACTTGGACCTGCAGGTCCTGGAGGCTCCAGCAGGGGGCGGCGGGGACGCAGCAGAGAAGAGCCAGGCGGCTCCAAAGGAGGGAAGCGGCGGCGCTCAGAGCGGGTCGGAGCCCGGCGGTCAGGCGGACGGGTCGGACGGCGCTGAGGGAACCAAAGAACCTGACAAGGTCAGAACCAGAACCATGAGGCGGTTCATTGCTGACTCAGCAGAATCTCTTCTTCTTCTGCTGTTGAGTTTTCTGTGGAACTATGAGCTGAGTTAGTCAGGCTGTCTGCTCTGGTCCAGTTCTGTCTCAGTTTAAACGATAAACAGCCATTATTATTTATCATTAGTTATCATTTATTATTATTATTATCTATTGTTATTGATCAAGTTACTTCAGAGAACATTGAGATTCAGTCAGAGGCGCCAAAACTTTAGACCCCGAGTCCAACGGGACGAACCGACAGCGTGGAGAACCGGGCCGGGTTTCAGAACCAGATCCGGCTGGTTCTGATCCGGTTGGTTCTGATCCGGTTGGTTCCATCAGAACTTCCTGACCATCTCATGTCGCCTCCAGAACCACGAGGATCCCAGCAGCCTGACGGAGGAGAGAGAGGAAGAGGAGGAGAAGACGATGAAGAAGGTGAGTGTCTTCATCTTCATCATCAGGTGTTCTGTTCTGACCCGTGGATCCTCCTGGTTCTGAAGGTTCTGTTGCTGATGGCTGTGAAGATCATCTGTAGATGATTTTATTCATTAAATAGAACCAAACAAACTGGATTTGAACTACTGATCCTGATCTGTTGATCCTGATCTATTGATCCTGATCTATTGATCCAGATTTACTGATCCAGTTTCAGAAGCAGCTTCACTGAATCACTGAGTGTCTTCATGTGGTTCTGTTTCCTCCGTCTGTCCGTGTGGATAAACTTTCATTTCTCTGTTTCAACATTTAACAACATAAAGTAAACTTATTTATTGAAACGTCTGTTATAGAAATAGAGCAGAATATTCTAGTCCAGTTTTCAGGTTGTTTTTGTAGTTTGTTAAACTAAAGCAGATTAAAAATGTCCTGAATCAGAAACTTTAATAGGAACATTTTTATTCTGCTAAATAAAGTGAAAATAAATAATGAGGATGTTTGGTTTCTGCTTGGCGATTTAATCTGAGCTGGATGGTCACAGCGCCCCCTGCTGTCTGGGCATACTCACTACCCAGAATGCACTGCTGCTTCTGTTCTGATGGTGTGGGAAACAAAGCGATTCTGTGATCAGTTATTAAACTCCTGCAGGGTTTTCCGTCATCGTCATGGTAACCAGCGTCAGTAACCCCGCCTCTTCCTCTCAGGGCAGGAAGAGGAAGCGCAGTATGTCGGCGGACAGCGGCGAGGGCAGCGGCTCCGACTCTGACTCCTCCCACTCTGACAAGGAGGAAGAGGAGGAGGAAGAGGGTTAGTACCCCACAGACACCCTGGAGCTCTGCCCTCGAGGTCAGAGGTCACAGTGCGCCTGTTGTTTCAGAGCACCGTCAGGAGAGAGAGGAGGCTCCGCCCACGCCCCGCCCCCTGCACCTGACCACCTCCCTGTTCATCAGGAGCATCGCTCCAGAGGTCGCCAAGGACGAGGTCACCGCTGTAAGAACCAGAGACTGACCTCTGACCTCCCACCATGTCCTGTCTCAACATCTTTCTGACCTCTAACCCACTTCCTGTCTGCAGCTGTGCCGCAGATACCCCGGCTTCCTGCGGGTGGCGCTGTCGGACCCTCAGCCAGAGCGGAGGTACCGGTTGTCTCAGCTGGTCCGAACCGGGCCAGAACCGGATCGGAACCGGCGGCCTGACTGTGTCTGTGTTGCAGGTTCTTCCGGCGGTGCTGGGTGACCTTTGACCGGAGCGTCAACATCAAGGAGACGTGCTGGAACCTCCAGAACGTCAGGGTAACCCAGAGCTCCGTCAGAACCGTCAGAACCTCCAGAACCGGGCCGCTAACAGCTGGTTCTGCTGTCTCAGCTCAGGGACTGTGAGCTGGCGCCGGTGGTGAACCGGGACCTGAGCCGGCGGGTCCGGACCGTCAACGGCCTGACGCACCACCGGCCCGTGGCGAGGAACGACGTCCGGCTGGCGGCGCGCCTCGTCCACAGCCTGGACCAGCGGGGGGCGCTGTGGACCACACAGGTACGGAACCGCCCCCAACCCGACCAGAACCAGGACCCGACCCGCTCACCCAGAAAGCCTCTACTCCTGCAGGCGGAGACCAACCCGGTTCTGCAGAACATCACCGACTACCTGATCGAGGAGGTCAGCGCCGAGGAGGAGGAGCTTATCGGCGCCGCGGGGGCCGGCGCTGACGACGACGCCAAGGCCGCCGACGTTCCCGTGGAAACGGACCAGAAGCTGCTGCAGGTGGGCGGGGCCTGTGACGGTGTGTGTGAGAGTTCAGGTTCTGATCCAGTGTTGCGTTCAGGTTCTGATCCGGTGATGCGTTCAGGTTCTGATCCGGTGTTGTGTTCAGGTTCTGATCCGGTGTTGTGTTCAGGTTCTGATCCGGTGATGTGTTCAGGTTCTGGACCGGCTGCTGCTCTACCTGCGTCTCGTTCACTCTGTGGATTACTACAACTTCTGCGAGTATCCGGCGGAGGACGAGATGCCACACCGCTGTGGCCTGATCCACGTCCGGGGCCCGCTGCCGGTGGCCCGCATCACTCCAGCAGAGGGTGAGACACACCGCAACACGGCCTAGTTAAAGTACAGGATCAGTAACATCAGCTATTTCAGCTCTACGTTTTTCCCTGGAGTGTTGACTCTTACATGTTTCAGAAATCCTTTCATCTCCATGGCAACCATTCAGCTGTTCAAAACGCCTGGGTGAACATAGCCCCGCCTCTGAGGCTCAGCTCCTCCCCAACTCAGCTCCTTCAGACTAGCCAGCAGCAATTAGCAAACATCTGCTGAGCTCATTAAAGGAGCTGCTGCTCAGAGCAGCTGGTATAAATGTTAAAGGGTTAATAGAGGAGCCATGTTGGGGTGAGTAACGGGAGGCGGAGCTTCTGGAAGAGCAGGAGTTTCTTAAAGAGACAGCGGCCCGATTTACAATTTTCTGTTAAGTCATGATTGATATATACATCATTTAATCGAAGGTGACATAGTTTCTGATTATGCAGTAAAATGGAGATGAAAACCATGGAAACATAAGTGAACAAATGTGACACTGGCCCTTTAAAGGACAGGGAGCTTATAGGAGAAAACAGCAGGAGGCTGAGGACACCACCCTGAGGTTCTCCACTGATAACATGATCAGAGCCTCAGACCTCACCTGAAGAGTTAATGTGATGATGAAGGTGGTGCTGTGCTCTGATTGGACAGTGACTGAACACCTGAGGATGTGTGAGGAGCGTCTGGCTCCTCTGTTCTCACCGACGGAGACGCTGAGTGAAGAGGAAGCAGTTCGGCTGGGAAAGAAAGACCCAGAACAGGAGGTACTGCACCTGTCTGTCTCTCTCTCACCTGTCTGTCTCTCTCTCCACCTGTCTGTCTCCTGATGCGTCTCCTGTCTCCAGGTGGAGACGTTCCTGGCGTCCAACACACAGGAGCTCAGTAAGGACAAGTGGCTCTGTCCTCTGAGTGGGAAGAAGTTCAAGGTGAGGCCCCGCCCCTCTCTCTGGTTGCCATGGTAACGGGGGCTGACGGTGTTGTTGTTTAGGCTCCAGAGTTCGTCCGTAAACACATCCTGAACAAACATGGCGAGAAGGTGACCGCCGTCAGACAGGAAGTGGAGTTCTTCAACAACTTCCTGTTGGACGCCAAGAGACCCACCCTCCCTGAGCACAAGCCCCTCCCACCGCCAGTTCAAGGTACCCGATTGGCCTCTGATGGAGGCTAGGCTAACAATAGCATGCTGTTGGCCGGTTGACCTCTGACCCTCCTCTGGCTCCGCCCCCAGCCGGTCCTCCAGGCATGGCGGCGTTTCCTGGTCAGTCTCCGCAGCAGCAAAGCCTTCTGGGATACCCTCCAGGCGTCAGGCCGCCGCTGCCCGGATTCCCAGGTAGGTGAGCCTCCGGGTCGGAGCCCACAGGGGGCGGAGCCAGGCTGACACTCTGTTTGGACCTGCAGGTGTGGGACCCCACCTGGCGCCGGGCCAGTTTGGGCCGGGCCGCGGTCACTATGACAACTTCAGAGGAGGAGGAGGAGCGTTTCCAGGGAAACAGAGGAGCAGCAGGTAGGCAGAACCAGCAGGAGAGGGCTGGAACCGGACCTGTGGTCCAATCAGAACCTCTGTGTCCATTTGGACCAATCAGAACCTCTGTCTGTGTCTAGGGGCGTGAGGGGCGACCCGCGGTCCATCATCGAGTACAGAGACCTGGACGCTCCGGACGACCTCGACTTCTTCTAGCACAGCTTTCTACTTTTTTATTCTCGTCTGAAAGAGTGTGTGTGTGTGCGCTTGTGGATGTGTGTATGTGTGTGTGTGCTTATGGGTGTGTGTCAGAGAGAGCAGGACCAACATCATGATCTGATCCAGGAGAGTTTTTCCAATAAAGACCAGAACAGAAACTCCAGACTGACTCCTTGTTTTCTTCCTGTCCATCATCTTCATCGCCGTCACTTTAGCAACCAGTTGGCTGAATTAGAAATAGATCAAAAATTAGAAATCAATACCCTTTTGGGTCATTGATTGTATTGATCTAGTTAGTGCCATGAAAACAGTTTAAATAATCTAAAGTTTTGGTGTTTAAATATTTGATATTTATCGATTCACTTCAGCCCAGAGCTTAGCTTAGCTAGCGTTAGCTTTAAGAAGATGGGACATTTATTACTTAGTGGCAAGAAAAGGAAGGAAAATGAGAGCAATTCACCTTGAAGCACTCAGGCTGCAGCCCAGAGCTGGTTAGGTTGGAACGAGGGAGGCATTTTGGATGATTCTGAATAAAACCACGATCAGGATTTATTTCTTTGGCTGAGAAAAATATTACTTTATCCACAAAACAATATTATCTAGATCTTCTGGGGAAACCCCTCCCCACCGCTAAGCTAATAACACTTGACTGAACTACTGAGTAAAAGATAAAACGACAGAACCGATAAATAGCTTCACAGTTTAACAAAGAAGACCCAGAAAATAAAAACTGATTTTAAATCTTTACTTTGGTTCAGGACGTTGTGCTCTTTGGGTTAGAACAGAACATTTCGTCTGCAGAAGATTCACGCTTCAGGGTGACCCGGCTGTCGCAGCAGTACGGTCTCTCCCTGGTGTGGCTCCTCTGGTGTTTCCTCAGGGAACCGGGCCGGGTGAACGTCTTCCCACACTCCTCGCACCAGAAGGGTTTCTCCCCGCTGTGGGTGACCCGGTGGTTCCTCAGGTGGCTGCGGTCCCTGAACGTCTTCCCACAGGCCTCACATGCGTGCGGCTTTTCTCCACTGTGCAGCAGCTGGTGGACCTTGAGGTTGCTGCGCTTGGAGAAATGTTTCCCGCAGTCCTGACAGCCATAGGGCTGCAGGCGGCCGTGGACGCGTGCCAGATGCAGCTTGAGGGTTTCCCTCTGGGTGAAGCTGTTCCCACACTGCGGGCAGAGGAAGCTCTGCTCCGCGGTGTGGATGTTCTGGTGCCGCTTCAGGTGGGCCGCCTGGCCGAACGTCTTCCCACACTGACCACAGCTGTACGGCTTCTCTCCTCTGTGGATCTTCTGGTGTCTCCACAGGCCACAGGGTCTGCTGAAGACCTTCCCACAGTGGGGACAGCAGTGGTGTTTCCCCTCCTGGTTCTCAGGTTTCTGGAGGAGACAGAACAAAAAGTGAGATGGTTTCCATACATCAGATCTCTGGTTTTTTATTATCAAGCGGAAGTTGGTGTCTGATTCAGCCAACCTCCAATTCCACCTTATTTTGTTTACTACTTTGAGCATCTTTAATGTCCTCTACTTTTAAAAAAGTGTAGCGTTGGTGGGTCGCCTTCAACCCCCCTGACCTGAGGAGGAACCTTCCAGCTCAGCATGTGGATCACAGCAGGGAGCCATGATCTGAGAGGAGCTAACGTCAACAAGAACCATTGAGTCAGGCCACGTTGTTTTAATCAGGCATCAGCGCCTTCATAAACCCTGACAGCAGCAGAAGCAGATAAACTGATGACTAGAATCACTACAACACCTGTTCTCCTGATAACCTGTCTAGCTACCAGGTTAGCCTGATTACCAAGTGAACTAAAACACCATCAGACTGCTACCAGTGTTCTAATAAACGACATCATGCAGAAAAACTGATGTCCAGATCAACTACAACAGTAATCTGACCCCAAATCAGCTAGAGCATCAGTTAAACTGGTTACCATTTTAACTAAAGCACCAATAGAAATGGTCAGTGGTTTGAAGCTCGTAATTAAATCAGGCATCAGGACACCTACAAACCTTCACCCACTCCAACAGCAGCAGCAGGTAACCTGAAGACCAGACTGACTTTAACACTATTCACCTGATAACCAGCTGATCTGGAACACCAGTAAGCGCGTTGCTCAGACTCTGATGTTTTTAATCAGGCATCGGCGCAGACGCCTACATTCTGTCAGTAGCAGCGTTAGAAGCCCAGTTTCTAACGTGTCTGCCCACGGAGCTCCCAGTGTGATGAACTCTGACCTTTGGGTCGGTGGGACCAGAGGGGGAGACCCATCTGGTTCTCTTGGAGCGGTTCCGGTTCGGCGGGTCCATTCCGGGGCATGAAATAAAGCAGCTAATCCAGTCTGAGGTTTCCAGCCAATTGAGTTTAGAGGTGTGACTGCGCATGCGCACGGAGGGAAGGAAGCGGTTTATATTTTCACAATAAAAGCCTCCAGCTGGCTAACAGATTTTAGACTCAGAACTAAAGAGGAAAAGAGAAATGAGCAAAATAATAAATATGGTTTATTATAAATTAAGAAATAAAAAAACACGAACATTTATGAACACAGCTGTGAAATATACAAAACAATAAATTTCTTTAACATAAAATGCCAGGCTGAGATAATGCCAGAGGATTTCACAGATTTTCACTAAAGCAGAACAGACTGAAAGGATTTAATTTTTAATTTAATGTAATTTAATGACGGTTCTGGTTGAATCCATGCAGGACTTCCTGTTTATTATATAGATATGAGATACCATAAGGTAATACGGTTATTATTCCTGTTATTGATATTTATTTATTGGTCTTTCTGAAAAGTAAATCACTTTAAAATTAGAGTGTAAAAAACCACCAAAAGTTTCACCAAAAGGATGAAATTTGTCTTTTGTTCTTAAAGGAAACATGGATGATGTCAGAGGAATCAGATCCAGCTGCTGATGGAGAATGACTGATGATATTCACCAGAACCCGACCAGAACCCAGCGGCTCTCTGGTTCTGCTGCTCCCAGCTTTATCCGACAGCAGAATCAGGAACTAAACTGGAGCTGCTGACCTCTGACCTCCCTGTGCTCCAGGTGGAGGCTGAGGAGCAGCTGCAGGTTCTGGTTCTGTTAAAGTATTTAACATCATGTTTTTAATCATCTTTCAGCTCCATAAGCTGAGCTGAGGTTCTGTTCACATGCCTCCTACAGAACAGGAACCAGAACCGGTCGGGACCTGCTGCTGGTTCAGCTGTTAAGCTCTGATCTGGATTGGGGTCCAACAGAACCGGTTGAGCGGAACCTGAAGCAGCCAATCAGCAGCAGTTTCCTGATGATGAAGATCACCATCCTCTCTGCTCCTCATCCTCTCTGGAAGCTGCTGATCACCTCAGAGCTTCGTGGTTCTGATCCAATCTTCTGTCTAACTGACCCCTGTGACCTCAGCTGGTTGTTGGATCTGGATCAGAACCTTGGGTTCTGGTTCCAGTTTCCTGTCTTTAATTTCTCTGGTTTGGGTCCAGCAGCTCACAGGTTGGTGGTCATAATGTTCTGCTGCTGATGGTTCCATCAGAACCTGTTCTAGTGGGTCCAGTGGGTTCAGTGGGTCTAGTGGGTTCTCTGGTTCTCCAGTGTTATTAAACCTACAGATGATATTCAGGTTGAATCTGTTGATTTAATGACTGAACGACCCATTAAATAGTGTCAGTACCGCGGTGTGGCCGCTGGGTGTCGCTGTGGTTCAATAATAAATATGGACCTTTGAACAGGCTGATGGATGGATGGATGGATGGATGGATGAATGGATGGATGGATGGATGGATGGATGGATGGATGGATGGATGGATGGATGGATGGATGGATGGATGGATGGATGGATGGATGGATGGATGGATGAGGAGATTTAGAATAACACAGAAAACTTTGTTAAAAACTGAACTGAAGTAAATAAAAGAGAGAAGTTCAAATACATGCTGAGAGCGAAAGAAACATGAAGATACATCACAGATTTAAATGAAAATAAAAACGGGAGACCGCTGATAATATGGGAAATGGCGCCCCCTTCAGTTCCGGAGTGCAATGGTCCCGTTTCCAAATAAGGAAATGTCGTCCTGCCACTTCCTGTTTGCTGAAAACCTTCGTTCAAGTTTCCTTTAGAGAGTTTGTCCTCAGTGACTGAGAGGGGAGCAGGACCAGAACCAGGACCAGATCCAGAACCAGAACCAGATCTAGGACCAAAACCAGGACCAGAGCCAGAACCAGATCCAAGATCATTACAGGATGGAGGACCAGAACCAGATCCAGATCCAGGACCAGGACCAGGTCTCTCTCTCTACTCCCAGCCGGCTGCAGGTCGGTTCCCCCAGGTTTCTGGTTTATTTTGTGGCTTTCAGGAGAAAATAATTCATTTATTTTTCTTTTCTGATTATTTCTACAAATGTTAGAGGAAGGAAACTTTTTACTTTTAAAAATATTTCATGGTTTATTTATATTTTTCTGTTGTTCTAAACTTAAAATATGAATAAAATGATGATTCTGCTCTAATAACACTTTTCCTTCTGTAGATATTAATCAAAAACTAGAAGTTTTCTGCAGACAGATCCTGTAACACTTGTGGCTCTAAAGGAGTTTCTGTAGCTGATCTGAGCTGATAAACCTGAGCAGTTTGAGCGAAAGGTGAAGCAAGCTGGGCGTTTGTTATCTGGAGGGGTTTGGGGGTTCAGGGGGGTCAGGGGGTTGGGGGGTTTTTTGGGGGTTGGGGGGCTCAGAGGTTCAGGAGGCGCAGCGGCAGGATGAGCCTGATTAGATCCACCTAAACCCAGAAAAGACCAGCAGCTGGTCTGAAGACAGGAACAGATCAGCTCCTGATCATCTGCAGGATGTGAAACCAGATGGTGCAGATGATGGAAGAACCGGTTCTGGTCGGTCTGAGTCAGATAAGAAAACAGACGTTAGAACAAATTGTGTGTTTATTGGAGATAATAAAACGTCCACAGGGTGAGTCTGCTGTGGCTAAAGGCTTAAATATTTCTGGTGCTACTTTACAAATGTTTGCAGTGAATTTTGTGATATTTTCTCATTAAACCTCTAAAATTTACATATCAAAGAAAAGAGATAAAAGAAATAACAAGCATTAGAAATATTTGTTCTTTACTGAAGTTAAAAAGCTCGAGTTGTGTTTCTCAGTCAGAGATGATAACGGACATCAGGCCTCAGGCATAAAGCAGCAAACGCACAAAAAAATGTGCGGCGCCACATTTTACACACAAGCTGGCATGTATGAACACGATCTTCCTAATCATGATGTTTTTCTGTCCAACAGAAGAAAAAACAGAAGGACGTCCAGAAGGACCTCTGCTGTCAGCTCTGTGACAAGAGCTTCAGGTTATCAGCCAGTTTAAAGGCTCATCAGAGGGTCCACAGCAAGGAGAGACCATACAGCTGTGAGGAATGTGGCTCCACATTCAAGGTGATGAATTCTTTAAAACTCCACCGGAGGATCCACACTGGAGAGAAACCTTCAGTGTCAGGAATGCGGGGCCTTCACAACCTCCGTCAGCCTCACAATGCACCAGACGGATCCACACTGGAGAGAAGCCGTTCAGATGTGACGAGTGTGGAAAGGCCTTCACAACCTCCGTCAGCCTCACAATGCACAGACGTATCCACACTGGAGAGAAGCCGTTCTCCTGCGAAATTTGTGGGAAAGCTGTTCGCTATAAAGCTTCTCTCCATCTGCACCGGCGTTCTCACAATGGAGAGAGACCCTTCAGATGTGATCAGTGTGGGCAAACCTTCGTTTATAAAAGAAGCCTGGAAAACCACAGGCGTGATCACACCGGGCACAGATGTGACATGTGTAGAGCCGCGTTCAGAACCGCTGGTGATCTGAGGAATCACAGGTTCACCCACAGGTGGTTCAACCGCCTGAAAAGCCGCCCAAACCAGATCAGCCCGGACCAGAGCCGATTGAACCAGAGCCACCTGATCCAGAGCCGCCGCAGAGCCGCGTCCAAGCGCCGTCCAGAGCCAGCCGCCGGACTGAGCCGTTGACCAGGCCACCTGATCCGACGGTCCAGAGCCGCCAGAGCCGCCAGAGCCGATGGACCAGAGCCACCTGATCCAGAGCGCCGGCCAGAGCCCGACAGCAGTCCTGAGCCCAACAGAGCCTATGAGCCACATTGTCAAACAGGCATCAGGTGACGTTCCTGTGTTGTTGGTTCCCCTGCTGTGGACTGAGGCGGTACCGGCTGGACCGCTTCAGTCCACAGCTGGTTCTGGTTGGTGAAACCAGAACCAGCAGAGGCAGCTACTGTGGGAGGAGCTTCACCTGGGGGCGTGGCCTAAAGGACGGACAGCAGGATGACAGGTCATTGATTGATCAGCTTTTCTGTTTGGCAGAAATCAAACCTGAAGAAGAAAGATTGTAAAATGAGATGAAAACATCACTGATCAAATATATTAAATGTTTTAAATATTAGTAGTTTTTTGTTGCTGTTTTTATCTTCATGTTTTCATTCTCCTGACTGATGATGTCACATTTGACCTTTTTATGTGTGATTTTAAAATTCTTGTTCAATAAAAGAATCTTCCAGGTGAACTGAAGTAACGATGAAGGTTTTCAGTCGGTCAGAGTGTAAACAGGTGACGTTCCTGTGTTGTTGGTTCCCCTGCTGTGGACTGAAGCGGTACCGGCCTCAGTCCGGTTTTCAGTCGGTCACAGTGTGAACATCTGGATCACATCAGATCTGAGGAGCTGCAATCATATTCAGTAAATGACTTTAAAGAATAATTGATCTCATTAACTCCATCATCATGTGAAACACAGATTCTTTTCTAACAGTTAAATAAAATGGATAAATTAGAGGATTAAAGCAGACTGATAAAAAACTGTCCTTTTCATTTGACCAATGAGCCTCATCATGTTTTATATTGTGTGTTTAAAACCAGCAGGTTGTTTTAACCAATCAGCAGTCGGACTTTCATCAAATTCAAAAAGCTGCGTTTGGGAATAAATATTTTATTCATAAAAAATCTGCAACAGATAAAAACAGAATGAAAGTTACATCAGTTCAAAGCTTTTCTGAAAACGTCTGCAGACTCAAGTTAGCTCATGCTAACATGAGCCTGCTAGCATTAGCATTAGCTCACAGACACTGCTAGCTAATGCTAAATGTAGCAGCTTCACATCCTGTTTTTATCCCCTTTAACGCCACAAAATAAAAACGTTTTTCATAATTTAGTTTCAAAGTTTCATTATGAAACTTGAAGCATTTATTAATGAACATTTCCAGGATTTCAAAACTTCAGGAACGTTTTGACCTCAGTTTCTGTCCTGAACCATCAAAGTTAAGAAACTAATTAAAAAATAAAAGTTAAATGTTCAAACAAACAGATTATATAGAAACAAACGACATTCAGGGATTAAAACCCAGATTCAGAAATGATGCTGAGTGGTGACAGGAGCCATGGCGTCGTCATAGTCAGCTCCACCCGCTGCTCCACCCGCTGCTCCACCCGCTGCTCCACCCGCTGCTCCACCCGCTGCTCCACCCGCTGCTCCACTGCTGCTTCTTCTTCTGCTGCTGCGGCTCGTCTGGGTCCAGAGGTTCTGGTCCGGCCCGCTGGGCTCCAGCCTGCAGTCGGTTTAAAGACAGGAGGTTTTACTGAGACCCTGTTTGTTCCTGCATTCGGCCAGTGGGGGGCGCTGTGGTTACCTGAGGCTCTGCGTCTGAGCTTATAGATGAAGACGCAACTGGGGATGAAATAAAAGATGGAAATTGGAGCGTAGAGGATTTTCCACAGGATGGAGTGAAGAGGAGAAGAAGAAGAAGAAGAATCTGGATCTGCAGGAGCTGAAAACATGAAACCATCAGAGATGAAGATGAAATCAGTTTAAATCCCATCATTAAGACTGAAGTATCGTTTATTAATAACTTTATCTGAAACTTTCTGTAGAAACGTTTTTAACATCTGAAGATGATCAGAGGAGATTCTGCAGAATAAACCCGAATCGCCTGCTGCCGCCGGGATTAACTGGGTTCCGGACCGGGAACCAGAAGAACCCAATCCGGTCTCAGTCCAGTTCCGGTCCAGTTCCAGTCCAGTTCCCGGTCTGGTTCAGGTCCGGTTCTGACTCTCTGCTCTGTTAAACTCTGTGACTCTTCAGATGTTGACGCTTCGTCTCGTCTGAAATGAATCTCAGCCTCTGATTTTACATCCAGTTTATTAAACACTTTAAGTTTCTGAGGTTTTAATCTGAGCCTAACTTAACCCCAACCCTCCCACCGCTACTGTAAACATAGCTGTGATGCTAATTAGCGACACTCAGCATTTAGTGAATAAAACAGATAAACTGTTATATTTCTGTGTGCCGATTATTTTATTATTATTCTATTTTTTATATGAAGTCACTATATTTGCTTTTGAACATTTGGTTTCCATTATAATAACATTTGAAACGAAATACTGAAGATTCCCTTTGCTGAGCAGACCTGAAGGTCTTTCTGTTTTATTGACCAGCTGCAGAGCGAAACCAGTGAGTGTATCCTTCATGCTGAACTCTGACCTCTGACCCACAACCAGCTGGACGGAGAGGCTTTGCCTTCCAGTTTGCAGTTGTAGGAACCTTCATCAGCCGTGGAGACGGAGCGCAGGACCAAGGATCCTGATCCCGTCCCGATTAAGGAGCCGTTTTTATAGAATTCAGCCGAGTCAGCCGAGTCAGCAGCCGAGCTCCTCATCACGCAGGTCAGAGTCACGTCTCGTCCAGACGTCACAGGCAGGGCCGGACTCTGCAGGACCACCTGTTGGTCTGCAGACAGACAGTCTGGGTTGGTTCAGCCTGCAGGGACTCTGCTTTACCAAAGATCCACAAACATTTTATTCAGGTTCCCAGACATTAAAGTGAAATGTTTAGACAGTTTTGACTGTATAACAGTAAAAATGATGCAGACGGTGATCAGGGAACAGTGAAGCCAGAATATAGGGAACAGTGAAGCCCTGATATTCATAAGGTTTAGGGAACAGACCGGCTGCTAACGACGCTTCTGACTAACAGTTCAAACACCAAATATACATGAATATGCTTCAAAACAGAAACCGTCACAGCGTCACTACAGAAGCTACTGGCTTCCTCTGAGGGTTCAGCCAATCAGAGGATTGGCAGAGGTTCAATCTGCCAATCAGAGGTTGGTAAATAAATGGAGCTCCTGGATTGGCTGCGCTAGCCATTAGCATAAAGTAGCATTTAGTTTGGAAAAGTTGCAGCACAGCTAGCAGCCATGTGAAAGCGAAGCCCCGCCCCCAGAAGAAAAGAGAAACAAAAAAACGAAAGTGGGCGGAGCCAGGAGCCTGAGGGGCGTGGCTAAGCGTGGGATGGGTGGGGGGGTCAGGATGAGGGCAGCAGCGAGGTCAACGAGCCACAGACTCTAGAGACTTTATGGTGACAACGCCCTGCAGCTTTGCAGCTCCACCCTTTGCAGCTCCACCTGCAGCCAGAGCTTTAAAGCGACAGCGCTGTTGGTGCTGACTGTGTCCCAGCTGTGGTACCTACCATACACAGTTATCTGAACCGTGTTGCTCCGCTGCATGGACGGAGACTCACACCAGTAGAGGGCGCTGTCAGACTTCTTGGCCGTCTGCAGTCTGCAGACAGAAGAAGACAGGACGCCCCAGTCTCCCCCGCAGCTGGACGTCTTCCTGCTAGAGAAGCGTCTGATGGTCCATCCTGGAGCCGAGCTGCTGCAGTTCAGACTGAAGGAGCCATACTCCAGAACCTGAGACGAGTCCGGGCTCACGCTCAGAGACGCCGGCTTGGACTCATCTGGGGACAGACATGGACACTCAGTCAGTGGAAACACTTCTGTTCTAGATGTGTAGCACATAGAGGGTGGTGTACCTTTGATGAGCAGCCAGCTGGTCTCAGATGGAACGCCGTTGATCTTACATGCGTATCCTCCTTCATCGGCCCTGGAGACGCTACGCAGCACCAGGCCGCCGTCAGACGCCATCTTGGATCCGTCTTTGAAGAACTCAGCGTTAGGATCTGAAGTGCTCTTATGCTGACAGGTCAGAGTGATGTCATCTCCCTCCGTCACAGGAAGGACCGGACCGAGCAGGACCACCTGTCCGGCTCCACAGAGACACAGAGGGACATTCAGCTGATTCCTGTCCACCCAGCGTCTCCTGAACGCTCTGAAGACGTTTCTATCTGAAGGAGATTTTTATTCACACCAGCAGTAAACGGGACAGAGCAGACCGTCAGCTCCAACCTGTGGGTCATCAGCTGGAGGTTTCTAGCTGATGGTTTGGTCCCAGTCGGCTGGACGGTCTGACTGGTCTGAACATCAAATGCGTCTCTTACTGGTGACGGTGATGTTGACGGTGTGGCTGCTGTCCTGGTGTCTGGACTCGCACCAGTACACGCCGCTATCCGTCTTCTTCAGGGTGCTGATGGTGCAGGTGGAGGAGGTCTGACTTCCCCACACAGAACATGGAGACACCTGCAACCTGGACACAGTGGACATTTCCTCACACCTGGAGCCACGTTGAGGTTTCAGCTTCCAGACAGAAGGTCCATTCATTGGTTATGAAGGACGGTCCTTTAACTGGGCCAGACAGGGTGGTGAACTCACCCTGATGCGGTTTGTCTCCACACCTTCCACCCGTCCGGTCCAAACTGCTCACAGCTGATGGAGACAGAACCGTACTCAAAGAACTGAGAACGACTGGGGGAGACGACCAGGGAGGGACGGGACGCGTCTGTTTCAGAAGGATGTAATGTTAGCAAAG
Organism: Phalloptychus januarius; assembly: GCA_902982915.1. NCBI lineage: Eukaryota > Metazoa > Chordata > Actinopteri > Cyprinodontiformes > Poeciliidae > Phalloptychus > Phalloptychus januarius. The sequence continues at coordinate 93,684 of CADWAE010000361.1, forward strand.
TTAGCAACGTTAGCAGTGTTAGTAGTGTTAGCAATATTAGCAACATTATCAATGTTAGCAAAGTTAGCAACTTTAGCAATGTTAGCAACATTAGCTGTGTCAATAACAAAACTTAATAGAACGTATATGTCCTAAAATGACTTTTGAGAAAATTAATTGTCACATGACACATGGTGACGTAACTACTTATGTAAATGGCCTGTATTTTGCATGGACAGATCTGGCCCAGGTGTGGCCCGCCATCACTGGCCCAGGTGTGGCCTGCCTCAGATGAACCGTGCCATCTTGCCAGATCTGGCCCAAGTTTGGCTGACATCCAGTTTGCCAGATGTGCCAACAGAATGCCAGATCCGGGTCGGGTCAGTCTGATATGTGGGAATATTCAGCCTGTTGGCTCTGGATTACTGGTGGACAGTGAGCGGCTCCCGGTCAGAAAGACGGTTCTGTTCTCTCTGTCCATCATAGAGCTGAACCGGGTTCATCACAGGACGGATGGTGTGTAGCCACATTAGCAATATTAGCAACATTAACCTGATTAGCTACATTAACCACATTAGCAACATTAGCCACAATAGCTACATTAGCAGCATGGGCCACATTAGCAACATTAGCCACATTAGTTAAAAGCTACATTAGCTATATTAGCAGCAATAGCTGCATGAGCCACATTAGCAACATTGGTTAGCGACATTAGCCACAGTTGACATCACAAGTGAACCTCTGAGGTTCAGCATCAGATCAGATCTTTTGTGGAGGCAGAAGAACTGCAACTGGGCGTCCATCTTGGTTTAATTCTGGACTCAAAGTTCACGTTTAAAAACCTCATAAAGACAGAAATGAAACATTTAACCTACCAAACCTCAAACAGACGAGGTCCGTTATCTCAGCACAGGATCGTAAGTCTCACCTCAGATACATGATTTTATCTCACTTTGAATATTTCGTCCCAATGTGGATGTTTGCTCGTTCATTAAAACCCAAACAGCTGTATCCTAGCAACCGGCCCTGGTTACTATTTCATTAAAGAGCTCAAAGTTTTACTTCATGATGCAACAAGGAGCAGCTGGAGGAACCGAAACCTGAACCTCGTGACACAAATAAATATGAGAACAAAATGAACCAACACAGCAAGAAAACTAGAAAACGGTCAAATATAATATTATTGTATTTATAAAAATCTTTAAAACAACAAAAAGCTGAAAAAAATCTTTCAGGTTGAGAAGTGAAAAGCAGCTCAGCTTCAATCTGCTGAGAGGCTGATTGAAACGTTCAGGAGGAGCTGAGAGCAAAGCGCTGGAGCCAACCGAGACAGAACAGAACCAGCAGCAGAACCAGCAACAGAACCAGCAGAACCAGCAACAGAACCAGCAGCAGAACCAGCAACAGAACCAGCACAGAACCAGCAGCAGAACCAGCAGCAGAACCAGCAGCAGAACCAGCAGAACCAGCAGCAGAACCAGCAGCAGAACCTGACGGGTCAAAATGTCTAGCTGGACTTTAGAAAGTCACTGATTCACAAACTCACTGAAGCTGATCGATGAGTTTGATCAGGAGATCCAATAAGAATCTGAGCAACATGAGAGGATAAATAAAGAAGCTAGAAGCAAAACATGTTTAAATCAGGACCAACTTCAAGATGGAGGCAGGAAACATAAAGATTATAAAACGTTTCAGGAGGAGAAGCTGCAAACATTCAGCTGATGTCGGGTCACTTCCTGTTTAGATTTGAGTCTTTTAGAAAACAGCCTGTTCACATGTTACAGTTTCACATCTCCCATAGCGCCGACCGGGTTCTGATCCAAAACCCAGAATGTTCTGGTTCTGGTCCAGCTGGACCGGAGCTTCAGAGTCCAGAACCGTTCTGGATTACTAGATGTTTATGAAAGACCTGTCAGAGCCGGGTCCAGACAGGATGTGGCTCCAACGGTGTAACTTTGTACATCTTCACATTTCTTAGTATTCTCAATGCCTGATAACAGATTTTTATTCTCAAAGTATTATTAATGTAACCACCTTAATCAGGAGGTAAATCCTGAGTTATTGCCTGAACATTAAGTTTTAGCCACCAGCCCCAGGATCACCTGCTCCTCCCACCAATTAGCACAACAGCTAATTAACCTGTAGTAATTAGACGTCACTTGGTGATGAAATGACTAAAATATCAACTTTTTAGTCATTTTAATTGATGGAATGAGTCTGTATATTTGCTCACTGCTTTCCTACTGTTGAAAACAATTACAAAATTCAGCTCATACGTATGAGCTCCGGTCATCCTGTGTTGGGACGTCCCCAACACAGGATGACGCCCTGGGCGGTTGCCCATGTCGCCCATATCAGAAGCGGACAGAGGAAGACACGTCTGTGTCTCTGCAGGTGGGTGTAGCAGGACCATCGATATTTATTACTGCGTCGGTCATCACCTGTTAGCCGCTACGGCTAATGATTTGGACCATCAACCTGAACCGAAACACTGAGCTGCACAGCATCAATCCAGGAACTGACCTTCACCCTGTTTCATATTTAAACTGAAGCTTCTGACTGACCTGTGACCTGTGACCTGTGACCTGTGATTCCCCTGATTGTCTCGCTGCTGTAGTGATGAACTATCAGAACATTTAGACCTTTACAGTCTTTTCTTGTTGTTTTCCTGACCTCTAATATTCCTGACTCAATGCAAAGCAAAGAGAGACATGGTGCAGGGACATGGTGCAGGGACATGGTGCAGGGACATGGTGCAGAGACAGTCACATGACGTCCGGTCCACCAAGACAGACCACTGACCATTTATACATTCATTTAAACAGCAGCCGTCCACTGGATGCTAATGCTTTGGATGCTAATGCTTTGGATGCTAATGCTGTGATGCAGCATCTGTCCGCAAATAGACGCAGGGACAGAAATGAAAAAGTGTAAAAAATATTGGTGGGGACTGTCCCCTCCACTCCAAACTGTCCCCTCACTCCAAACTGTCTCCTCCACTCCAAACTGTCCCCTCACTCCAAACTGTCCCCTCCACTCCAAACTGTCCCCTCACTCCAAACTGTCCCTTCACTCCAAACTGTCCCCTCACTCCAAACTGTCCCTTCACTCCAAACTGTCCCCTCACTCCAAACTGTCCCCTCACTCCAAACTGTCCCCTCCACTCGAAACTGTCCCCCTCTCTCCAAACTTGTTGGGGACATGTCCACCGGTCCTTCAGGACGTTCTGCCTGTGTTGCGGTTCTGCTCATTCTCACTCTGATAAGTCAGCAGTACTTGTGTTTCTGAGGTCCGGTTCTGTTGACTCACCGTGGCAGGAAACCATCTGGCAGCAGCTGAAGCTCAGAGATAAACCTGGGAACACGAGGAGCCGGAACACGTTACTAAAGAACATTAGTAACTAAAGAACATTAGTAACTAAAGAACATTAGTAACTAAAGAACGTTCCAGAGGAGAACAGCTCCGGGTGTTTTGGACTCACAGAGCAGCAGCGGCGGCGCGGCGGCGTTCATCTCCTCTGCAGGCTGAAGTCGTTCTGTCCGTCTCAGAGCGAAGTTCACAACATCCTGTTGAGCCAAACCGCAGCGGCGGCAGGAGGATGTGAGACACACGACAGACTGAGCCTGTTGGCACCGAGCTGCTGCTGCTGCACACAGCTGGAAACATCTGGCCAGAAACAAACCAACGTTTCTATGAAACTGAGGAAATGCAGAGAGTCATCAGGAAGGAGCCACAACCTGATCAGACCCGGAGTCCCTCAGGGCTGAGCGCTCAGATCACTGATGTTCTCCGGTTGGAGTCTTCATGAAACCAGAGGAAGTAAAACTCAGATAAAGTCAGACTGAATGATCACATGAATGCAGACACAGCTTATGAATTTAAATGTGTTTTTAAGGCCTGAAAGGTCCAGAGGAGCTGTGTTCATTAATAATAATAATGATAATAATAATATTAATAATGATAATATTAATAATAATAATGATAATAATAATAATAATAATAATAATAATAATAATAATGATGATGATGATGATAATAATACTAATAATATTAATAATGATAATATTAATAATAATATTAATAATAATATTAATATTAATAATAATAATCCATTCATTTTAACCTCGGTCCCATCAGGCTGCCAGAACCTCCAGCTGTCCTCCAGGTGACCCTGCCATTCTTCCGGTTCTGGTTCAGGTCCAGTTCTGGTCTGGTTCTGTGGTTCTGGCTGTGTGACGTTGGTGTGTTTCCTGCTGACTCTGTTTTTGTGGCCTGTAATGTGAAGCGTTTGCACAAAGCGAGTTTCACACTGAGGGTGTGAGAATGAAGATCCTGAGCTCTGGTTCTGGTTCTGGTAACTCATCTGCATGTTGAGACCAGAACCTGAACACCAGTTTGGTTTCAGGTCCTGGTCTCGGTGGTCCTGGTCTCGTTGGTCCTGGTCTCGGTGGTCCTGGTCTCGGTGGTCCTGGACGGGCTCTGGCCGGTTCCTGCAGCTCCTCTCCCTGCAGAGCCGCGTTCAGGTCCAGACGGGTTGGGCTGCAGGAACCAGAACCAGGTCAGGGTGTGTGCAGCAGGCGGGTTCTGGTTCTGAGCGGCTCTGCGGTTTCTGAAGCCGCCGCTGTGGAAAAACTGATTCAAGCAAAAACAGGAAACTGAGACGAGAGGCTGAAGGTCCGACGGTTCAGTTCTGCTCAGATCGGATGTTTACAGGGTGATGAGCTGCAGGAGACGGTCCGGTCCAAACCGCAGCCTGACCCGGTTCTGGAGGCTGTAGAACTTCATGGGTACCAATCTGAAGAACCTGATCTGGTCTGGAGTCAGTGGAAGGACGTAGAGGCTGACATTTGACCTCTGAACACGTCTCTTCCTGAGGACACGTCCTCTCCTCAGTGGACAGGACGGGCTGGACCTGAGGACCTGGACATGTCCTCCTGTGTGGGACGGGTCCGGGACGAGTTGGACCTGAGGACGTGGACATGTCCTCCGTTGCTATAGCAACAGGAAGGCGTTGAGTTATCAGAGCTTCGTTTCTCTTCCATTATGAACAATAAATGAAGATAAAATCTGTTTAATGGTTAAAATCAGATTTAAATAAATTGCTGGTCAGATTAGATTAAATCCAGTTTTTATTGCTGCAGCATCAAAAGGTCCAGTTCAGGTTACAAAAGCAGAACTTTGGTTTCCAACAGAGACACACAGAACCCGTCAGGAGGAGCCGGTTTTGGTAGAACCGGGCCTGGTGCAGGCTGAGGCACAGCTGGACCTGCAGGTCCAAACACCTGGACCTCCAAGTCCTGGACCTGCAGGATTCTCTATAATAACCTGACTCATGTTGGTGACATAAAGCTGCATTAATCAGATTTATTTTGGTCTGATGAAACGTAACAACCTGTTTCTCCCTACAGTCCCTGACCTCCTGCACGGTTTTCCTAACATGGTACCAGTTTGACCCGGTTCTGATCTCAGTGTTTTAAATGGTCTGGAGAGGGAGCGGTTCTGACCCAGAATCGGTTCTGACCCAGAATCGGTTCCTATAGACGACCTGAACCACTTCCTGTAGTTCCCGCCACAATAAAACATCAAACTGTTTCCTGTCTTCTGTAACAAAGTTCATTTCTCTCCTCAGCAGAAACAATAAAGTCAAAAACATCCAATAATAACCACTAAATGAGCTCAAACTATTAGTAACTTTTTACTGTTGGCAGAATAAATCTTTATATAAAACAATAAAAATCAACATAAAGAAGGAAACATCCTGGATGTTTGTTTTCATTTTCAGCCATTTTGTTTCTGCTTCTGTTTTTTCTAACATGTCAAAACTTCGTCCTGATGTTAAGGATGCAGCAGGTGGGTTTGTCTTGCTGGGCCGGTTCTGATCGGTTGGACCCGTCAGAACCGTCACACTTTGCTCTCAATGACCACGTGACTCTTTTCCTCAGCAGGTGCGTCAGGGCTGGTGGGCGGGGCTTCTCCCTCCGTCTCACCTGCGGGGTTTAGAGGAAACAACGTCAACATCCTGCAGAAGAAGAAGATCCGCTGGTTTGATTCAGAGCAGCAGAGGAACTGATGGTGAGAGGTCAGAGGTCAGAACCCTGCAAACACCAGCATAGCTAACAGGTTAGCTATGCTAACTCTAAAGCGCTAATCATAAAGATTAGTTCTACTAGTGCTAAAGCAGTGTATTTGCATGGCATTTATTGGAAGCTAATGCTAAAGTGCTGCACCAAATTATTTAAAGGAAGCTAATGCTAAGACACTACCAACATGGTACTTAACAGATGCTAACGCTAAACCTCTACACCAATATGACATTTAGAGGAAGCTACTGCCCTACATCTCCCTCTACTGGGTCAAAGGCGTCGTCACACCTGAACGGGTTCAGGAAGTGATTCTTCTCGTAGTTTCAGGTTTATATTCGTTGAGTTTTTCTCTCTGTTGCTGATTTTAGCTAACTGGCGATGGCAGGTGTTCGGTCAGAAAGCACACAGGTGGATTTCAAACAGAAATGCATTCTGGGTACAGAATAAACGTCATTGGGTTGATAAAGAGAAAAGAGAGGAAATGGAACTGAAAGTTTCAAAACAGACAAAACTTTAAAATGTATCTTAGCATTTAGCATAAAGTTAGCACACTAAACATTTTTACAATGAGCTAAAGCACTAAAGACAGTTAGCTCCTCTGTTAGCATTAGTGTGGCTACCACTGTTTGGTACATAATCAGTGGCTTTCCAGTTGGACTCATTCCAGCTGAATGAGACCCGACTGGACCTTCTGCTGGTTCTGAAGGACGTTTCACTCCAATCCTGAAGGGTTTTATGGTTCTGACCCCCTGACCTTGGGTTGACCTTCTCATCACGTTCACTGAAGCAGGAACTTCACAGTTCGAGGTCCAGTCAAATCAGAACCAATGGACCGGGTCAGTAAAACCTCCAGACTGTGAGCTGACCTTTGACCTGTCGGGCCAGGAGGCGTGGCCCAGCCAGCCCAATCCCCAACGCCCCGATGGGAGCCGTGATCAGGATAGCTAGCACCGCTAGCGTTAGCACGTCCAGACCAAACTGGATCAAAGTCTCATCGCCTTCGTCCCGCGCCAAGTCCAACGCCTTGGAGCCGATCGCCGCCTGGAGGAGGGACAGAGGGACGGATGGACAGATGGACAGAGGGACGGATGGACAGATGGGCAGAGGGACAGATGGACAGATGGATGGTTAGTCTGGGAGTCCTGGTGGACCAGACCGGTTCTGATGGGCCAGACCGGTTCTCATGGTTCTGATGGACCAGGCTGGTGTGTTGTTTGGATGTGGGGGTCAAGAGGTCAAGGTCACTCCAGAGGGTTCAGATGTTCCCACTTTACCTTTCAGGTTCATCATGAAAATATCTTAAAATATTTATAATGAAAAATATTCAGATTTTTTTCACTTCTCTGCAGTAAGATTTATCAGTTTCATCAGCTTATTGATCTGAATCTGATCCTGGTTTCTCTCCGTCTCTCATAAATATATTTTATTATGACTTTATAATATTTAAATGTTCTCATGTCGTCATCAGATGGTTTATTGGACGGCGATAAGATAATTATTAACTTTTATTACTTTATGTCCATGTGCTGACATGACAGCAGGAACATGACGTTCTTGGCTTTGGACATAAAACCGTCAGCCCCAGCAGAACCAGAGGTCAGAGGTCAACGACCTCATTGGACGCCATCAGACCTGAACGGTGGCTTTAGGCAGCCAGGCCACGGCGATGAAGAGCTTCTCCTTCAGGGTGAAACCTCCCAAATGGACCAGCAGGAAGGTGACGAGGAGCCGGATCACCAGACCAATCAGGATGCAGGCCACGCCCAGCCCTGGCAGGAAACAGGAAGTCAGGTGACTCTGGGCAGAGCAGAAACACGGCCGCCGTAACCCACAGCGTTCTTACCCACAGTGCCGGGGTTCAGGGACGTGATGGTGATCTCAGCCCCAATCAGACCAAACAGGAGCGGCTGGAAAACGTCCCAAAGGCGGCCGACCATGGCGGCTACCGGAGCCTGGAGACAGAGACACCATCAGCTCTGCTCCTACAACCAGGTGACTGGGTGGAGCTGCTGGGTGGAGGAGCAATGGAGCTGCTGGGTGGAGCTGGAGATATGTTACCTTTAGCTCCAGGGATGAAGAGACTCCAGGGTCGGGTTAAAGGTCACAACAAGGTGATGTCAGTATTCAGAGGTAGGAACCGCTAACAGAGCTAGCTGCGTTAACCCTAAAGCACTAATCATAAAGGTAGCTACACCAATGCACAGTATTTAGCAATAGCTAATGCTAAAGTGCTAACTTCCACCATAATGGTATCCCAATGATGTAACATGTTACAACACGGCATATCGCCCCCTACAGGGTGACATTTGCCATCTACCTGAACTGTTTGAGCTTCTTTCACTCCTGGTTTTATGACTGTATTAATAATTCTGCCTGCTTTATGCTAACTGACTATTATAAGGCTTCTGTCAGAAAGCATGCAGGACATCAGAGACTGTTTACTGCAGCTGTGCATTCTGGGTAGAGAATAGACATTGTCTGCTGCACTGCAACAGTTTTCACTCCCTTCAAAATAAGAGCATGAATAAAACAGCTGATCATCAAAACTGAACAACTGACAGTTTACCAGCAGCCATGTAAATTATAGCTTTTAAATAGATCTGGTTACATTTATTTAGGTAAAGAAAACATTAGCTTAGTAATTAGCGGATCCTCAGAAGCGTTTCCGTTCCCTAAACGCTCTGCAGGTTCCTCACCTTGTCCGATTTCCAGCCCAGAGCAGCCAGGAAGGACAGCACCAGCGTGCAGAGGCCGCCCGCTCCGGCGAAGCCAACCACATGGCTGAAGAAGACGGAGAACACGGAGAGACCCACCAGCAGGAGCGTCCTCCGCAGCACCAGGTCCTCCTGCAGAGACACAGACAGCCGCTCAGCCTCTCCGGTCTCAGCAGGTCCCGGCTGATCTGAGGAGGACGGACCTGGTCACTGCTTGGGAACAGGAACAGCAGGACCCAGTAGGACACGGCAGGACCCAGCACGACCCGGCAGGACCCAGCAGGACCCAGCAGGACCCGGCAGGACCCAGCAGGAAGGGGGTCTGACCCGTGGAGAAGGCCGAGAGGCCCGGGGGGCAAAACTCCCAGCAGCCATCAGCAGCGTCGGGATTCCCTGGAAGGAGAGACGCCAAAACTCAGCAGCGCATCGGAGCGTAACCTGCTGTCCTCAGGTTCCACTGGTTCCTCAGATCCACAGATCTGGGTCCAGTTCATCCCTGCTGCTGGTCCAGAACCTTCAGTTTGTTCCGAGGATGTGTCTGCCGGGTTCAGAGGTCGTCACCCGACCGCAGTGTCTACCTGGTGTGAAGCTGGAGGTTCTTCATGTGGTTCCTGAGGGTCCGGCTGGTTCACACAAACTGTTAAAGGTTCAGAGACAGCAGAGGACGTTTGGTCCTACAGGACCCTGACAGAAACTAGAGACCTTCCTGCCACTGGGAGGATTCAGCTTCAGGGAGAGAGAAGCTCTACAGAGGAAGCTTCAGCGTTTGTTCTTAACGTTCATTTGATTAGAAACCAGAGGAACCAAACAGGAACCAAGACTTTGGTTTCTCTGTAGATGTTGGATCTGCAGGTCCGGTTGGACGGGTTCTGGTTGGGTCTGTGTGTTCAGAATCATGACGTTACCTTCTCCACTCCGTATCCTTCCCTCTGCAGCAGCAGCATCGAAGGAACAACGACCGCCGGAGACACGGCGGCCAGAACGAAGCTGCACAAACACACACCGAGTCAGAGCTGCAGGCCTCACAGCTGCAGATCAGAGTGTGTGTGTGTGTGTGTGTGGGTGAGGGTGTGTGTGTGTTACCCCAGGATGAAGCCCCAGACCCAGGGCAGGTGAAGCAGGAAGTGAGAAACCATAGCAACCACGCAGGCCTCCAGCACGCAGGGCCCCACCGCCACACGCACACACACCGCTTTGAGGCGGCGCAGCGCCTGAAGGGACACACACACTGACAGCTGAGGGCGAACCGGGCAGAACGGAGCGGGTCAGGGCGGTTCTGATGGCGGTACCGATGGGTCGAGGCCCAGGCCGGCTCTGGTCAGGATGACGGACAGGGCCACGTTCCTCAGAGCCGCAGACCAGTGGGGGCTGATGAAGACGGCGGCGCTGACGTAGGGGATGTTACGCAGCAGCAGGCCGGCCAGCAGCATCCCTGCAAACACACACAGTCAGGTCGGCGCCGGTCCAGCAGGGACCGGTCAGGGCCAGAACCGGAGAGCGGCGCTTCACCCAGCAGCGGAGGGAACGGGGGGCAGCGTCGGCAGGTGGATCAGACCCAGCAGCTTCCCTCCCAGAACGGAGCAGATGAACAGGATGACGATCCCAAACAGATTCCCTCCAGGAAGACACTCCTGACCCGTTACGGACCAGACGGTTCCGAACAGCAGGACCAGCAGGAGCGCTGCGGCAGAGACCCGACATGGTCAGAGCACCGAGTCAGTCAGGAGGATTTAATCTGGAGCCAAGCAGCAGCAGGGGCTGATGGCCCAGATCAATATTTAACCTCAGATTATTACTGATTAACAACAGAATCACATTTATAACATGGATTTAATTCATACAGATACCTGCAACAAGAGCAAATATAAAACATTCCTCAGAAATAATTATCAGAATTATGGATATAATCTCGTTTGAATAATATTATTTATCATCATTTTGATGATAAATATTTTTATCATCAATATGATAAATATTTTCCTCCAATGGTTAATTTAAATTAATTAACTTTAATTAATTAATTTAAATTAATCCATTTAAATTAATATTAAATTAAAATTTAAATGGATGAAATTAATCCATTTAATTTATTGGATTAATTTACATCCAATAAATTAAATGTAACGACATTTAATCCAGAACCAGAACTCACTTTAGTTTTCATCTGTTTTCACTTTGCAGTTTAATAAAAACCATTAAAATCCAAAAGTTTTAACAGAGAAAACCGAGCAGATAATTATGAATCAGGAGGATTTTATTTAAACCAGAAAATCATGAAAACCTGAAGTTAAATAATTATTTTAAAAGAACAGATTTAAACACTGAATCAGCACAAACTGAACTCTGCATCTTTTCATTGGAGGTTTAAAGTTTCTTCACTGGTGAAAATGGAAAATTGCTGTTTGTTTTGTCTACAACAGTAAAATAATTCATCCAGTTTCTGTCAGCAGCTGAAACTGAGAAACTTTTATTACAGACAAACTGTCAGGAAATGAAACAGCAGAAACAGAGAAGGAAGTAAAACTTAAACTCGTTAAAATCAACACCATTAAAATGAAAGAGCGTTAAAGTTTGATCAACACTTTAACTGACTGAAACAGTAAAATATGAGTTTAGTTTTATGACTCAGAAGCAAACAGGAACAAACTGAAGGTGTTTTTACTGGATGACAAATGATCCCAGAAATGTCATGATTATCTGTGATAAACAATAATATTGTTGATTTTTAAGTAACAATATTACTTAAAAATAGGTCCATGTCCAACTTTTAAAAGTTACAAAACTTTTAAAACTGAAACTAAAAACAAATAAACAGAAATAAAAACCATAAATAAATGAATGATGAAGTCTCTGCCCTTATCAGAATGGAGACAATTTTAATCAATCAGCTGATTAATTGATTATTGTGACATCATGGCTCTTACAGCCGATTGGTGCTGGTTAGTGCGGCTGGAAGGTGTTTCACTGGCCAGGTGTTTTTACCTTTAGTGAGCAGCAGGTTGAGGAATCCTTTTGGTCGCGGACATCGATCCTTCACTCTGGCACAGCAGGACGAAGACACGTCCAACGTCCTCATCTGAGGACACAGAGAGACAACAGACTGAGGTCCAGCTGGACTTTGTCTTCTGACTTTAACTGAAATAAATTAAAATGAATCTGAGGAGGTTCAGCAGAGAAAACATTCAGATAGATCATCTATAATCATATCGCATTTAGAAACAGTTTGAATGTAAAACCAGAAAATCTGAGGACATTTAGTGATACAATGGAGACATTTAGACATGTCCAACTTGTTCAACCCTAACTTCACATCCAACAAACCCAAAGAACTTCAGTAGAAACCTGCACTGTCCTCACCTGAGGACACAGCCAGGACTGTCCTCACCTGAGGACACAGCCAGGACTGTCCTCACCTGAGGACACAGCAGGACTGTCCTCACCTGAGGACACAGTCATGGTCCTGACGATCAGACTGCACTGGTATCAATACTAAACATGAAAATAATGTCTAATGATGATTTTTATAGAAACAACAGAAACTCCTGGATCTTTCTTCTGATCTGATTGGAATAAATTCTGGTTTCATGGATCATCTGAGCTTATCTGAACTGAAGGGGTCCAGATGTCCTCTAAACGTCCCCAGCTATCTCACCTTGTCCTCGTTCTCGTCCGTCCTCCTGCGTGGCAGAATGCTGATCTCTCTCTCCTCCAGGTGACCCTGAGCTTTACTCTGGACACACAGACAGACAGACAGCATGTGTGTGTGTGTTGGCATGTGTGTGTGTGAACCAGGTTTTTATATCCTTATGGGAACCTATCTCTGTCTACAATGTGGGTTATGGGGACCGTTGCTCCAGTGGGGACATTTTCTTGGTCCCCATGAGGGAAATTGTTGTTTTTAGATTAGTGGTTAGGTCTGTGATGGGTAGGGTCAGGGTAAAGGTTAAGGTTAGGGTTAGGCTGTAGAAATTAATGGAAGTCAATGTGGAGTCCCCACAAGTGATGAAAACACGAGTGTGTGTGTGTCAGTAAAGGTTGGACTTTGACCTGTTCTGGTTCAGCCTACCCAGCCGGTCCCTTCCTGGTCCAGGAGGTTTGGAGAAGAACTAGAACTGGTTCTGGTGGTGAAACATGATGGAGATTCTCCAGTACCCAGCGGGTTCTGAACTGGTCTAGACTGGTGAACCGGACCTGCAGAAGGTTTCAGGCTGGTAGAACCAGTTAAACTGAAGAGGAAAGTGGAACATGGAGGAACTTCAGCTGGTTGTGTCCTGGATTCACGGTTTCTGTTTTTCTAGTTTTGTGGTTTTATTCAGGTTTGTGGTTCTCCGGTCCATTCTCTCAGGAAGGAGCCAGCTGAGCCTCTTATCTCTCTGCTCAGGTCAGACCTGGACTCCTGTCCTGAAGCAGCTCCACAGACGAATGACTTTTAGTTTAACTTTAATTACAATTGTTTTATGGAGCTTCAGGACAGAAACTGGTGATTTATAAATCCCGTCTGCAGCTGGTCTCTGTTGGCACGGCTATGGATTCTGGAATCTGTTGTTAATGTCTGACTGAACTGATGGATTAATAAACCTGGATTAATCCACACTGGGTTTAGTTTTAGATGCCTGAAAATCACATTTTACTTTATTCATGTCATTTTATTCAGATGTGTTTTAAAATATAAAATTTATTTAATTTTATGGTTTTTGTTGAATCTAAGCTGTTTTTGATGAACCTTCTGAGGAGAAACAAACATTTTTACAGAAATTTAAATAATTCCTCTTTATTTATTATCATATAATCCGTTAAGTTGTTTCTTCCCAACATTGAGTTATTATTGATCATATTTTACCCATAAAGTCAAATGAGACACAGGACGTGGTGCGCAGGCGCCCCCTAGTGGACAAACTATCAGCTGTGACTTTTTGACGTCATTATTGAGCAATAAATCATGAATTAAATGTTAAACTCTAACTGGATTGTATCCACTATGACCAGTTTAACCCATCAGGATCCAAACTGGGAGCTCAGCCTCTAGACATTTCCTGGTAAAGATATTATTACTTTATGGAAATAAAACATGTAAATAATGATGCATTTCAGGTAAAATTATATCCTGATTTTATAACATATTATAACTGATTTCATGTTTTCATTAAATGTTTCTGCATCAGGAATGAATTCAGTTTTCTGCTGCTTTAATTTCATGAACTGTCAGCTCAGGAACGCAGGCTGCTGTTGTCATGGTAACAGCTGGTTCCGGTGGTGGGCAGGGCTTCAGAGTTCTGGTGGGTTCGGGTTTTACCTCAGCCGGGTTCTGGTGCGGCCCGTCCTCTGTGGGTCGGACGTAGCGCTTCGTAGCTTCTTCATCCATCATCTGAAACACAAGCAGACAGTTTGGACCTCAACCAGGATGAACCAGAACCACTCAGCCTGGTTCTGGTTCTGACGGAAACATGAAGGTACCCCGCTGCAGCCAATCACGTCCTGCTTTCTACAGGAATTTTAGTTGCCGGGTAAATCATAGTCATGACAGCAGGCCAACTGGTTCTGATGGGTTTTTATTCCTGGTTCCTGTCACACTGGGAAAGTCCTAACTGGACCAGGAGCCAAACTGGACCCAGTAGAGACAAGTAGAAGAGCTGAGATCAGTTCCTGAGGTCCAAAATGTTCTGATAAAGTTTAATCATGTAATTCTTGTATTTAATAATTAATTTCTGTATTTTTATGTTTTTCTTGTTCTTAATTCTTCAAGTTCTTCTGGACCTTCTAGTGAAACGGATCAGGAAGTTTCACAGATCAGAATAAAAATATCAAGAACCAAAAAACATGAAATCCCTTCAATAAAAGACTGAAGTCAGAACAGAACCAGAGCCAGAAACCAGAGCCAGACACGTCTTAATAAAAATATTTTTTACAAGCAAACACTTTATAAATTTACCAAAAACTCCATAAAAAATTAGATAAATGTAACGTCAGTTATTACTGTTATAAAATGTCCATTTGCAAAATTTTAAGACTGATGATGTGTTGATATTGTGATTAAGTTTCTTCATTCTCTCGAGATTTATTAAAATAATTAAATAAAATTAAGCTAAATCAGATTATTTAAATTTGTTGATTTTCCTCTAAATTTATGTTTCAGCAGCTAAACAGAATTAAGTTGAGTTTTATTCAGATTAAAAGCACATTTATCTGATATTCCTAATAATAATTTAAATATTTCAGGTGCTTTTCTCTCTAGTTGATCTGTTTTCTTACCTTCGCTGGTTTGATGCGTCTGGAACCGAGAGGAGAGCCGGACTGAGTCAGAGAGCGGGACCGCAGCGCGAGAGAGTGAGTGTCTGAGCAGAGTGTGTGATCAGTGTGTATGAGCAGTGTGTGTGTGTGAACCAGGTTTTTATATCTTTATGGGAACCTATCTCTGTCTACAATGTGGGTTATGGGGACCATTGATCCTTGTGGGGACATTTACTTGGTCCACATGAGGGAAATTGTTGTTTTTAGGTTAGTGGTTAGGTCTGTGATGGTTAAGGTGAGGGTAAAGGTTAAGGTTAGGGTTAGGCTGTAGAAATTAATGGAAGTCAATGTGAAGTCCCCACAAGTAATGAAAACATGACTGTGTGTGTGCAGTGTGTGAGTGCAGCATGTGGGTGTGTGTGTGAGCAATGCGTGTGCGTGTGTGTGTGAGCAGCATGTGTGTGTGTGAGCAGTTTGTGTGTGCTAACAGCTTGTTGTCGCCCGTTGTGTTTGTCGCTCTGCTAAATGCTACGTATCAAACACACCTGGTATTACCTCTCAGTCCTCAGTATTAATGGCCGCCTGCAGACAAACAGCCTCCATAATGGCAGGTTTTCCTGTCTGAGCTCAGAGCTGCTGACGTCAGCAGAACCGCTCCGTGTCTCGGTCATCACCAGACACAACGCAGGTTCACCTGTAAGGTTCTCCAGAACCTCCTCCAGCTGGCTGGGTCCCCTGGTTCCTCCTGGTTCTTACTCCCCACTGTTGCCCAGAACTTGAACTTGAACCGGGTCTGGACTGTTCTGGATGAACAGATGGAGCTGATGGACTCGGACTTTGATCCCTGATGGTTCTAGAAGAACCAACAATGCAGATCAGAGGAGGACAGGAACGGGTTTCTGGACCTGAATCGGTTCAACCACTCGGCCCGTGGCTCTGGATCGACCCAGAAGTGTTCAAATCGTGACCAGAACCTTCATTATAAGGGCTGGATCAGAGATGGATCTGCTGACCCGGTTGAACCTCTGACCATCAGCAGAACCTGGACACAGAAGCAGAGATTATGATTAACAACCATGAGATGAGAGGATGAAACTCCAGCTGAGCTCCAGCAAACCAAACATCTGCTGCAGGTCAGAGGTCATAGGTGGAAGGATGAGCGCCATCTGCAGGTAGGAACATCATGAGGCACCAAAACGTTTTGGACCAGAAGCAGGATGAGGAGTTTCCTCTGATTCTACCTGTGATATATTTTCACAACTTTACTTAAATAAAATGTGTAACATTAATATTCAGATTAAACCAAAACCAGGAGACAAACTCCTGATTGCTTTAGTTTAATAAACCGACATGATCTCAGAACTGATAAATAATCCATGGAAGTTTTATATTTTGGTTTTTATCAGTAGTAATAATATTTCTGACACATCCTCAGTCTGATCCCGTCTATAAAAAGCTGCTGGTTTCCTTCCTCTGTGGAGAGGAAGTGGAAAGATGTGCAGACAGACGGTGAGTCAAACCCACTGACTGTGGGGCCATTTATTAGAGCCATAAACAGAAAATACAAACAGATATTCACCAAAACACAGACAGAGGCAGCAGATCGCCAAGCCTGTCAGACGCTACCTGGTCGTCATGGCAACGAAGTGATCAGGGCTGAAACAAGACGCAAAACACGACCTGAACGCGTGACTGGTTGATCTCACACATACACACACACACACACACCCGCACGCACAGAAACACACACAGCCCTGTGAGAAGCTGAACGTACAAAAAGCTGTAGAAAACACTGATAGAAACAGCAGAGGAATGTTCTGGATGTTCTGGATGGTCGTTAACATTCAGCATCCAGTCGAGTCCAGAACCCAAAACTTGAACGAGTCTGGAAACTAAAACATGGATTCAACAAAACGATGAACATTCAGGAGTTCATGAGGGAAAACAAACAGAAAACTGAACTTCATTAGCTGCAGTTTAGCTGTTTTCATGTCTGATTATGGATTTTATCACCAAACTGTTTACTGCAAACGTGTCTTTAAAGTATTTATGGAATAAATTCTTTAAATATTTGTAACCAAAAATGATTATTTTATCTGTCATAGTCAGCAGATAAACACTGATCTCCTTTATTTGGGTTTATTTGTGCCAAAATAAATTGTGCCATTTTAAACTGTTATAACTTCTAGGTGTTTTATGACTGAAGATGTTTTAAATGAAAATGTGAAGATGAGTTTGTGTCACTTTTTCCTGCTGAAACAAATTATTAGCATCAAGCTAGCTGCGTTAAATGCTAACTTAGATTAAATAAAACATGGTGTTCATTTTCATTTAATTATTCTGTCTGTGAAAACATTAAACCTTATTTATGGTTATGATTACAATTTTATATGAACTACACCAACAGGGCTAATGCAAACAGAGCTAACGCTAACAGACCTAGCACTAACAGAGCTAACACAAGAGCTAACGTTAGCAGCGCTAGCCTTCATCTAAGCCAGGAATATGGCGTCAGTGTGCTACATCTGTGCTTCACAGAGAAACGGATTCATGTTATGATATATTTATAAATGAAATAAGGAAAAATATCATTTTATTGTAAAGTTTAAGTAATTAGCTAATTTACTGTTAATAAAAGCTAATATTTGTTTATATGTCTCTCTGTATATATATTGTTCTACTAATAAGCAGGTTTTACCGTCCTTTTTGCTACTGATTATATGATAAAATATTAATATTTTAGATAAACCATCTTAACATAAAGGCTGCAATGTGGAGAATTTCTTCAGCTTTTCTGTGTTGGTTTAAATATCAGACATTTTGTTTACAAAGATGCTTAATTAGTTAAAATCACCAAATTTTCACATGATTTTCAAAGTGATTTTTAAATTAGAAATGTTTTTCTTTTCATTTCAGTTGATTTTTATTAATAAACTGTCAGGCTGGTTACAGTCTCTGCAGAGTGAAGCATTGTGGGAAGTTGAGTCCTCAGTAATTAACGTTGTTCATCAATTACAGTCAGATTTCAACAAACAACCTCAAATGGAGAACATTTCAGGAACACGAGTCGTTTCTGATCATTTACGTTTTTCTGGTAAAATAATTTTTAGTCTAAACAGAAAAAGTTTCCATTAAAGCAAAAGATGCTCAAGGTCTAAATGGAGGCTTTTCCCTCCGAGTTTCTGCTTAAATAATTTATTTAAACACCACAGAGATGTTAATGCTGGTCTTTAAACAAGATTACATTTATAAATATTCTAGTTTTGACTTAAATGTTTCTGGAAACAAAATGTTTCAGGATCAGCAGCTGAAACACAACAGAATGAATAAAAACATTCAGGATGTTTCTGTGACTCAAACGCAGCTTTCACTGAGAAAAAGGCTCTTAATTTGAAAATAAAAGCAGTGGGACCAGCCGTTATTTCCTGCTGGGACCCATGTGGTTGGAAATGAAAACATGAATGTCTGTGTGTGAGGATGCAGAGGTCCTGGCTCTGTGGTCTCAGGCACAGTCAGTGACATCACTTCCTGCCGGGTCAGTCGGACAGGAAGCTGTGGACGTAGATCTGCTGCTGGATCCAGGCCGTGAAGTGGGTCACGTTGCTGTACACGCCGGGCCCCAGCACCTTGCTGAAGCAGACGCTGCCCCAGGACGT
This sequence comes from Phalloptychus januarius, assembly GCA_902982915.1. Classification (NCBI taxonomy): domain Eukaryota; kingdom Metazoa; phylum Chordata; class Actinopteri; order Cyprinodontiformes; family Poeciliidae; genus Phalloptychus; species Phalloptychus januarius. The sequence goes on from CADWAE010000361.1 coordinate 112,344, forward strand.
CAGGCCGAACAGCGTCCAGCGGAGACCCTCGTCTTCCTCACACACCAGCGGGCCGCCGCTGTCGCCCTGAAACACACAGCCGGTTCTACAGACGGTTCTGACCCAGAACGGACCACAATGACAGCATCTGGTACCATGCAGGAGTCCACGGTTCCTGCTTCGTAGCCGGCACAAAGCATCCTGGGAGTTATAGTCTTCATGTCGAAGTAGGACTGGCACTGCGCCATGGAGATGATGCGGACCTCACCTTCCTGCAGCTTAAAGGGCACTGAGGACAAAAACACACCACGAGGCGTTCAGGTGCTCAGAGAAAACAGGAAACATGGCTCTCACTATGCTGAACCCTCATACTGTCCTGATTGACTTTTAGCAGATCATCAGAGAAGCTTAAAGGTTTTTTCTCTGCAACACGAGAAACAAACAGGATGTGATGTAAGAAGGATAAACTCCACAGGGACAGGATGTCATTTCATCCACTGCTACGTGAAAATGTTCAGTTTGGTTTGTTCAAATGAAGGGAAGTGATGTGGGAACATCACTGATACTGAAGCTGCTCTCCTCCGTTTCCTGTCCAGTTTTAGCTCAGATCTGCTGCGATTCAAACATGAGCAGAGAAACAAACATGAACTGAGATGATAACTCAGGAACGTCAGGATGAAACGGAGAGAACAAGCAGCTTCACTCCCTGAACATGTTTATTATCACTTCATTAATGATCTTATAATAAACACAACATTCCTGTTTGATTTGTTTTGGTAAACGACAGAGAAAAATAATATAAAATATTAATAGTCTCAATCTGATCACTAGAACTAACATGGAAACTGGGAACAAGCTGCATTTGACATCATGTATGATAAACATAACAAAATGACTCCTTTGATTAATTATTATACTGACACCGATCTGTAAACCCAAACAAATTATTTTAAGATGCAATAATAAGATAATATATTAGAATAGCAGCAGAGATCGTCCCAACCCGCCAAAGTAAAACAACCCGACAGGAAACATTTAAATCAGATAAATATAAAAGTTTTACTGACAAGTTTCTGCTGGAGGGAAATAAGGAAAGACAAATGACTGGGATTAACCAGAAATAGCAAAACTCAGAATAAAATCTGTGAAAGAAATCCAGATTATGATGAACGAACTTGGACTCGGTTGGTTCTTATAACGTTTTGGGGACAGCAGCGTTATGGGAACCTTTTAAAACTGTTTCTGATCATTTAATGTTAAAAGATTAAATATTTATTTATCTGTAAACCAATAAAAAAGTATAACTTTATAAGATCCCCAACATTCCTTATTTAATATTTTAATTGTGTAAAATTGTTACTTTAATCTTCCAAATAACTTTTATTTCTACTTTAATGTTCTTTTACTATTCTAAATATTATGACTTTATTCTCATATATTGATGTTATCCTAGTATTAATCTGTAATATTATTGTTACAAAATATTACAACAATTCTATATTATGAATATTCTCATAATATTCATTTATTCTGTCTAATATTGACTTGATTGATCATTTACTTTTCATAATTAAACCAAAATAATCTTAGAAATATATTTATGTTATCTTTATAACAGTTTAGGTCATTAATGCATAAAGTATGAAAACATAGAAAAGAGCTTACATCATCGACTTACTGCCGTGTGATTGGCTGATTGTAACAGATGAACATGATGGAGCATCTAGAGGGAGTACATCTATGTTTATCTTTGTATATCTACAGAGTGTATATCTATATCTATCTATGTATATCTGTGGTTCTGTGTTGGTTCTGTGTTCCCAGTGTTGGCTGGTTCTGCTCCGTGTCTGATGACCTCATCGCCATGGCGACCAGCCTCTACTCACTCCGGTTGCCCATGTGACCCCAGCCGGTGATGTAGCAGTAGGAGTCCGGGGTCGGCAGCTGCCCCGGCCGGGGCAGACACACCGGCCTGACGTGGGCCGTCTCCTCCACCTGTAAGGAGCCAGAACCGATCAGAACCGGCCGTCCCCGTTTGGGTCTCAGAGGTTCTGCAGGTTCTGACCTCGGAGTCCAGCTGCACCACGCTGATGTCGTAGTCCACCACGGCTCGGTTGTAGCGCGGGTGGACGACGATGGAGCGAACGCTGCGGGTCTGGCTGTGGGCGCCGGGGTGGTCCAGGTTGGTCAGACCCAGAACCACCTTCCACAGATCTGCGTTCTCCCTCCTGGTGGACAGAACCGGGTCCAGATGAGCTGGGATCAGAAACCAGAACCCCCCCCAGACACGGAGCCGGCCTCTCACCCCTCGAAGCAGTGAGCCACCGTCAGAGCCCAGCGGCGGGCGATGAGGACGCAGCCGCACACGTGTCCGCTCTGACCGCTCTGCAGCGAGCACTGCCAGGGCCACGCCCCACGCCTTGACACCCGGCCCCCCAGGATCCGTTTCCTCCTGTGGGGACGCAGAGCCAGCGCCGGACGCAGACCGCACTCTGATGGAGACAGAAGGTTAACATCAGGACGGACTGAGGTCAGACTCATCCTGCAGAGACGGTTTACCTCCTCTGGAGCATCGGACCGAAACTCTCCTCCTGGAGTGGCAGGCGTGGCTGCAGGAGAGCAGAGGAACCGGTTAGACTGAGCTGTACATACTGGAGGAAACCAAACTGGACCAGTCAAAGGTTTATTACATAAACCAGACTAGACGCAGAGTTTGGACTGAAAGGAAACGTCGCAGCAGATTTCAGAAACCAGCAGCCGTTCGACTCTTTAACCACAGAAACTTTTCACTTCGGTCTGAAGGAGCTCAGCGTTTCAGCAGCTCAGCAGTTTGTTCCAGATTACAGGAGGATCGTTAATCCTGGAGATGACAGAAGGGCTGGGCTTTAGAACCGCTTTATGTGGCTCTGGAGGCTCAGCTCAGAGGTCAGAGGTCATCACTGCTCCCAGAGTTTGGACCTGACCTCTAGTTTCTAGCTGTAATAACTGAAGCTGCATGCTGACTATAGATTTATAACTCTAGATCTGTAACTCTAGATCTACAACTCCAGATCTATTACTGTAGATTTTTAACTCTAGATCTACACGTGTAGATTTTTATCTCCAGATCTATAGCTGTAGATCTTTAACTCTAGATCTATAACCCCAGGTCTATAACTTAGATCTATAACTGTGGATCTTTAACTCTATAGATCTATAACCCCAGATCTATAATTGTAGATTGTTTCTCTTTAGGTCCAAATATAACTTCAGGTTTGTTTCTGTCCAGGTGGAAAACATTTGGTCTCAGCCACACATTGATCTGTCATAAGCATTTATTCAGATGGGGTCAAAGGTCACCTGGTGACATCATAATGTAGAACTGTGTGGCATGTGCGTGATTAAACTTCTTCCTTTTAAAATCTAAATTAAATAGAAAGAGAACCAGAACTGAACTAATCAGATTAGAACCCATAAAGAACCAGAGGATTTACAACATGAATGGATCCCGGACAAGCCCCCAATATCTGTACCTGTAAGTCCAGGATAACTTGACTCCAAAAGAGATTAAATTAGAGACAGAATTTGTTTCTTGTTTGATTTTCATGGATTAAATGGAGGATTTGACGTAGAGTAAAGAATAAATCATTGTTTACAATCAACCAGGACCCCAGCAGATCCTTTAGTCTGGTCCTTTAGTCTGGTCCTTTAGTCTCTGGTCCTTTAGTCTGGTCCTTTAGTCTGGTCCTTTAGTCTGGTCCTTTAGTCTGGTCCTTTAGTCTGGTCCTTTAGTCTGGTCCTTTAGTCTGGTCCTTTAGTCTGGTCCTTTAGTCTGGTCCTTTAGTCCTTCCCATGTGAATAAACTGAGTATTCATCAGTGGTACCTTCTCTTCTCCAGTCGGGCCTGCAGGGCAGAACCGTTTCTGAGGTTCCAGTCTGGATGGACATGTAACCAACGGCGACGGCCCGGCACTCCAGGCTGGTCGGGTACCATGGAAACGGAGGAGGGGGCCCTGAGGAGGAGCTGCTTACAGTTACTCTGCCTCAGACGGATCTATGTACTGGTCCAGAATCAGTGCTGAGCCTCAGTTCAGGTGAGGGAACCACAGTCTGCCTGGTCTGTTACTAACCTTACCCTAGTCCCAGCTGGTTGCAGGTCAGTCTGCTCAGGTCCGGGTTCCACTCGTCGGCACAGACCTGGTACTCTGCTGCCGTCTTAAACACGGTCAGAACAGAACCGGACCGATCCGACAGAGAGACTGCAGAGACGAGATCAACACAGAATCCATCAGCAAACAGCTGATCATTACAACAGCGCCCCCTACAGTCATTAAAAATACTACTACTTTCACTCAGTGCATGTTTGTCCATGCAGCTCTGCATAATGTATCCACTGATCTATTAAAAAGCAACTTTGATCATCTGAACGAAGCTGTGACTGTACCACAGTTCCACTCATCAGAGCTGTCAGAGCAGTGCTTCCTCCCGTCGCACCACAGGGTGCGATGGACACACTGGTGGTTGTTACAGGCCAGTTCGTTGTCCCTGCAGGCCGCTGCAAAAAAACAACAGGTTATTCCATAAAAACAAGAAGTTATCCCATAAACTTTAACCAGTATTAATAGATACTTTGTGTTACTAAATGTCACCTCATTCTGCTAATCCGCTAGTAGCTAATCTTCTCTTTAGCATTTTACTGACGGACACATTTAGCGCACTTAGCTTCCCTTAAATCAATTTTCAGGATAAATTTTGAAGTTAGCTGGTTTATAAACTTTCAGTTAATACAATTTGAAGTTTTGGTTATCGACTTCTTCCTCAAGTGGATATTCATGCTCTTATTTTGAAGGGAGATAAACTGTTTACCCACCAGTTCCTTTTAATTTTCTTATATTAAATAAGAAAATATTTATATAATATGGATATTATATAAATATTATATTTAAAAGGAATATAATATTTATATTCCTTTTCTTATATCAGATAAGAAAAGGAAACAGACGAGTTATGAGGCTTTTACAACCAGGCTCTGAATGAAAACTAACCCTGGTTCTGTGTTGGTTTAGCATTTTGATTCTGCTAAACATAGAGCCGCGTAGCATTAGCAGAACTACGGCTTAGTGCTTCAGGGTCAGCCACCTAACTTAAAGTTCAAAGGTCACATCAGTCTACGAAGTGGAAACAGTCTCACAGCAGTTGGCTTCGTCCACCTGCAGGGGGCAGTCTGGGAACCCGTCACAGATCATGGAGGGCTTGATGCAGAGCGTGCTGCCGGGACACTCCCACAGAGCGCGCTCAGAGCAGCCTGAGGCAGAGACAGCAGCAGGGTCAGACTACAGACAGCAGGACAGCAGGACAGCATCTGGACTCCGTCCCACCGCAGTTGTCCTCGTCGCTGTGGTCATCACAGTCCAGGTGTCCATCGCAGCGTTTGGTCGCCAGGACGCAGCGGCCGGACCGGCACTTGAAGTGGCTGGGGGAGCACTCTGTAACCATGGCAACGCAGCAGCATCAAGGTTTCAGAGTTAGATGAGACGTCATCATCATCATCGGGACAAACGGTTACCGTCGACTCCGTCCTCCGGCAGCAGGCAGGTGGAGTTTCCTCCGTCCTCTGGGAACTGGCTGCAGTCAGAGTCCTCAGGCCACTGCAGACCCACAATGCCGAGCACCGACTCACACTTCTCCTTGGCATTGCGGCAGAGCGACCTGCAGGACGGAGAAGAGGGGACTCAGCTGCAGCTGCCGCCAACCGGTTGGCACCAGACGCAGCCACTGACCTGCAGGGGGGCACCTTCTGCAGGCTGAGCGGGTCGCACTTAGGGACCAGCAGGGTGCAGGCGTAGAACATGAGGTACTGGTAGCAGCCGGTCTGGACCAGCGCCGGGAACAGGGACGACTCCCAGGACACGGAGCTCTCTCTCTGGGACAGGTGGCCCAGGAAGTTGGGGAAGCTGGTCTGGTTGTAGGGCAGGTTCATGCACAGCTCCAGAGTGATGGGCTCACAGCGCGCTGCAGGCCAGAGGGCAGAGTCAGGACCAGTCCCCACCACCAGGGGGCTGCAGTTATCAGTCCCCACCACCAGGGGGAGACAGGCTGCAGTTATCAGAACCACCACCAGGGGGAGACAGGCTGCAGTTATCAGAACCACCACCAGGGGGAGACAGGCTGCAGTTATCAGAACCACCACCAGGGGGAAACAGGCTGCAGTTATCAGAACCACCACCAGGGGGAGACAGGCTGCAGTTATCAGAACCACCACCGGGGGGAGAGAGAGACTGCAGTTATCAGAACCACCACCAGGGGGCTCCACTACCTGCTATCTGAACTGTAAACAAGGGAGTTTTACGTTCTGAATTCTTCACGTTTCCGTCAGCAGGTTTGGACCTGTAGTAAAGGAGCGGTTCTCCCTCTACTCACAGCAGTTGTTACTCTTGGGGTCACAGGCGACGGTACCGGCTCCACACGCTGGACAGGAAGAGGAACTGCAGCCGGGCTGACCAGGGAGGCAGCCGCCCGGGTCTGGAGGAGACAACAGCAGAGGAACCATCAGAAAGGGAACCATCAGAAAGGGAACCATCAGCAGGGGAACCATCAGCAGGGGAACCATCAGGAAGGGAACCATCAGTAGGAGCATGGGTGAATGTGACTGTGGTGTAAAATGCTTTGAGTGGTCAAAATGATTGGAAAAGCGCTACATACTGTTTCGTATTATTATGAATGCAACATGGAACATTATGATGCTAACAGCTCAACACTTCATGCTAACTGTTAGCACAGATACACACATCCAGAATATGCAGCATCATGAGGTCATCAGGCTAATATTCAAACTAAATGAAAACATGGAATAAAGAAGATGTGTCTGATTGTTGCTGAATCAGATATTCAGCCCCTCCAGAATATCACGATTATTTTTGTGATTTTTTAAATCTTGTGGTTCTATTTCAGAAATATTTACAAGAAAATTAGTGATAATTTTGCTTTGCACATATGACGGTAAATGTTACTTTACCACATCGATCACAGATGATAACGACATCAAGGCTGAATCAGCAGTGGAGTAAAAGTAAGAAACACTGCCACCTACAGGTGGGAGTTAGCAACCCAATGATTTTCACCAGTTTTGCAGAAAAATGTGTTAAAATTCAGCATTGAGTTGAGGATATTTCTATCCTACTTCATGCTGTCAGCCGGGTTCTATTTAAGGGATTTTATGTGTTGTTGTTAATCTGGTTGTGACTAGTGAAGCCGAGTCAGGAATTAATAAGAGTCATGTTCGTCAGCCTGGTTTGGGTCTCCAGTAAACAGCTTGTTTAAGTTTGATGATCTGAAGCACAAAGGTTCAGTCTTTATGTCTCATGTTCGGACAGAGGAAAGAAGAGCAGAGATGGGTGAAATGGAGAGATGTCTCACTCTGCTCCCGGCTGCAGTGCTCTTCATCGCTGCCGTCCTTGCAGTCGTCCTCGCCGTCGCAGCGGAAAGCCGAGGGAACGCACTGACCATTCCTGCACTCCAGCAGGCCCTGGCTCCTACAGGCTGCAGACACAAACAGAACCAGAACCGGGTTTCTGCCGGGTGCAACCCCAAAGCCCCCAAAGCCCGACCCAGATCTCCTGTTTCTGACAGGAACTCACAGCAGTTGGTCTCATCACTTTTGTCCAGGCAGTCGTGGTCTCCGTCACAGATCCAGTCCCTGGAGACGCAGCGTCCGTCCCCACAGCGGTGCTCCTGGGACAGGTCACACACTGAAACACACACACACGCAGACACACACACACACACACACACGCAGACCACCCCCCCACCACACACACACACCAGTTACTACCAGGATCCAGATGACGCAGTCGGCTGTTTTCTCCTGCTGCTATTCACCCCCTGGCCTCCAGGTGGCAGTGTATCTGCTCTCCTCTGTCTGATTCCTGGTTGGTTCAGGTTAAAGGTTAAAGGACAAAGTTTTCCTCACCACAGTTCAATTCGTCGCTCAGATCTCCACAGTCGTCATAACCATCACAGACCAGAACCGGACTCAGGCAGCGGCCCGTGTTGCACCGAAACTCTTCCTCAGGACATTCTGCAACAGAGACGACCATCATCATCCTCACAGCCTGACCCGATCCAGACCCGATCCAGACCCGATCCAGACCCCACCCAGACCAGATCCAGAACCGATCCGGACCCCATCCCCCCCGGTCTGGACCCGATCCAGAACCCATCCAGATTCCCCACAGTGGTTCAGATCATGTGTTCTGGCCCGGTTCTCCGACGCGGCTCCGTTCAGCGGCTCTGACAGTCAAATTCCTGCAGCATGAAGGCTGGGGTCAGGGAGAGGTCAGGAGAGGCGTTCCCACGGCAAACCGCTGATGTCACACACACAGGCTTTGGGAAGCCCTGCCCTGCTGTCAGCCAATCAATTACCAGCACACACATCACCATGGCAACGAGCTGAAAACTTCCCGTGCAATTTAAACAAGACAATCAGACTGTATAAAAGGCTGGTATTTAGGTATTTTATTTTGAAGTACTGGTGGAGGTTAGTCTGGGAAGTGACGTAAGCCTGATTTCCGGTTGTGCTCGCTACCTTCCTTCAGCACGTGGGACCGCATTCATGGCGTAGTCCGGAGAATTGATGCTCCGAGTGTTAAGTTGATGACGAAAAGTAAGTTAGCGCATTCGCGTTCTGTTTGTTTGTTTAACCTAGATTCTGTTTATTATGATTGTAAGTTGCGGAGGGGGAGCGATCATGTGATACTGTGGTTTGCTTATATCACGTTATTTGTACTTGTAGCTCAGCTGCTTCTGTTCTTCGGGTTACCGCAGCAGATAATGTAACACAGAGTAAGCGTTGCCGGCGGCTGCCATTGTGCAGGGATGGTACCTGGCCGCATGAGGGCGCCATTGTGTGTTTTATGTTAAATTGAACCAGAAGACTTTCTGTTATTGGGTTTGTTTACTTAAGTAGTACCTAAGGATGAACTCTATGTACCCTGAGTTATTTGTATATGTTGTAGATTTATGTACACATATATGGTTGAGTTTATTTCTTCTAACATATTTGTTTGAGTTTGGGTGAGTTGAACCTGTATTGTTGTAATATATTGATCTAATAGTAATTCATTTATCATTACAGACTGCTGGCAACACTGAGTATCACTCTAAATAAATCAGCTCACATCCACCGTTAAGTTCAAGCCTCATGTCCTCTTTCCTGTATCCTGACCGATACACCATCCTGTTTGCCGCCAAGACCTTCGAACCTATCCCAAATTAACACAGACTGTGTCTGTCACTGTGTGTTTCTCTGTCTGTGGGGGTGTGTGTGTGTGTGTGTGTGTGTGAGCTCACCGCAGTGTGTCTCGTCGCTCCAGTCGTCACAGTCGTTGTATCCGTTGCACACCAGTTTCTGAGGGACACAAATTCCAGTCGCACACAGGAAGTTGTCCTTCCCGCCGCACACAGCTGCCAACCAATCAGAGAGCAGAGAGAGAGTGATGTCATCGTACCATGTGATGGTTTACCTGCAGCAGCAGGTGTGTGGTTGTGACTCACAGGGTTTTCCCTTGATCTGACGGGGTGAGAAACAGGCAGGAGGCGAGAAGCCGCTGGTTGCCATGGGCGATGAAGGTGACGAGGAGTTCTTGTGGAACTGGGAGCAGCGCAGGAAGTCGGGCCAGGAGGCATTAAACATCTGCAGGACGGGTTCACAGCCTTCTCTGGCCGCCTCACAGAACGACGCACAGGGCAGAACCACCTTCCTGCAGGAGCACAGCGGGTCAGAACCCGGACTGATAGAACCTGGACAGATAGAATCCGATGGAACTGTACTGACAGAACCTGGAGGGAAGTAAACCTAGACCCCCTGGCGGTCTTCCTGGACCTCCGGGGGTCCTAGCTTAGCCAAAGTGTCATTTCGACTCCATCTAGAGAGAGGACTCTGGATCAGAGGTGAAGCAGTTCCTGTTGGCCGTCTGCTAACAGGAAGTCACTGCATCATCCAGTGAGGTCACCTTCAAACCGCTGCTGAACTATTAGCTCATTTCCACGTTTCCTCTCGGTCCGGCGTCTTGGTTCTGCCACCAGTTGGACTTCACTGAACGTTAACGAGGTTAAACCCAAACGGCTGCAGCTCTAGAGACTCAAGACGTTTTCTGTCCTCCAATCAATAAACAATGTTGTTCAGAACCAGAAGCTCCACCTGAACCGGACCTTACCATTGTTCTACGGAGCTAGAACTGAAGGGAACCCAGGAACAGGTTCAAACCAGAAACCAACCCGACTCAGATCAAACTGAACCAACCTGACCTGATCCAAACCGACCCGGCCCGACCCAAACCGATCCGTTTCGTATTGACCCGACCCGTTTCGTACCGTCAGCAGAATCAACCCTTCAGGTGGAGTTCAGAAACGAGGCGCCACCTGCTGGAGAACATCAGATCCATTAATCTAACATGTCAGTTGTCATGGTAACCAGGATATTTTAACCTGCAGGCAAAGCAGCAACAGTCACTGATTTCTAACAGGTTCTAGTCTTAGGTTCTGGGTCATAGATCCATCTGGACCGGGACGACCAGAAGCTCCCAGCTTCATTAGAATCACATACTCTGGAGCAGAACCCAGAGGTCAGAGGTCATGTGGAGTTGAAGCTAGTGCTACTGAAGGTGTATGTGTTTGTGTAAATGTGTGTGTTCTGATATGCGAGTGTGTTATTCTTAGTCCTGAACTCCCAGCTGCCGGATCGTTTTCTGTCCCAGCAGCTGCTGGGGGAACGCGCCTTGGTCTGGACTACATATCCCAGCATCCTTTGGGAAACCATTACAGGTCATTAGGACGAACAGTCTTACCTGCTGTTGGTCCCGTCGGCCTCCAAACACTCGGGCAGCGCCAGCGAGCAGCCGAACAGCAGGATGTGTCTGTAGCAGGAGAGTCTGCTGAGGTAGCTGAAGAACCTGCAGCACAAAACCAGCAGGTTCAGGTCCAAACCCACCAGGATCAGGTCCAAACCCACCAGGCTCAGGTCCAAACCCTAAGCTAAGTGCGCTAAATGTTCTCAAAGTTAGCAAAATGCTAAATGAAAAATTAGCTTCGCTATTAGCAGAAGTGTGATGCATCATGTCAGTGTGAAGCAGTTACCTTAGCAACATGTCGACCTCTGAACTCTTCACCACGGCGACGGAGGAGGACAACCAGGTCTGATTGTAGGGCAGCATGTGGCACTGAGGCTCCTGGACCAGCTGACACCGACCTGCAGGAACCAGAACCAGCGAGATGAGGCTGCAGCTCCAGGAACACATTCATTGAGCCTGTTGTACCTCCCATGACCAGCAGGGGCGCCACCAACTGGCAGGTCTGCCTCAGTTCAGGTCTAAGGCAGACCTGACCTTTCAACCCCTGAATGTTTTCTGCAGAGTAACTCTGCTAGCTAACGCTAACCTCCAATCACAGCCTGATGTAGCCAGAACCGGTTAAACTGCTGCAGAACCTCACAGGACCCGGTCCGGTCCGGTTCTGCTAAGCAGCTTTAAACATCCACTGAGTCTGATGAGCTTCCAGCAGCCAATCAGAGCTCAGGACAGAGAATACTCATCAGCATTCACCTCAACGTCCCACTGAGACACAGCAGGACAGCAGAGGGACGGAGACAGACGGAGGGACAGGGAGACGGAGACGAGGGGAATCTTAAATCAATCCAACATTGATCAGAAATAAACTCTGCTCTGTTTGCTGCTTATGGATCTGAACCCAGACCCGGTTCGGCTTCCCGAACCCGGTTCCCAGAACCTGGTCCAGGTCCACCACCGAGACAGAGGGAGACGGAGTCAGCAGAGGACAGCGGATCAGAATTCAGCTCAGAACCGTCTTATTGGATCAACAGCACAGACAGGAAGTGGCTGCAGCCCTGAAGGATTCTGGGAATCGTTGTCCTCCAGCTGTCCTGCTCCTGAAGCGCTGCAGCACAGGGGTCAAACTCAAGGCCCGGGGGCCACATCTGGCCCACCGTAGCTGTTCTTGTGGCCCTCCAGAATGACACCAATAAGTCCTGACAGTTTTTCACAAATTCACAAAATTCACACAAAATCAACAAATCTGCACGTGTTTCTGATTTGCTGCAGATTTTCTCAGAACTGGTCCAGAGTGATGCCTGCGTCAGTCAGACTCACTTGGTTTTATAATCCGCCATCGATACGAGTCATAAAAAGTCACTTTTAACATCAAGTTTGAGCACAAATATCATAAAGACTCCTGACCATCAGGACCTGTAATTTTGATGAACATTAATCAATCAGGGAATCCTGGACGAACAGCGATTTATTGATATATTAATTATCTTTATCGATTCGTTCTGGCAGAACCGGCCCTTTAACACCATTCAGGTCCTACAGGTAGGCTTACCTGTGTCTGGCGCCAGGGTGGAGCTGCTGGCCGGCCCGGCGGTGCTGCGTGACGTCACCGAGGCCAGCCAATCAGGAAGCCTGGTGGCCAGCTGGGTGGGCGGAGCCTGGATGTGGGGGAGCCTGGGAGGAGGGCGGAGCCTGAGATGTGGGCGGAGCAGCAGCTGTGCTCTGGCTGTGGTGCGCCACCTGCCCCACCGGCTCCTCCCAGACGAGGTGCCGGAGGGGGGCGCTGTGCTGTTGCTATGGTAACAATGGCTGCCGACGGCGACGGGCCCCAGGGAGGGGAGGGGCCTGGAGTCCAGGGGGGCGCCGCCAAAAATACCTGAGGAGACGAGGAAGGGCGGGGTCAGACCAGGACCAGAGCCAGAACCGGAGCCAGGACCAGGACCGGAGCTGAAACCAGGACCAGAACCAGAGGTTTCTCTGTATTTTCTGATTCAGTTTTTTCTTCCTGACATTTTATCAACCCTGCAAAGAAACAAAAGGCCCGAAAAGCCAGACCTGTTACCATGGCGACCCTGCTGAGTGTCCTGTTTGTGGTAAAATCAGTGAATATAGAAATAAATGAGTCACTAGATCCGCTGCTCTTCCTCACTGCTGAACCGTGACGAGTTTCTGGAGGAACAAAACAAAACGAACCTTCAGGTAACTGATGATGATGATGACCTTCACCATCATCATCATCATCATCATCACATTCTCCCCATGCTGGAATTGAAACAATCTGCCAGTTGAACCAGTAACCCTCCTCCATATGAGGGAGTCACTGATCTAAATGAGCTTTTATTACTAGGTAAATGTCACTTATTTCATCTTTAGTAACATATTAGCACTAGAAACTGGATAATACCTGCTAACATGTTGATCTACAGAAAACAAAACCAGATTCTGGATGTTTGGAGCCATTTGAAACAAACCTGTGTGTCTCAGACTGAATCCACTGCTTGTCTGGATGCTATGCTAACATGCTACATGTTTCACTGCCTGCTGAATGCTATGGTAACATGCTACATGTTTCACTGCCTGTTTTGATTGAGTTTTGATTATTGCTGCCCCCGCTGGTCAGGAGGCCCAACTGCAGTCTGTCCTTGCAGCAGCACTACAGGACGTCATGGTGGACCTTCTGCAGGTTTATAGAGCAGAAATCTGTTCACTGAACTCCCTGATGGTCCAGATGGGTGGGTCCACAGAGGTCAGGGGTCAGTTGGTGGTTTGCCGACGTCTGAGGCGGCTCTCCTGTATTTTCTGAGTGTTTTCAGAGATGTGAGCTCAGATCAGAGGAACATCTGCTGAGCGTCGATGGCAACAGGAGCTGCTTTGTTCTGCTGCCAGAGTGAAGGCCGGCAGCGGCAGAGACACTGAGGAGGAGACGCGTCCCGCACCATTAGACGTCTAATGGAGAGACTCCATGAGGGAGGAGGAGCAGCAGGAGGGTTTAGACTGAGATACAGAGGAAGAAAAGAGAGGAGGATGGAGGGAGGATGGGGGGATGGGGGAGGGTGGATGGAGAGGAGGAGGGAGGGAGGGTGGGGGTGGAAGGAGGAAGGAGGATGATGATGATGGAGGGAGGACAGCAGCGTCTGTTTCACTACCTGCCTAAATGTTTGACATTCCTTCACTGAGCCTGATTGGCTCAGGGATTCCCCGCTGTCATGGCAACCAGATGAAGCACGCACAGAGAAACAGAAACACGGTTAAATCAACACGGCATTTGTGTGTCATCTACACCTACACCTCCTCCACCTCTCTGTCCTCCAGCAGGAAGAATTGGAGATGGAGGGATGGAAGCATGCAGGGATGGATGGATCAGGGTAGGACCATGAATGAAAGAGAAGAAAGGGAATGGATGGATGGATGGTGGGTTAAAGAAAGGAGGAAAACTGATGGAGGGACACGAAGTGGAAGAATGAAAAGAGGAGGAACGGCTGAAAGAGAGTAAATAATGACAGGATGAACTGGAGTAAAAACATGACGTTAACCTGACATGTTCACTCTCCCTGTGGTTCTGACCCGGTGCTGGTTCGGACCCCGTCCCCCAGGTGAGGCCCCCCCGCCCCCTCCTCCCCTAGGTGAGGCTCCTACCTGTCAGGGCCAGGCCCAGCAGCAGCAGCGCCCCCAGCAGGCTGACGGTGGGAACCAGGATGTAGAGCAGCAGCCGCAGGTGATTGGAGGAGCCCAGCTTCTTAGGACACGCCCCCTGGTCCATCCCGGCCTCCTGGTGGGGGGAGGGGGGGGGGGTACACCCCCATCATCATCATCATCACCATCACAACCCGGCGGCTATTTATACACTCAGAGTTTCCACTGGACTGTTGGGAGTTATTTTAGATGTGAAGAAACGAGGAGACACTCAACACCCCAACACACACACACACACACACACACACCACACCACACACACCCTACTCACCCCCCACACACACACACACCCACACACCCCAACACACACACACACACACACGCTGCTCATCCCTCTGATCCTCCTGGTCAATAAAATGATTTCTTTATTTCTGTGGTTTCTCCTGCAGCTGGAATGAGCAGATTAATAATCTGATGAATTTAATCTGATTCACTGATCCAATATTAGACAATCAGAACCGATCAATTATGAGAATCAGATCATAAAATCTGATGACAGAAACATTTAGACGGTCTAACGGCTCCAAGCTGCTGATTAATTCATACATGATAGAAATACGACACAAAGACGTTAATCAGATTAATCAGATTAACCAGATTAATCACATTCTCTGCAGCAGTTCAATTATCTTTACTTAAATAAAACTATGTTGGTTTTACAATTATGATTAACATTATTACTTTTCTACCATATTTCTTATAATTTTCCTCATAAACTATGAGGAAAATTATTTCAGAGCTTTTGGTTCTCAAAGCCTGAAAATATTAATTATGTAGTTTTTGTTTGTTTTAATGAATAAAGATTTAAAATCTACCAGAATCACCTGATTGAAGGAGACGAAGTTTACTGAGATATTTGACCATTAGTCAGTATATTAATATGTCAAATATATCAATAAAAATAAACAAAGACTAATAAAAAGAAATATTGAAATAATAACTGTAAATGAATAAAAATGTTTAAATTGCTAAGTAATAAAAATAAGTACATAATCTAATGATGCAGGTTTCTGTCTGTTCCACATCTCTGCGGTTTTATGATCAAATGTTTTCTATGTTTTATTGTCCTGCAGGTGAATCAGCTGAGCATTAATTTCCATAAAGCTGCTGAATGAATCCGATGCTTTCCGGGTTTAACGGGTTTTAGCGGCTGTTTGAGCTGCAGAGGAAAAACTGGAACAATGGTTCATTATTGCTGCAATAGTTCACAGAAACCGAGTTTTAACCAAAGCAAAATGTTTGAGAACATGAGATTAAAAAGTAGCAATAAAAAGCATTTTTCAGATTATTGCTTTAACTTCAGGGAAATAATTTAGATGAAACCAGTTTGAATTAGTTTTAGGCTCAATCTGTCAGATTTAGATCGAATAATTAGAGATGAATTTAGAAGAGAAAGTCAGAATAATAACCGAGAACATCTGGGTCAAAGCTGCGATGCTGAAGGCAGAGACAGAGGACAGAGACAGAGGACAGAGACAAGGAGACACGGAGGGGACAGCGGCGGCAGACGGACACGGACAGGACTCACCCCGGCGCTCCGCTGAAGGTGACACCCGGGAAGGTCTCCCTCGGAGCGGACAACATGAGCTGCTGCTGCCGGCCGCCGAGACCGAGACCGAGACCGAGACCGAGACCATGGCTCTGCCGGCGGGGAGCTACTGCTGGCGGGGGACCAGAGGGGCGGAGCCAGCGCGCTGTGGGCGGAGCGCCATGGCTCCGGGGGAACACACACACACACCGGGAGCACACACACCCTCTCCTCTCTCTCCCCAGCTCGGCGGCCCGTGCTCCGGTCGGCCCGCTGCGCCGCTTCGTGCCTCCGTCTTGCTGCTGTCAGACTCATGACCCGAACCGAACCCGGCCAGGTTCTGCTGGACCTCAGATGTTCTGGACACCAAGGAGCGGAACCCTGACCCGCTTGTGGGTCAGGGTTCCGGTTGTGGACAGATTAGCGGTCCACAACCTCCAGGTTCTTCTGGACTCGGTACCAGGCTCAGGTTCGGGTCCAGATTAAAATCTGATTTCAGATTTGGACTCTAATCTGGAGTCGGATCCGGATCTGGGTTTGAATCCGGGTCCAGTTCGGGACTACAGATTGGATTAATATTGGATCTGAAGTCCAGATTTAAATCTGGATCCATATTTATTCAGAGACCAAACAGAATCAGCTCTGGGTCGGTTCTGACTCGGTTAAAGGTCTGGATTCAGCCGGTGCTATGATCCAGATTAAATGTAAACTCAGGTTTAATCTGGATCTTAACAGTCGGACATCCAGGTCCAAACTCAGGAACTGGTTCCTGACTTGGTCCAGGTCCTGATTACTGGATCCTGGTTTCCTCATTTAGGACTGGATTAACATCAGAACCTCAATCTAAACCCAATTCTAGATTAAACCAGAATCCAGATTAAAGCAGACAGATTGGATTGAAATCCAGATCCAGAGATTACTTCTAGCTTGATGTGAACATTTGGGTCTGGATTGGTTCTGGACTTTAATCTGGATTAAACCAGGATTTAGTCTGGACTCATGTTCAGATCTTTGCTCCAGTCTGGCAGAGTGGACCTCACAGAGGAAACGGTTCCCTATCCAGAACTGATTAAGGTTCTGGTTCCGGGTCCATCCAGTTGACCCACTAATCAGGGTGGAGGGTTGGCCTCCACCTGAAGGTTTGGTCCGGGTCGGTGTGGACTGAGGACCAGAACCAGAGGCAGCAGCTCATCCCTCCAGAGGAGCAGAAGTCGGCCTTCATCAGGTTCCCAGCAGATAACGGATTACCTAACGGACCTCAGCAGGTTAGGACCCGGCAGAACCAGCAGAACCATCACCGTTTGGACCCGGCAGAACCGGGACGTTCTGCTGCTTTACATGAAGCCTCAGAGTTTGGCAGCGACGCTCCTCTGCTCATCGTCGCCCCCTGCTGGCCGACGGCTGCAGGTCCAGACGGGTCAACTAAAAGGTCAGATTTGAACCGCTGGGGTCAGGAGGTCATGGTGGTCAATGATGGCAGCATGGAGGTCAGAGGTCAGAGTTTATGGTTTATTTGTCAAAAACAGAAAGAAAATCATGAAAGAATAATAATTTTACAGGAAAACCATTTTTCTCCAGTATTCTGTGAAGCGGCCTGAACACAGGTCACCTTCTGACCTCTGCAGCTCCAGGGGTCACTTTCAGTTTGATTGGCAGGAAAAGTTACAAACAGGAAATAAAGAGGAAGAAACATCAGCTGGAGGACCAGCGTCTGATCTGGAGGACTCATTGAAACCAAAGAAGAAGAAAACATGAACCGTTCCCGTTTGTCCACTTGATGAGAGGGGTGACCTTTGACCCCTCAGGCCTGGCTCAGCAGGTAGTAGGCAGCAGCAGACAGCAGAGCGCCCCCCAGTGGCAGCAGGAGGAAGGTGGTGCACCTCCTCCTCCACCTCCTGGCCCGCTCCTGCTCCTCGTCCACCTCCTCCCTCCGGCCGCGCCGCTTCGACCTCCGACCTCCTCGCTGCTGCCGCTTCTCAAAGGCCTCCAGCTCCTCCTGGTGGAGCAGAGGGAGAACGGCAGCATGACGCCTCTGGACCAGAACCGGGTTAATGGACCAGAACCGGGCTACTGGACCAGAACCTGGCTACTGGACCAGAGGTGGGATCAGCAGAACCAAACCTCCCACTAAGAACCGGGCCGTCCTCCAGACTGACCTGAAGCTTCTTCTGCTCCTCCTCCAGGGCGGCTTGTTGCTCCGCCTCCTTCACCTGAAGAACAAACAGTGTCAGACCAGCTGTGTGTCTCCAGGTGTGTGTCCAGGTGAGTGTGTGTGTCTCCAGGTGAGTGTGTGTGTCTCCAGGTGTGTGTGTTCTCCAGGTGTGTGTGTCTCCAGGTGTGTGTACCTCGCTGGCCTTCCTCTTCTGGTCTTTGCAGATGGCATCACACTGAAGTTCACTCTGATCCGCCAGAGAACACATCACTTCCTGAAAGGACAGCAGGAGGTCACATGATGCTCTCAGCCAATCAGGAGGCTGGATTATGCAGATTTGATTTCCCGCCTTTTTAAGTTCACATGATTTAGATATTTTCACATCTATCAAACATAACAACCATAAATGTTGGTGACCTTTTACCTTCTTGATCCTCTTGCAGGGACACCTGAGCTTCACCTTCTGCTGACACGTCTCCTCACACACACCTGGATGGCACACCTGTTTGCAGCGATGGCCGCAGCTCAGCTACACGCAGAGAGAGAGAGAGAGAGAGAGAGAGAGAGAGAGAGAGAGACGTGAGATCAGAGCCAGCAAGCATCCAGACATCCTGGCCCCTGAGGTTGGCTGCAGCTCTGGACCGCTCAACAGGTACGCTCAACATCCTCCTCTGATTGGCCAGCTCTGTTGACTGCTACAGTGTTACTTTGGCCAGTCTGTTTGCTGTAAGTGTTACTTTCAGCTGTTAGAAAAATGCTAACAACTCTATCAATAACCTTAAAAGCTCCTGCTGCTTCTGAAACATCCCAACATTTAGCAGCGTTTCCACCAGCAGCAGAGCTCAGCAGATCCACCAGCTGGGGGGGAGGAGCTACACCTCAAAGGCGGGGCTACGTCTAATTAGGCGTTTATGAAAGTCATGGACATTACGTGATTTATCAAACATGAAAGAATTAAAGCAACAGTCCGTTTGTTTTGATGAGGGAAAAACATGAAAACATTAGTTGGTTTTTTCTGACACCGGCCCTTTAAGAGCTCATGGATCCACATGTATGAGCCACTCCCTTCAGAGCAGGAAGTGGCTCCATAGCGAGCCAATCAGAAGCCTCCCTGTGTGTGTGTACCTCTTTGGGACACTGGTTGCTGCAGGAGCCCAGCTGGATCCTGGTTGGCTCGTCGGCGACCGTCAGCTTCCTGCAGACAGCTGATTGGTTCAGACCCAGCACGGCCCTGATGGACGGCGTTGCCATGGAAACCCCACTCACCTGCACTCCAGGTAGAGGGTGCTGATCCGGCAGTGGCAGCGCTGGCGCAGCATCTGGCTGCAGGGGGGGCAGTCGCCGGGGTGACAGGGGCGGGGGCAGGGGTGGGGGCATCCGGGGGGGCGGAGCTTACCGCAGCCTTCCTCACACGCCTCGCACTGCGGGGACATCCGATTGGTTAACGGGCCGCCCTTCCTGCTGACCAAGGAGAGGTTGTCTCACCTGGTTGCCGTCGGTAACCAGGTGGCACTCCCGGCTGCAGCTGTGGTTCCCACAGGCCAGCGGGCGCCCGCAGACCCGACCGCAGGAGAAACGGCCCTGACGGTGACACGGGACCGGGCTCACCTGCACACACACAGAACCAGCAGCTGGAGCAGAACACGGGACGCAAAGGTCACGGAAGGTCAGAGAAGGTCGCAGCAGATAGAGGAGCTGGGAGGACAGCGGCTGACATTTACAGAGACGAACAGAAAACAAAGGCCGACAGCAGAGATGGAGCGATAGGAGGAAGATACGGACCAGAACCGAGACGATACGGACCAGAACCGAGACGACCAGCCAGCAGAACTCTGCTGCAGAGGAAACAGAGGAAGGTTCTGGTTCTGGTTCTTACCTCATGCTCTCCGAAGCAGGACCTGAAACACAACAGAGAAACCATCAGACAGGAAGAGAACGGGCCGGTCCAGATGGGCCGAACATGGTTCTGGACCTTGGTCTGGTCCGTTTCAACCTCAGAACTGGTCCGGTTCTGTTTGACCAGAACCTCTGACCCAGTTACCACTCTGCAGTCTGACTAGAGCCCAGGAACCGGGCCAGAACCCAGCTTGAGTTCTGTTCTGGAGCCGGATCACAGCGGTTCTGAAGGCCCGCCTCCAGCTGCTGACGCCACCGACCCTCTGATCCGACTGGGAGGTCAAACAGAACCGGGTCCAGATCCAGGCCTGGCGGGAGTCAGAACTTTGTTCTCACAGGACAAACAACCCGAGGGTCCGACTGAGCACAGCTTCAGATCAGAACCAGAACCAGGCTGTCACAGAGCTGGGTCTGGACCAGAACCAGCTGCTGCGGCGCCTCCAGAACCAGACGGCTGCCCTTTGGGTCGGAGGTGAACTAATCTATCGGAACCAGCAGGCGGGCTCAGCGCTAATGGGTCATGACAGAACCGGGCCCAGCAGAACCAGACTGCTGCTCATCTGGCCCAGTTTGACTCCAACAGAACCAGAAGCTCCCTGCTGTGGGTCGGGTTCAGTCAGAACCAGATGGTTCTGGTTAAAACAAGACGCCTCGTTTTAAAATAAACCCCCTCAGGGGGTGCAGTCAGAACCAGAACCGGGTCGGTACCTACGTGGGGATGGGGGCCTGGCAGGGCGGGCAGGGCAGCGCTTTCTTCATGACGGTCGGTTCCGCCGGCTGCTCCCACGGCCCGGCCAACTGGACCTGAACACACAGAGGCAGAGCGGTCGGTTCCGATCGGACCCGCTCAGAGGGGTTTCCACGGCCTACCTGCTGGGACCGGACCAGAACCAGGTCGTGGCAGGGCTGGGGGCAGGCATGGCGGCAGCCGGGCAGCGGCAGCAGGCAGGGGCGCGCGCAGGGCGGGCAGGGCCCCGGGTGGCAGCGGTGGGGCTCCCCGTCCCGGTGGTGGCAGCTGGGGGGCAGCCTGCGGCAGAGACAGGGCTGACGACCCGCCGGGCCTCCAGAACCGCCGGCCGGGTGCAACACCTACCTGCAGGGCTCCCTGCAGCGGGGCGGCTTGGTGCTGCGCTCTCGGCCGCACGGAACCACCAGAACCGACGAGCCGCAGCTGCAGCGGACCGGAACCGTCTCCGGACACGGGTAGCAGCTTCCTGTGGACGGACAGCGGGTCAGGAACCGGACCACCTTCAGGTGTCTGTAGAACCCAGCCCAGGTTCTACAGTCACCTGAACCAGACCGATCGGATCAGAACCAGAATATTCCTGACTGAGACTGATTTTGGAACAGAACCAAGAATGAATTCTGGTCCAGAACCTCAACAGAACTTCATGGACCTGGAGGAGAAGGTTCTGGTCTGTGATCAGAACCGGTCCGGTCCCAGCAGGTTCTGTTTGGACCCGTCAGAACCACTGCAGCCTCATTAAAATGCCTCAGAGGCAGCAGCTGACCAGCCTGCTCCAGATAAACAGACGGTTCTGGTTCTGATCCGGATCACGTCAACACTGCAGTCTGAGAGGTCAAAGGTCACACTCACTAACCGGACCCATCCAGCATCAGAACCAGAATCTGGTCCACATAAATACAAAGCGCCACGTTCTCAGCTCTTATCGGTCAGGTGTCGCCGCGGCAACGGAAAGGTCAGAGCAGCCAATCAGCACGCAGAAGGCCGCACGCTGCAGGGAGCCAATCAGAGGCTGAGATGGTTTAACAATGGAGACACGCACACTGATAAACACACACCAGATAAACACACACACACACCAACACACACTGATAAACACACACCAGATAAACACACACACGCTGATAAACACACACACGCAGATAAACACACACACGCTGATAAACACACACACAGATAAACACACACACACACTCCTTCCTCTCAGAGTGTTGCTGTGTTTATCAGTCAGGGAAATGTCAGCTGTTTGAGCTGCAGAAGGTGTCAGGGGTCAGAGGTCAACCTGTGGCCTTCCAGCTGAGGCTCAGCGGAGCAGCCAGAACCGACCCGACATCCTGAGGAGGTTCTGGGACCGGATTGAACCCGGTAAATCAGGTCACAGAGACCAGGAGAAACGGGCCAAACCGGACCAACAGAACCGCAGCAGAACCTAGACCCACCTCCAGTTACCGTGGAGATGAAGCCTTTAATCTGAGCTCTGAATGGACAACAGAAATTTAGTTTCTGAGAGAAATAACAATAAATTTATTATAGAAAACAAGGATTGGTTCTGGTCCAAATACTCCTGGTGAGAACAGCTGAGAAACACTGAGAAGCTGCACAGAGCGCTGCTAGCCAGCGTATTAGTGGAAGGTTTAGTGGAAGGAAAAACTTCAGCAGGAAAGTGAAACAGTAAGTTTCCCTTCTGAATGTTCTCAGATTATTTTCTGTTTCTGAGTCAAACATGAAGTTACAGTAAATTTAACTGGAAGTTTCTCAGCTGATCAAATAATCACTGATGGGCGCCGTTACCTTGGTGACAGACGGAGGGACACTTATGGTTCCGGCAGCCCAGAGTCCGACCACAGATCTGATCGCAGGGCGGGCAGTTACCAGGGCAACACTGAGACAGAGCATCATGGGAAAGTGAGTTTAAACCGGAATGCTACCTGGTCATCAGGAGAGGGGGAGGGGCTAAAGATGACCTCTGACCTTCCTCCTGCACTGGTGTCTCTGGCAGTTCCTGGTCTGAGGACACTTGGCGTCACAGAGGTACTCCTTATGGCACGCCATCGGCTTCCTGTGGCGCCCGCAGCGGCACGCCTTCTCCACCTCCTGCAGGACAACAGCGGTACTGCAACTGCTGCTGCACCGCGCGTGTGTAACTGTGCATGTGTGTGTATGTGAGAGAGACGGTGGGTGGGTGGGTGTGTGTGTGTGTGTGTGTGTGACCTGTCTGCAGGTCTCGCAGCTCCCTCGGTGGCATCTCATCGAACACGTGTGCTTCAGACACGACAGGCGGCGGTCACACGTGTCGCCGCAGGGCGGCACTTCCTCTGTGCACGGCAGAGACGACTCTACACACACAAACAGGAGTTTAACACCAGAACCGGACCGCAGCAGAACCCAGTGCGTGTCTCTTACTGGTCTTCCCGCAGGGACAGGACCTGCTGACGGAGCGGGGACATGGAGGACACGCTCCATCGTGACACACGTCCTCACAGGTGTGGTTCCCACAGGACAGCCGCGCTCCACACACCTGGCAAACAAACACCGGGTCATAAACCCGATCCAGGTCCAATCGGGTCAACTGGACCCACCAGACCTTCTATATGCTGATTGTAGCCAGCAGGGGGCGTCAGAGCAGCGTTAATTAGTCTGTTCCTATGAGGATGAGCTGATGGAGCTCTGGCTCCCCCTGGTGACCAGAGCTGGTACTGCACCAATACCTGCTGGCAGGTCCAGCGGGGGCTGGCACAGGGCCTCTCTGCTGTCTGCCGTCCACACACACACCTCTGGAGGCTGACCCTGGGACAGGGGGGGCACTCTGACACACACAGAAGGTCAGTCTGAGGTCACAACAATGTTTCACAGGCAACTGGAACAGAACCACAGAAAAATTCAACATGGCTGCCACAATATTTATCACATCCAAACTGGACCCATAAAAACCTAATTTACTGATAATTTTTGTATTTCTCAAGATGGCCACCACCAAAAATTATTTTTGTTTGTGTGGTGGCAAAACACAGAAATCATAAATATATTTTTTTTCTTGTAGACATTCATCAAGATGGCTGCCATGATTGTATCAGAGAATGCGTCTAAAATGTGCAGCACTTACTGACAGCTAGCCAAAAGTCAGGTTCACTGATCACTAATCCGCTAAACAAGAATCTCAGCTGCAATATCACCAAACATCAATATGTTATTAGAAGAGTCGCTAAGAACAACAAAGATGCAGAAGCAAATGCTAAAAAGCTAAATCACAAACATATTAGCAGGAGCTAAGTGTCCTTCCAGACTGGTGGAACTAGCTGACAAACTTCTTGGATTCTGATGCATATCATTACTTTATAGTTGTATGAAATGATGAGCAAAGTGGAAAACGTCTGATGGGACAAAACGTTCACCAATGTCATGAAAATGGGAAACATTTTATGACAAATATTAGTTTAAAAGACTCAAAACTGTTTCCATAAAAAAAAAACTGAAATTCAAGAGACTGATATGGAAAACATCCAACCTGAGGGGTTAGCATGCTAATGCTATTAGTCACACCTGGAAGATTTGGACTGCAATACTCCTCACCACCAGGTACAGGTGTGTGTTTACCTGTGTGACAGGGCTGGGTACAGGTGTGTTGCTTACAGGCCAGCAGCTTCCCACACTGCTGCTGGCAGGACCAGGACTGGAAACAGACGAAACAATGTAAACCTGAGGCAGAAACAAGATGGCTGCCTTGTCTAACAGCAGCTCCTTCATCCTGGAGCTGCAGGTAACATATTGACGGCTCATAGAAGCCTGACACAACCACCTTCGGTCAGTTACCTTGTTGCTACAGCGACGGGGGAGGGGCTTAGCTTTGCCGCACAAGCAGGACACGGACACCATCTTTGGACACGGCGGACATGGACCTGGAGACACGCAGAGACGGTGTGAGTTTAGGCTGGTTGCCATGGCGCCCTCTGACTGAAGACTGGTTCTGGTCGGAAACCAGCATCCAGGTGTGTGCGGTTACCAGGGTGACAGAGCAGCAGGCAGGTGTGTCCACAGCTGGGTCTGAGCTCCTTCTGGCAGACGGAGCCGCAGGAGTGAGGAACCAGCCAGGGGTCGGCTGGAGGGTCCTGCAGCTTCCCGCAGTAGCACATGTACCTGAATGCAACACGGAGACAAGAGGGTCAGAACCTCAGAGCCAGTCTCTGGACCAGTCAAAGTAAAGGCCTACCTGTAGGGTGTGGCGCTGGGAGGATATTCAGTTCTGCACTTTGGACTGAGGAGAGAGGATGAGAAGAGTTACAACATTCCTGCAGGCAGTAAACGCACCACAGGATGATCAGAGTTACAATCAGATGACTGAAACGTAGCAGTCTGTGTTCCTCACCATGGCCAGGGATGCTGCTTCTGACCAAAGTCTTCATCGGTGGCAGAGGAGATGAGGAAGACTGAGTCTCTGGCCCACTTCTGGATGCAGGGCAGGTGGAAGAGGGAGAAGCAGCCAGAGCAGCTCCACACCTGGACAGGTGGAGTAAACCCTGAGTTCAGACTGACAGGAGCAATAAACCCTGAGTTCAGACTGACAGGAGAACTAAACCCTGAGTTCAGACTGACAGGAGAAGTAAACCCTGAGTTCAGACTGACAGGAGAACTAAACCCTGAGTGTGTGTGTGTGTGTCTACCGGCTGCGTCCTCTTGATCGAGGCGATGCAGATCAGGCAGGTGAGCGCTCCGGATTGGAACATGTCGCTGAGGTACTGGCCGGTTCTGGTCAGAGCCGACGCATCGCCGCCTGATCAGAGAGAGAACGGGTCAGAACCAGAACCAGACGGCGGTCCGCTCAGAGCAGAACTAGCTCACCTGTCTGGCTGGTGTAGGAGGTGAAGGTGGACTCCAGGATCCTTCCTCTCTGTCTGTCTCCATCATCATCGTTATCTTCGTCAGAGGAAGAGGAGCTGACCTGGCTTTCCACCAGGCGCAGGGCTGCGGCCTGGTTGGACCTCCGGATCTCCTCGAACTTGGACTGGACCGACTCACCTGCATAGAGAGGGGGACAGGTGAGGTCCTGGACTGGTTCTGACCCGGTTCTGACCCACAGCGCTCCCAGACCTTCATCACCTTTGGCAGGTCCAGGGTTCGTCTTCGTCCCCCGTCCTGTTGGGACCCCCGGCCTGTCCTTCTGCAGGGGGAGGGGCCTCTCACCTTGACCCTCCTGACCCCGGCCCCGCCCCCTGCCCTTCTGTCTCCAGGCCGGCTCCATGGCAACGTCTCCAGGCTCTGACTGTAGAGACAGAAAAAACCTGGAGTTACAGCTAACTGGACCAGTGCGCATGCGCCAGGTGTGTGGAGCTCAAACAGGGCTCGGTTCGGCTCCACATGAAGCTCACCACCAGCCTGGGTTCTACCGCTGTCCCGGACCGGGCCGTTTCCTCTCGGAACCGGCTTAAACCAGCTGGACCACATTACCTGTCAGCCAGTCTAAAAGAGACAAGCTAACAGCGGCTGAGGTTCGGATGAAAGCCGTCGGAACCAGCCGAACCCGGCGGAGCCGCCTCATAAGAACACAGAGAGCAGTTAGCTGAAGCAGCGGCAGCAGCAGCTTCAGCCTCGGAGCTCAGAAACTATCAGAAGAGCCGCAGAAAGAAGAAAAACTCACCTCAGCAGAGCAGAGAGGAGCCGCTGGACGCCGCTCACCGCTGCGCATGCGCACTGACAGGCAGTGGCATGCTGGGGCTTGTAGTTCCTCATGGGGTGGTGCCTCATAGACTAAATGTCAAACTGAAACTACATCTCCCATAACTCCACCAAACTCGCGCGTGAAGACACAAATTGTGACGTGTCATTTTGTATCTGCGCATGCGCTGCTGGGTAAATAATTTGAATAAATCTGTTTCCCGTCATAAAACCAATTTCATCTGGCATAGTAAGGACACCCTGATTTTCAGTCTGGTGGAAGTAAGTGAACCTTGTTCATTAGATTAGTGCTTTTCAAATCGGGGACGCCAGGGGGCGCTAGGGAGGTCACAGAAAGCTGGGGAAGACAATGTTACCATACATATTAAATAATATTTTTCCAATAAAATCTTATCGGGTTTTCAGTTATTATTAGAAAACTAAAATAATTTATTTAAATGTTGTTTTCCATGCTCATGCTTGTAGTTTTTCTATCTATATTATTTAGCAGGATATGAAATGAAAAGAAGCGAGTGTTAACTTTCTTATAAAATATATTTATTTCAGCACAGTTTCTCCATCACATGTTGCATCATTAAAAAGCATCAGTTAAAGCTCAGAAGACCTGGTTCTGAATCCACTTATGTTCGATGGAACATGCCGGTCTCTGGTTCTGGTCTGCAGCCGATAAACGGGAAACTAAAGCAAGCCTGGAAAAAATGGCCATTGGTTGAATTCCTGTTAAATCTACAGGGTTTGGTAGCACTCAGGCAGTTCTGGATGAACCTCAGACCAACTGGCATTCAGGTCTCAGGGTGAAGATTCTCCACTACGTTCAGACAAGCTAGCAGACAACTTATTGTTTCACATATGTTACATAATAATTACAACAGTTTATGTTATTCTCAGACATGAGAAAGAAACACTACATGCAGGTGAAACCTCCTCTGGACTGCTGCGTCCAACAGGATCCACTGGGTCCTTCAGGATCCGCTGCATCCTTTCAGGACGTGCTCCTGGTGTTCCTCAGCCGTCCCTCAGCATTCATTCTGTACAGTCATTAACTCAGAGGACTTTACATATTAATTACATATTTATGCATTTTAATTTGAATCTTGAGTTTATGGATTTATCTAATTTCTTGTCTCCTTCAAGTCCTTTTATCCTCAAATTAAAACTCAAGTTCTTCTGTCCTCCACCATCTTCTTATTTCTTCTCTTCTTCTTTGGTGGTCTCAGGAGTGGGAGGGGGCGGAGCATCACCAGGTGCATCCTCCCGTGGCGGCGCCAGCTTCTTCTCCAGCCGGGTGACTCGGTGTTTGAGTTTGCTGTGAGTCGCATCGTGTTCTGCCAGCAGCCGGGCGTACTGGGTCTGCAGCGTGTCCAGGTTGCTTGTCATCCTGTCCACCTTCTCCTCGATCTCTTTGGGATCTGGGCCCTGGGCTGCCAGCTAGTGGACGAACAGAGAACATTTTACTTTCAGGAACACTGTAGCAGCTTCGTGCCCTAAGCCACATCCTGTGGCCGTACCTCCAGATCCAGCAGTCCATCCTTCATCAGAATCTGCCGTCCCTTCTCCTCCAGCAGAGCTTTAGCATCAGGATACTCTGTCAGCGCCTCCATCAGGTCGTCTTTGGAAAGACAGAAGAGGTCGGAGTACCCGATGCTCCTGATGTTAGCTGTCCTCCTGTTTCCTGCCTTACTGCCTGTTTGACATCAAGAAGAAGTGTTTCTAATGGTTCTGCAGGAGAGACCACAAGTCCATCATGACCTCTCACCTTTGATAGCCAGGATACTGATCTCCCCGAAGTAACTTCCTTCACTTAGAACAACGAACTGCGTGATGCCATCATCAGCAACCACAGCCAGCTTCCCTTCCTTGATGATGTACATCTCCCTGCCGATGTCACCCTTCTTGCAGATGTAATCTCCTGGACTGAAGACCTGCGGCTGCAGCTTCAGCACCAGCTCCACCAACAGACCTGCCTCGCAGTCCGCAAAGATCCGGACCTGCAGAAGCAACAAGAGGAATCTTTACCACAGGTTTGTCTCCTTCCATCTAAAGAGGAGGGACTTGAAGCAGGGACAGACCTTCTTCAGGGTGTCCAGATGGACGTTGATGGCCATCTCAGCCCTTAGCTTGTCAGGAAGGTACTTCAGAACCTCTCTCTCATCCACAGCCTTCTTATTGGTCCACAGGAAGTCAAACCACTTAATCACTCGCTTTTCCAGGTCTTTAGTTACCTAAAGGAAGAAGAAAAGGTTTTAGAATAAGTCCATTTCCTTGACAAGAAGAAATGCAGTCATGGTTCGCAGGTACAGATTTTTAAAGAGTTGTTTGCTGATTAACTTTACAAATGTTGGAGGATCTGCCAAACCAGTTCCTTCAATTTCCTGTAGTGACTTTGCAGACTTTGAATAGATTTACGGAATGGGAAGCCCATGAAGAGGGAACTCCACCTTTCGGAAACTCATGTACTGCTTGATGGCGTCGATCCGGGCCTGGAAGTCGGCTCTGGCAGCATTCATGTTAGTGATCATCGAGCCAACGTTACCGACAATGGTGGCAAAGATCAGCACACCCACCTGGAGGACAGGGACAAGACATTTATATCATTTCTGACAGGTAGGTCTTTAGACTTCACATTGCTTTGATAAGAGTTTAGGACAGGGGAGCCCAAAGTGGGTCCTGGAGGCCTGGCATCCTGCAGGTTCCAGTCCCAAAGTGGGTCCTGGAGGCCCGGCATCCTGCAGGTTCTAGTTCCCCCTGAGGTGCTACAATTTCCAGGTCAATGGGGTCCTGAGACCTTCTATGATCCATCATTGATGGTGTTGAACTTTTAGGGAATGTTCTCTTAGACATGCATGGATCCTCAGGACCAGGTTTGAACAGGAAGCTGAGTTAGGATGCCGGGTGACCCATCCAGGACCTGGACCATCCAAGCTTCATCATGCTTTTATCAGGGATTGTTCATTTTCACATCCGTCATGTTCGTTCTTTATGAAATAAGACACAGTCACTCAGCATGACACGTACCAATTCAATTCCAAGTCGTAAATATTACAGAAATAAGAATGAAGGCAAATAGAACCTCAGGTTCTGTAAGGAATAACCCACCAGGAAGTCCGTCACAACGAAGAAGTACTCTGAGTTCTCCACAGGGGGCGGCGTTTCTCCAATGGTGGTGAGAGTTAGCGTGGACCAGTACATGCTGTAGGCGTACTTCCTCACCAGTCGGCCAAACTCAGGATTTGTCGGGTCGGGGTATACGAACCTGTCAGAACCAAAACCTGAAGGGAGAAATTGGTAAGTAGAGTTAGAATAAATTACAACATGTGCAACATGACCTACCGATGGCTTTGGAGAAGGAGTAGTAGAGGCAGGCATTCCAGTGGATGATGATCAGAATGTACATGACGAGGTTGGAGATACGTAGAGCATTGGGGTAATTGGTTCTGGTCTCAGTGCGCTGGAAGAACTCCATCATCCTGAAATGGAGGCACAGGAAGTAAAACCGGTTCAGAAGTTAGAAGCTCCTGCCACTGGAGTAAAACAGGGCTGACTAAATTATGGACTAAAGTCAACCCTGCTCAATGTGGTCCCAGCTTTGGAGCTGAAGATGTATTATCACAAAAATGTGCCTATAATGATCTAGAGACTGAATAATGGCTAGCTGATGGGAAATACTTGAAAATGTGGGTCCACCACCAGTGGAGGCCCCAGCGCAGGCCCCAGCGAGGCCCCAGCGGAGGCCCCAGCGGAGGCCCCAGCAGAGACCCCAGCGGAGGCCCCAGCAGAGACCCCAGCGGAGGCCCCAGCAGAGGCCCCAGCAGAGACCCAACTGGAGGCCCCAGCGGAGGTCCCAGAGGACCCAACTGAAGCTTGACCTTTCTAAGATCATAACTCTGACCCCCAGTGTTAAGACTGTTTCCATGAATATGGTGGACAGCATTTTGCTTGGATTCATTTCCCACAACTTGTGTCTAGAAACTCAAGTGTTGATGAACAGTCAGAGAGCCTCCGTTACCTATTGAACCTTAAGAGCTTGTTGAGGCGGATCTCTGGGTAGGTGGTACCAAGGATGAGGTACAGGATGTCAGTGGGAATCATGGAGACCAAATCCAGTTTGAACTGGAAGGTTTTGATGTAACGTTCACGTAGTTTCTGCTCGTCTTTCACCAGTAAACCCTGCTCCAGGTAACCTATGGTCACATGTATGCTGCATTAGTACACAGGGTGAAAACAATTGCTTGAAGATATGAGTCAGTGTGCATCCAGACCTGTCCTGGTTCTGAAAACCATGTCCAGGATATAAGTAACGTCACAGATAAAGTCCACAATGAACCACATGATCAGGTAGTCAGTCTGAAGCTCCTCAAAACAAGCCCTGGAAACAGACAGAATATGACTTGGCAGTCAGACTTGGATACACTCCAGCTGTGGACGTCCCTCTAAGAGTGGCAGTGAGACGTAGGGCTTAAATGCACCATCCCTGTGGTAGAGCTCACCTGCTACCCACTGATTAGCCTTCACTGTAGGCAATCAGAGCCTTGGGCTGATGTTCAAACTGCATTATGTTCAAATCTTATTATACAAACATAATTCTGTGATCTAATACATTGACCCAGGTCTCACACTGACAATGAGGGATCAGCTCGTCTTTCTGCAGCCCAAAACAAGGTCAGCAGGACAGTACTGGTACTTTAAGGATGATGTCTGCTGTCCTTCAGGTTGATTTACCTCATAGTACCTGGAGAATGATGGACCCAGCTCGGTCTTCAAACCTGCTAGTATCCATTCAGATTGTGGGGAATGAAGGAATTTGACATGAGATATGTGGGCAGTCAGTTTGCTCGACTGATTGCCCACATGTCTGAGTCCAAGGGGCTCACAGAAAAAGTACACCTGAGTATGTGTGAGCAGTAAGTCTCCCCTCCCTGTTAGATGAAGCTAGTTTCAGCTGATGACTTCTCCATTCTCCTTCTGTCAGCCAGTTCCTTGGTTTGGTTCATGACTATAGTCGAGACCACATAGATCAACTTCTGACTCGAGCCAAAACCCCCTGATGAAGACGGTGCTGGTATTTCCTGCCAGCTCCACCAGGGCAGACTGGTGTTTGCACATTACAGCTGCTGGTCTCAGTTCTCAGTTTGAGCAGGTCCTGATCTGAAGGCAGCACTCCGCCCTGCTCTGGCCTAACTGGACCAGATGGTACCTCATGCTCAGTTGGACTCCACAGGAACCAGAGGTACCTGGTGCTGATAGACCAGCAGGTACTGCTGTGTTTCGGGCTGCTGTGTCTGTACCTGGCTATGATCAGGGTCCAGTTGTACATGACCGGGATGGTGATGATGAAGAGCCAGTAGTAGTACGTGTTCCCAGCCGGATCGATCACTGTGATCTCTTTGGCCCTGCAGACACAAAACATCCCAGCATGTGAATCTGAGGCATCGTTTTATGGTCCAGAGCTCCGGTAGACATACGCCTCCTCCTTGGCCTTCTTCTCTTTCTCCAGCTTTTCCTTCTCTTTCTGTTTCTCCTTCTCCTTCTCTTCCTTCTCCTTCTGTTTCTGCTCCTTCCTTTCCTTTTTCTCCTGCTTTTCCTTTCTGAGGAAAACAGAAACTGAACTTTGATGAAATCCAAACAATCATCACCGTCTGGATGAAAAGCTCTCAGCCTTACTCTCTTTTCTCCTTTTTCTCTTTCTTCTCTTTCTTTTTCCTCTTCTTCTCCTCCCTGAGAAGCAGATTAATATATAATCATTAGTTACAGGTGACCTGCTTGGTGAATTGTATCTAACTGATGCTTCTTACTCCTCCTCTTCCTCGTTGTTGTTGCTGTTGTTCACGTTGAACAGAGCTCCTGCTGCGGCTCTTTGGCATCTTCTGGAAAACAAAGTTACACATCAGGGTCCAGGCCTGTTCCTGCCCCCTGCTGGCCTGGAGGACCAGGCCTGATGTTTCCACCTGCTTTCTGCCAGGACTCACCTGAGCCCCTCGGTGATGTCACCTGGCTCCGCCCCCTCCTCCATGTCTTGCAGCACGATGCTGGGAGGGTTTAACCCAGATGCAAGGCGAGGGATTAGCGGTGCTACCTTCGCCATGGTGATACAGTTGGTCTGGGGAGAGGGAGGAGCGTTGCTCTGGGTTAAAATCTGCTTTAGCATTCAGGATTTTTAGAGAATATGTTGGTTTTTATGCTGAATTTGAACTGGAACCAGTTTCAGGAGCTGATCCTGGTCATAACTGATCGACATGAATTATTAAAATCAATCATCCCTGAGCATGACTCCTCTGATGCAGCCTCACTGACCACAACATGAGCAAAGACTGAAGGTTTCTAAGTGCTCATCATTTCTGCTTCATCAGGGATGAACTCAGCGGATTCCTCCAAGGCCAGCTGCAGCTTTTCATGTCTCTCTGCTGCACCTGAGTCCAGTATCAGATCATTATCAAATCATTATCAGATCATCGGCTCGTTACCGACCAGCTGCAGTCCAGCTGAACAGCTGAACTGCAGCTGGTCGGGTATTTAACTCGAGTGCGTCTGGCCCTCGAGGAATGCAGTTTTAAAATGGGAAGATTTGATAAGACCAACACAACGTCTCATCCAGAACCGTTTGATTGTCCTTTATCTCTGGAGAACCCTTAGGGGTCAGAGGTGAACGTCAGGACTTCAGTCTCCTGTAGAAGACTGAAGACCGTCAAGGCCTCAGTCCAGACGCAGCTGGTTCTGGTTTTAGAGGTTCTCCAGAGAACATCCAGCTTCTTGAAGGAACCCAGCAGGAGGTCAGGGAGGAGGTTCTGGTTCTGCTTAAAGCCGGGTTTGGTTCTATAACAACATCCAGGCTTTGACCATCAAACCTCTGATCAATGATCATCTGGACATGGACAGAAGATGGACCATCAGGACAGACCACCAGTTCAGACCATCAGGACAGACCACCTGGACGGACCACCTGGACGACCATCAGATGGTGGAATGAGAGGTTCTGTTCACCAGAACCAACCCAGGAGAAAACTGGAGCAAAACTCTCCCAATGCTTTTTCTGGTTCAGCCTAACAAACCACCTGCTCAGTGAGGCATGGTGGTGGCAGCATCATGCTGTGGGGATAAAGAAGCTGATGGAAGGTCAAGATGCAGTTAAATCAGGACAATCTTGGAGGAAAACCTGCAGGAGAGACGGGACTGGACCGGATCCCCTTCCAGCAGGACAGCCTGAAGTATTATGAGATGTTTCTGATCAGAGCAGACTCAGGGCCTGGAATGGCCTAGTCCAAGGTGGGCACACTCTGCTAATCTGATAATGCGCTAGCAGCAGAACTAATTTTACATTTAGGGCTTTTGCTGATTAGCTAACTTTACAAACTTTAACTTCCCCTAAATTAGTTTTTCTGGATAAGATGTGAAGCGCTAATTTATTCGTCTGTTTTGAAAGGGCTAACGGTAGCCCTCTATGCTATGGTGGGATAGCACGTTAGCATTAGCCTCTGCTAATTATTTACACAGGAAGCTGTGATGGAGGTTTGAGCGTTATATTCTCCAGTCTGACTCAAACCTGGTCAAGTTTCCTGTCTGGACCTGCTGGTTTCCAGATGCAGCAGAACATCTGGACTGGTTCCCTCCGAGCCGGTCAGGTCAGACTGACCGGTTCCCTTCAGGTCAGATTGGACCCGGTTCCCTCTTGTCCGACTGACCAACATGTACGATGAATAAACATGAATCTGTCCATAACCTTTGTCCCTCTGCCTGTTATCTCCTTACCTGTCAGCTGATAATCCCGGGTTATGCGGCCTAGATGCCCCGACTGCCCTCCAAACACATCACCATGGAAACAGCGGGGCGCCCCCACGCAGAGCCTCAGGAACACCTGAACCCCAGAGGAACCCAGAGAGGAGAGACGAGGAGGAAACGGGAGAAACAAGAGGAGGAAGGAGAGGAGCAGCAATTCCTGCAGGGAGCCTCGTCTGTCACCCTGACAGGGATAAACGGATTATAGGAGGGATGATACGGCTGAGGCTGGACTGGACGACCTGGACCTGGAGACTGGACCTGGACTGGACCTGGACTGGACGACCTGGACCTGGAGACTGGACCTGGAGACTGGACCTGGATGACTTGGACTGGACCTGGACTGGACCTGGAGACTGGGCAGGGTAAACCAGGATCCAGGTTCAGGTCTGCAGGTGGAGCTCTGGGTCAGAACCTTCCTGTGTGTTTAAAGTAGCTGAATGTCATCAGAAGATCAACAGGTGGAGGGAGGGGGGGGGGGGGGTGTCAGGATGAGGATGATGGAGGGAAAACGACCCAGAAGAAGAGAGAATCCCATAAAGGGAGGAGAGGAGAGGAGGTGTAAAAAGTGAGGCTGGTTGGATTAGGGAAATCCTGCTAAGTCAGCGCTGGACACTAATACACACACACACACACACACCCACACACACACAAGGTGGCAGCTTTGATTGGCTTACTAGGAATTATCTGAGTTAACGAGGCGGATGAAGTTGAACGAAGCAGAGGCAGCGTCGACCAATCAGAGCCCGTCGTTCAGAAATGTTTCCTCATATCTGGTTTTATGATATTCATATTCTCACTGCTGCCTCAGCCGCGCCCTCTAGTGGTGAATTAGGCAAATAACACACCAGGTGCAACACCTGCAGTTGGTCCTACCAACGTTTTCCTTTATTAGTTCCTAAATTCCCGATTAAAGATTTTTAGAAACAAAGAAAATGAAACATTTGTTTTAGTTTGAGGTTTTTATTAAAGTGATTTCTACAACATGCATGAATCAGACATCAGTAATCGCACCATGAACAATTCAGCCTCCAACCAGAAACATTTTCCCTGCAACCCGACATCAGAACCGATGCAAATATTAATAAACCAAATGATTTAAACCCAGAAAATGATCAGAACCTGGTCCCATCAGAACCTGGTCCCATCAGGAACCTGGTCCAATCAGGAACCTGGTCCATCAGGAACCTGGTCCAATCAGAACCCTGGTCCCATCAGAACCTGGTCCCAAAGCCTCAACCCGCCAGGCCTCCCTTCACCGCGTTCCTCTAGAAAATCATCAGACCCAAACCGCTGCAACACACCCAGACTGGATCAGAACCGTGTTGCGATCAGAACCCTGGTCCCATCAGAACCGTGGTCCCATCAGAACAGTGGTCCCATCAGAACCGTGGTCCCATCAGAACAGTGGTGCCGCCTCGTTGGTCCAAACCATGCTGATGTGAGCCGGATCAGGTCCGTATCTGGACCTGGTGGATCTGCGTCTCCGAGATCCGTTACATTTCTGGAGAATCAGGACAGAAGGAGACAAAAAGCAGAAAGTTAAAGAGCAAAGGGAACATTTCTGGGTTCAAAGGTCAGAGTTCAGAAGCCAAACCAAAGACCCAAAGTGTTGAACTAAGCAGTAATTGTATCCATGACGATGGCAGAACAGTTTCTCTGAGTCTGAACATCCAGCCGATGTTGCTGTTTACCGGGACGCAGTCGTTCCCCTCCTTGATGCAGAGCTGCAGCTTGCAGTGCATGTAGATGCCCCCAGACCGCCCGGAGAACTGGAACATGTTGAAGGAGAACAGGGTGGAGGTTCCCTCGCCGTTTCCCTCCACCTTCACAGTCGGGTCGGCTGGGTTGGCACAGCTGCTCCAAAACAGGAAGAATCAGTCAGGACTTCCAGAAACCGGTCGACTTCCTGACGTCATCAGAAAGTCGACCTCAGCTCCTGTTGCTCACCTGAACCCCAAATACATGCTAACACAGACGAACCCTGTTCACCCCCACACAGTGAGGAAGGGTCTTCCAATAGAGACTGACCCGACCCGACTAGAACCAGATGTTAACTAACTAGAGTGACACACGAAGGAGCTAAAGCCATCGGAGGCGTCTGTAAGTCAGCCGTTACAGGAATAGAACTACGCCTCCTGGTGGCTCTGAGGGGAAACTGCTACAGGTTGACTTTAACCCCCCTAACCTCTGGCTGTTTCTCACCCGTTCCTGATCAGGTAGTATCTCAGGCTTCCGCTGTCTGATTCCTGATTGGTCGCCCAGCAGGAATCGGTCACCACGGAGATCAGCTCTCCATCCAGCCCATCGGTCTTCAGCTCCACCCAGATCGTCTCGTCCAGCCAGACCTCGGTGTTGGACTCCAGAGGCTGGGTGCAGGTGGGGTCGGTGTAGGCCCTCATGGTCAGGGTGTAGTTCCACACTCCAGAGGTGATGACCTTGATAGCTGAGCTGCAGACCGGACAGAGACATAAATCAGCATCTCTGACTCAGAGGGGCCATAGATCTGCACCTCACACACCTGTCATCATCACCGCTCTCACAAGCCGTCACACACCTGCTTCTGATCTTAAAAGCCTTGATGGCATCCTGGACGTAGAGGCAGGAGAAGTCGATGAAGACCTGGTCTCTGCGAGTGATGATGTTGGAGGATCTGTTGTGGTTGCTGATGGTGTTCTGGTAGATTATCTGGTTGTTGTTTCTCTGCAGGATGAAACGTTGGGACCCATCAGAACCAAACCCACCTTTAAAGAAAGACCTCAAACTAGAGACTGAACCCACCGTGACCTCTGTCCCACAGCGGTTGGTGTTGTTGAAGCTGAATGTCACCATGTGGGTCTCCTCGTCCATGCGCCCCCTGCAGGTCAGATTTTTCAGGTGGAGGTTGGAGTAGTCTACACTTTCATCCTCCAGGAGACAGTTGACCAGCGTCAGGGAGGCGGAGGTCTGGTTGCAGACTGTTGGATCACCTGAAGGACATGAAGGTCTCAGTGAGGAGCTCGTCTCCGGTAGTTCAGGCCTGTCATCGTGTTTTCTCGGACGTCGCACCCAGAGCGTTTCTTTCTCGGTACTTGGAGGCAAAGATGGCTCGACAGAAGCAGCGAGTGTCTCCGCTGACCGTCTTCTCTCCACAGAACTCATGATCACTGCATTGGCGGTCCTGGCAGAAGGCTTCAGGTTGCCCTGCAGAGGAACACCAACACTATTGGACTCATGAAAGGCCTCTTTGAAAGGCAGGGCGGTCGGGTGAAGCGGGCCTTACGGCACACGGCTTTGGACCTCCAGCCGACCAGCGTGACGTTACGCTTCAGCCTGCAGCTTCTGGCGTAGGCCTCAAGAAACCGGCACTTAAGGTCATCCAGGTCAGGATATCTGCAGAGTGTGTGGGTGCAGGCGGTGATGTAGGGCTGCGGGTCGAGGTCACAGGAGGAGAACGGCGCCTCCTTCAGGAGGTTACAGCTGGTGAGGAAAGAGAAGAAGTCATGAACAGACCTCAGGGAGACGGAACGCAGCCTGGTGTTTCTGCTTGACTCTGATTACTGTTCAGTCATCCTGGTGCAGTTGATCATGGAGTCATCGATGTCGTTGTACTGTGTCTCACAGCTAGGGGGCGACAGAGGACCAGGTCAGGACTGGTGGTCCAGGTTGTTAAAGGAAAAGCAGAGAGGCTTTGTTACCTGGTGGAGCTGGACTCTGACCTGCCCTGGTGTGTCAAAGACCTGCTGGAGTTTTCACAGAGACCGTCCAGAGCTGATCCGACGGGACCTGGACGGTTTCAGAAACATGAGTCAGAGCAACATCAGCAGCAGGCTATACATGCCCTGGTCTGGTTTCTGAACCTTCCAGGTGGATCTGTGCGGTGTAGCCGTCAAAGAAGATGGAGGCGGTGAAGTTGGAGAGAGAGACGATGGCGGTGACTCCGGTTGGGTCCTTGGAGAGCTCCACACCGTCAACCATCTGAGTGGAGCTGTCCAGGGTCAACACTGAGTCGCCCACCTGAGAGATGAGCAACCAGTAAAGCAACCACCAAGCAACCAGAGGGATTCCAGACAGGACCGGACCGGACTGGACCGGACTCACCAGAACTCTGCCGCCTTGCTTCAGGTGGATGTGGACGCCCGGCCCGTCCAGCCGCAGCGTCACGCTGTCCAGGAAGCTGACGTCTTTACGGCGCCGCTCCCGGAAGCTGGCCAGGACCTGGAAGTCTGGGACTGATGGGATGGACAGCAGAGAGTGGGTGCAGCGATCCTTGATGGAGGTCACGAGGTCGTGGAAGCCGATGACGGTGGGGCCGGTGGCGGTGCACACCAGGTCCAGTTTGGGGTTGAATATGGAATCA
Organism: Phalloptychus januarius; assembly: GCA_902982915.1. Lineage (NCBI taxonomy): Eukaryota > Metazoa > Chordata > Actinopteri > Cyprinodontiformes > Poeciliidae > Phalloptychus > Phalloptychus januarius. The sequence goes on from CADWAE010000361.1 coordinate 150,936, forward strand.
TACAGGGCAGCTGGGATGCAGCTGGTGGAGGCAGAGAGGAGACAAGCTGCTGGGGTTAGCTTAGCTTAAACCCAACCTGACCTCAAGGTGGCGCTACAGGAAACAGTCTCGTTATTGGTGTCCAATCACTTCCTGCTTGGCCTTTACCTGCCGTTTCCAAGGCAACGCTCCATTGGACCACAGGACGACGTTCTGAGGACTACATCTTCATCACAGGTGAGTCTGAAGCAGGTCTCAGGTGAGCTCACCACGGTGGCGGTTTTATAGATGGTACCTGAGGACAGAGACCCAACGGTTCTGATCGGTTCTGATGACAAACACAGAAACTTGAACCAACCTGCGTGTCTGCAGCCGCTGATGTCCATATAGCCGCGGGTTTGTCTTTTGGCGGGGGTGTTGTTGATCTTCACCTGATCGGCTGTGGTTCCGTCCACCTGGACCTCCACCACCTGGACAGGGGACGGGTCAGGTCAGTCCTATAGCGCCACCTCACAGCTACTGTGAGAGCGTCTGGGGATTGACAGAAGGAGTAGCCATAGATCCTGCTAAGCTAAGCTAAGAAGCTAACTAGCTTACATGTGAAACATGAAGGATTTCCAAAAAGTAGCAACAGAAAATCAGATCAAATCAACCCAGTCCTAAATCACACAGATCCAGGATGGGGCAGCATCAACAGGAAGTGATCAGACCCTCCTGAAGCCCCGCCTCTTCCTGAACCCAGTTCTATATCATCTCCAGCTCAGCAGAGCCATGCTAGCGTTTAGCTGTCAGAGCTCAGGACTTTATGATTTAATCTAGAGACATGGATCCATCTGCAGTGAACTTATGGAAACATGGTTGGTTCCTCAGATAATAAAGGTCATGAACTCACCGTGCTGCCCTGGGCAGGAGAGTACACGTACAGAACCGACTGCGGCCCAAACCTGATCAGAGCCAGGGTGGTCTGTGGGAGGACAGAGACAGGAAGAGGTCGTTGGGGTCAAGTCCTGACAGGAAGCCGTGTGCTGGGCGGCCGGACTCACGTAGCCTTTGTTGTGCTGGTAGGAGAAGGAGAAGTAGCAGTCCATTCCGGTCTTGATGGTCGGCACGCTGTACTTCACGATGGTTTCCAGGAGGGGGATCCGCTGGAACTCCTTGAACTCGGCGTGCTGCGAGTCGGGAAGCGGCCCCAAAAGACAGTCATTCTTGGATCTTGGGCGGTAAAACCCGTTGAAGCAGAGAACCAGGTTCTGGCTGGTGAAATTCACCTGCAGTCAGAGAGGAGAGGAGAGGAGAGGACAGGGTCCTCTGCAGGTGTTCAGGGGTCAGAGGTCAGCGCGTACTCACGTAGACGTGTTGGTACGTCTGGCTGTAGACGGTGAGGGGACAGGATCTGATGCTGAAGTCGGAGGAGGCTGAGAATTTCTGCTGGGCTCCTGAACACATGGAGGGAACAGTAAGCTGCTTTCTGATTGGTGGACCAGAACCCCCTGACCCCTGACCTCCAGCAGGACAACATCCGGCCAACAGCAGAAACTAGAGGAACCCTCATCCCTCTCACCTGCTCAGGTTTCACTGAGCAGCCGGGCGGTTTACCTGTCAGAGTGATGACAGCACACAGGTAGAGCAGGGGGCGGGGCATGATGGAGCCGGCCAATCAGCTGTCTGGAAGGGAGGAGACACAGGTGGAGACGTTTGATTGGACAGAGTGGAAACCAAACCAAGTTCAGGAGTTTTCAGAGACGCTTGTCTGGCGGCCATGTTGGAAATGTCATTTAATTAGCAGTTAGCTCATTAAATGTTTTAGCTTGAACCCAAAAGCTAAAACCTAAATTAACTAGTTAATATATGAACTAAATATTTTAACTAAATACTAAGCTCTCAAGAGAGATATTTAGCTGTGAGCTAAATATTAAGCTAGCAAGCTAAATATTAAGCTAGCAAGCTAAATCTTTTATTCTGAGCTACTTATATATTTAGTTAACAAGGTCATTATTTTGCTTGCTCATTAAATATCCTGACATTAAAACTTGATCTTCATTTTTACTCATTTTGAACTTTTTGTTGGTGAATTTCAACATATCAAAGTTTCTAAGGTTTTTCTGTGGTGATAAAAATATAAAGTTACACGCAGCTCAAATTTACAATCTTAATGTTTGAACAATAATTCATTAAACAATCATAAACAGAGTTTCAATAAAAGCATTAAGAAAAAGAATCATGACAAACTAAAACTAAACAAAATATAAATAAACCTCAGCAGGAAAGAAAAATGGTTTTTGTTTCATCTGTTGGATCAAATTCCTGCAGAAAAACTTTAGAAACTGTTTAATGTTTAATAAAACCTAAGCAGAAAATCAGAACTCAGTGTTGACTAATATCTATATTTACCGTAAAGTAAAAGTTTTACAACAGATTCATTTATTGGTTTACTGTGAAAGGTGAGAATAATTCAGTTAAAGCTGAAAACAAACAGCTGATCAGAACCAAGCGGCTCGGTTCATTTCATTAACATTAAGTTTTAAAACTAAAATATTTATTATTTGTTTAAAAATCAAATTGTCTTCATATTTTTAGTAACTGACAGAATCCTGGGCTGAATCTGTGTCATCAGAGACATTTATAATAATAAATATATAAATGTTTATATTAATATGTCAATCATAAAAGGTCAATTTAATTAAAATAATCTAAGAAAAATCAACTTTTAAACATTTTAAAACGTGAAGGTTTCTGAAAATCTCTGGAAAATCTAAAAGTTTTAAAAAGGTTGAACTTCCAGCCATTGTCATGGAAACTAAGAGGTACGGCCCACTCCAGGTCAGACCAGCAGAACCCGGGTCAGCCAGCAGGACCCGGGTTGGTCCAGCAGTCGGTCTCACCTGGAGGATGAGGATGATGAAGGCTTCAGTCCACGGGGTTCAGGCGACTCCGGGGCGGTCCGAAGGTTCTGGTGCTGCAGAGCAGCGGCCCGGTTTATATGGATGCTGGGGATGCAGGAGGAGGAGGAGGACGAGGAGGAGGAGGAGGAAGAGTCCAGGTGATGGTGGGAACCAAAGACGTGACTCTGGTCTCTTTCCCCCGGCGACAGGCGGGTCCAACACTCCCAGGTGTCAGGACGTAGATCTATAGATCTGTACAGCAGGACGGGGTGTGAGGGGGTGTGTGTGTGTGTGTGTCTGGGTGTGTGTGTGACTCTTCATGCTGCTGAGGAATGCCACCCAGCGAGAGGCGATGTGGGAAAGTCCTGCATCAGGGCCAGAGGTCAGACCAGAACTAGAGATCTTCCCAGGACCGGATTGGATCTGATCGGATCTGGTTGGTTCTGATCTCAGCAGACCCTCGGTCTCCTCCTGGACTCCTGCTCCTCCTCAGGTGATGCGGTGGCGGTGAGACCAGAGGAATGACGTCGGTACCGGACCCGGAGGCGGCTCTCCATCTGGGAGTTATTTCAGCCTGGGGGCGGCTCTTTGTTCTCTGACTGACGGCGACAAATTGGGCCGTGACCCGGTTCTGGATTTACGGGGGGAAAGTTGTGAACTCTGACACCTGAGCATCCAGGTGGCCTCGGGCCTCTGGACGATCCTGCTACTGAGGTTCACAGGCGTCATGGCGATGGACCCGAGCGTCCAATCAGAACCGGCTCAGGATCGCGTCCCTTCATGCATCTTCAGGGTTTATTGAGGCTCTTAAAGATTGGATTTATTTAAACGTTTTAAAGTCCAGAACCAGAACTGGACCGGGTTTAGTTCTGGTTTCAGGGTTTTGTTTGATGCAACATGAAATAAATGAGACTTTAAGAGGAAACTGAGCAGATGTTCAGCTTCTGTTTGAAGATAAATCATTTAATCAGAGAAACTTATAAAACCCAGAAAATCCTGAAAATCTGCAGAAAGTTTTCCACACAAAGCTGCAGGCCTGCGGGCCCAGTCTGTGGACCCAGTCTGCAGGCCCAGTCTGTGGCCCCAGTCTGTGGGCCCAGTCTGCAGGCCCAGTCTGCAGGCCCAGTCTGTGGACCCAGTCTGCAGGCCCAGTCTGTGGGCCAGAGGAGAGCAGTGCTGCATCAGTGCCGCTGGGAGGATTTACATGTTCACTATGTTTTCATCTGATCCCAGACGTCACATTGTGACCCGACAGAATGTGGAACTAAGAGTCCAGCTCTAAAGGCTTCACTGAGTCCTGGTGCTGGATCCAGCGGCGCTGCCAGGAATCTTGGGCCCCATGATAAAAACTTTAATTGGGCCCCTCCTGCTCCTCTGCTGTTATAATCTATAATCTCTTGAATCTGTCTGACCCACAAAAAGCATCACGGTTTTAAAGGCTTGAGCTTCTTTGCACAAAATCCTCTGCTGTTTACATGCTTACATTTTTATTACTAGTTTTATCTCAGTGAAATGTTTCTCCCCACCAGCAACAGGCAAAATACACAGAAAACCATCCAGACTTCTAAAAAAACGCCCTGCAGTTGCATTTTGTTCAAGCTGCAGAATAACTTTAATAAACATGTTTTCTCTGTATTTGTTCACGTTGCCACCATGTTGTGATATTTTGCTATGAGACAGATAATCTGTGACCAGATGAACCTCCTTCTCCTCCATGAGCTGCTACTGCTAGATAAAGTAATGCAACATTCTGACCAGAAACAACCAATCAGAACCAGGAGGAGGGTCTTAGTGCTGTCAATCATCCTCATTCACTCACTGCTAAATGTGTTAATGGTGGAGAAACAACTTATCAAAACCAAACTACATTCAACCCAAAGAGTTCAGATAATGAAGAGTGTATGTTATATTTATATATATAGAGATGATGAGCATATCTGACTAGCTGATGAATCCCTGCTCCGTCACGCTAAGGACATGAGGAAGGACGGGTCAGAGCAGAGGACCCGAGTTTCATCCAGAGCATCAGTAGAAAGACCAGAAGAAACCAAAAGGCCAATAAAGGAAAATGAAGTCAATAACTTTCATCTATCATGTCATTAATTGATTTATTGTTTATGGCGACAGGCCTGCATACATGTCACTCGCTCACATCTGCAGCTGCCTGATGAATAAACAAATGAGTCCTGCAGGATGTTGCTGCCAGCAGGAGGCAGCAGCCAGTGGGACTGAACTGGACTTCAGGACTTCAAGATGGATCTGCTGGTTAGTAAGAAGCTCAGTTATTTATGCTCTCAGGGCAGCAGTTGGTTCAGAGACGAAGCTGAGCGTTAAGATGACGTCTGATGTGCGTTAAATCGGTGCTGCTGGTGTTTCTGCAGTAACGAGGATCTCAGAGGATCTCAGAGGATCTCAGAGGATCTCAGAGGATCTCAGAGGATCTCAGAGGATCTCAGAGGCGTCGGCTCTGACTAGAGGGAGACGACGACATGAAGCCTCTGAAATGAACTGATCAAAAGGATCCAGTTGAGGCCGGCTCCTTTAAAGCTACGTCATGAAATGTGACGTCGTGGTAGAGCGGCGTGCTCATGCCATCTAGGTCAAAGTGGCATTCGGCCATTTTAGCAGACCATCGGTGTCCATCAGGCCCCAGAACGACAGGAGGAAGAGCAGACCTGCTGCAGACGTTCAGCAGCTGACCAAACAGACGATGCTGGAGGATCGACGATGTCATGATGGGTTTGATGTTTCGAGCCCACATGCAGAAACACTCGCAGAGGCAAATGAGAAATAAAAAATATTTATTAGCAACAAAGGGAAATGTCACACAATGTCACTGGAGAGAGGAAGCTGCCAGGAATCCAGGACCGGCTTGGACAGACAAGGAGAGGTGATTAGTTCCAGGATTTATGATACCTTGATCCTAAATAACAGGATGCTTACTGGAGGTATGTAGATGAAGTCCTGGGGGGGGGAACCCTGGGTCTTAACAGTTCCAGGGTTCAGCAGAGGGCGTCGGCAGGACGAGGAAGGAAGCAGCGTTGGAGGGCAGACAGGTAAGTCTTGGAGCGGCGGGACGGACTGCCAGGAGGTCAGGGAAACGGAGAGGGATGTTTGAGGAGCTTGGATATCTGGAGGGTAACAAACCACAACAGATTCCACCAGCAGTCACGTGGACACAGGGAACTCTCTCAGGTCCTCAAAGGCGTCCTGAGGAGGATTCACTAGAAACAGGTTAGAAAAACTCAGAGAAATTCAACAAGAAAGCTTAGCAAAGCTACCAGGAGCTGGAGTAGCAATACAGGCAAACACTCTGGCAGAGAGGTGCTGGCCGTCCACTGCTGATATACTCCTCTGATGAAGATGATGATGGGCTGCAGGTGTGTGGAACCAGCAACGCCACACGCCCTCCTGGAGAGAGCGCCACCTGGCGCCCTCTGGTGGACGAATGGTGGTAACTGAAAAATAGAAACCTAATCCCACATCCTGGTACAGAAAGACGATCCTGATCTGGTGGCTGAGCAGATCAGGCTGCTGCAGGTTCACTTCCTGCTCTTCACTTCCTGCTCTTCACTTCCTGCTTCTGTCAAAGCGCCGTTTGATTCAAGAAGAGCTGAAACTTTCCCCACTCTGCCGACTCGACATTTCTCTCCACTCAGTTTCCTTTGCTGAACATGTTGCTTCTTGTTCTCTCTGAGCCTCCGGGGGTTCTGTTGGGTCTCCAACCCGACCTGGTTTAGAACCAGGTGGGTTTGATGTAGCAGCGACGGACTGGGCCCCACAGACGGGCCCGGGGCCTCTGAGTCATGACTGAAGGTCTGCACCATCCCAGATATAGAAATGGTAGCGCTGAATATTAAGCTCAGTGAATTATAGCTTAGTGTTTGGTTTTCATCCATCCATTGTCTAACACTTTGACCCCTAGGGGTCAGGAGCTGCTGGTTTCTCAAGCCAACATTCCAGGCGAGAGGCGGGGTCACCTGGAGGTCACCTGGAGGTCACCAGTATGTCGCAGGCCATTTGGTTTTCATTTATTTGAGGAACAAAAAGCAAAGTCTTTCCTCTTTACACCAATCCCTCATAACTCTATAACCTAACATTATTATCATCATGTCATATTTAAGTTTTCTATGTTCAGCATTTCTACTTTCTGGTTGCAGATCATTTTTACTGAAGATGAAACTCGAATTATTCTTAAGATGTATGAACTATAACTGCTTTATAACTATTCTATGTTATCCTCTCTATTCAATTCAGTTATTATAATTATTATTATTATTATTATTATTATTATTATTATTATTATTATTATTATTATTATTATTATGAAACACATTCAAAACAAGTTCATGACTCCTGTCTGGTGGCCCTTGGATGTCTGGTGGCCCCTGGATGTCTGGTGGCCCCTGAATGTCTGGTGGCCCCTGGATGTCTGGTGGCCCCTGGATGTCTGGTGGCCCCTGGATGTCTGGTGGCCCCTGGATGTCTGGTGGCCCCTGGATGTCTGGTGGCCCCTGGATGTCTGGTGGCCCCTGGATGTCTGGATGAACTGCTGTCATTCCATCCGTGTGTGAATCCACCTCTCTCTTCTGTTCTGCCTGATTATCCACATGATTCTGTCTGTTCTGTGTTCCTGCAGCCACGACCGAAGAGGAAAGCAACAATATAGTTTTAGGGACTACAATGACAGAAACAGTGCACACTGTGAACTGGACAGGTCAGTTTAATCTGATTGCTGAGTTGAAAGTGTTACCATGTTAGATTAGTAAAGCTGAATTTTCCCTCAGTGGGTCAATAAAACATTTCAGTTTTTTCCAGCTTCAAACTGACTGAAACGTTTCTGCATCAGGCTTCATCGTGTGAATGATCATTCAGGCTTCATCTGCAACATGTTGTTCTGGTGCGTCACAGTGAACTGTTGCCATGGTAACACGTCAGACCGGTCTGACTGGCTGTGGACCAATCAGAACGGTTTCCTGTAACCAGGAACTTCCTGGTTGGTTTTCTGACGGACCAGCATGAGGCTGTGGGATGGAGAGGAGAGGGGGGCCACATCAGGAAGGCGTGGCTCCCAAAACTCTTAACATTCAGATTTCCACACAAAGACTGTCTAAAGCTAAAGCTCTGCTAGACAGCAGACCTTCAGAAGAAATGAATATCTGTGTTGATCATATCTGACTATATGACACACAGAACGAGTCCAGCAATTCAAATCAACCCTTTTATTTGATTCCTTCTATGAGGTATAAATAACCTTTGGCCTGTTGTGGATGAAATGACCCAAAATGGCCGCTGTGCTTGGCACGTCTAAATATTAAAGATTATGACTCTGCAAATCATTACATTCAGATGGCTGTCTGAAGCTGGCAGAGACATTATTACTATTAAAGGCCACAGACTGACCTGATGCTGGGTTTGTTTCTCTCTAACTGATTCGCTGCTCAGTTTCTGAGGTTTTCACTCAGATGTTTGTTGGGTCTTGAGTCGTTTATTAAGGAACAAATTTAGGCTTAAATTCTCTGCTGTACCACCAATAATCAGCCTCAGTAGCTGCACTAGAAAACACTCGGAGGTTTTACCTTTGCAGGCGCCAGGTGTTCATCTGTAGACATGTGGAGAAATTCTTTATTCGTTTTGTTTTAGATTTTAATCCAGAAACTGAGCCGTCAGACCAGCAGCTTAGAATGATGGTTCAGGATAATCTGCTTTAATAACGCCTTATTTTGTCATAAAAAGTTTAAATCCTGTTGCCATGGCAACCCAATCAGCAATGCAAACCTGACAGTAAATCCTGTCAGCCGATGGATCAGAGGCAGGCGGAGCAGCTCAGGTCTGTACTCATCCACCAATCAGCATCCAGCTCAGAACATCACCTGGTTCCACCTGTCTGACCAGAAACACTGATTCATCAGTAGCCGGGCAGGAAACCAGTCATTCAGGAAGGGAACCAGTCACTGCACCATCAGCTTCAAACTGCAGACACAGCACATCGACTCTGGTGACCAGAGGAGGATTCATCTAAAAAATCAGATCCATATTCATCTGATGAGACCAGGGAGAGATTTATGATCCCTTCAGGTCATTTTTTATTTATTTGACCAGAAAGTTCTCTGAGATTTGACCTCTTCTTCAGGGGAACCTGAATACGATCGAGCCTTCAGGACTAAAACCAGCTTATTTCCTCCAACATCCTCAATGACATCCTGGATCAGGACTGGATCAGGACTGGATCAGAACTGGATCAGACTGGATCAGAACTGGATCAGAACTGGATCAGCACTGGATCAGAACTGGATCAGAACTGGATCAGAACTGGATCAGAACTGGATCAGAACTGGATCAGAACTGGATCAGAACTGGATCAGAACTGGATCAGGACTGGATCAGAACTGGATCAGAACTGGATCAGACTGGTCAACTGGACAGTTTATTCTGGAATATGAAATATTCTGTTTATGAAACAGGAAGTACAGGAAGTGAAGTACGGGAGGCTGGGAAGGTCAATTCTTCACCTGTGCGCCTGCGCCAGGTACGTCATGCGCCACGTGTGCCGGGTGCCAGCAGTCGGCCATTTTACACCTTTCAGACGGAAGGACAGCAACTGTTGCTCAGAGCTGGTCCTTTTTTCATAAAAACTTATTTATTTTTGAGATTTTCTGTGTAAGTATTATTTTTTACTTGAAAATCCAACAAAATGGCCGCCAGACAAGCTGTGCTTTGGACTTTGCTCTTGTTGAGCGTCTCCGTGGTCGACGCGCCAGGTGAGTCTAAGATCGAGTGAAACTGGTTGCGTTTAATGTGTTTCCTGCTTGTTTCATCCTGTATAAAAGGAGGAAACATGTTGTTGACTTTATGTAACAGAAAGCCTTCATCATGCACTTTATATTTTGACTTCTTTGGGCCAATGCCCATATATATGGGCATATATATATTGCCCATATATGGGCATTCGCCCATCTCGGGTTTTTACATTTCCCTAAAACTTTTCCGTCTTCTTAACAGATCAACAATAAATCTATAAAATAAACTGATTTCATAACATGAGGGCAGATTTTCTGTCAGGTTCGGAGTTCCTGTTTGACCTTTGACCTCTCTGCTTTGTGCAGATGAGCTCAACATAACAGCAAAACCTGGAGAGGATGTGATTCTGCCGTGTACAGCTCCTGGTAATGAAGACCCAGATGCTGCTGAGTGGGGGAAAAAAGCTTCTGATGTGCCGCTGATTTATTTTCGACCCAATCAGCCTAGATCTTTGAACATTGACCCTTCCTACAAGGACCGGGTGGATTTGCAGGACAGACAATTGAAAAACGGAAAAGTGTCTTTGATTCTGAAGAATGTGACAAGTAAGGACAACGGGACGTATGAATGCAGAGTTCGGAGAAAACAATTGATGGAGCTCATCAGCACCATCCACCTGGTTGTAGCTTCATCCCCGGTTCTTCCTGCTTCTCCTTCCCCTCCAGGTGAGTGTTTGTCTCTGGATCAGAACCAGCAGCTTCCTGGTTCTGGATCTCAGATCATGTTGATGATCTTCAGTTGAGACTAACTCCTGGTTCTGTTCTGCAGGGAAACAGGATGAAAACGGAGAAGGAAAGAAACAGGATGGAGAGCTTTATGCTCTGCTAGCAATATTTCTCATTCCTTTCCCAGTTCTCATTCTTGTAGGTGGTTATTTCATTTACAAGAAATGTGGTTATAGGTGTCAGAGGTCAGCAGAGCCCCCTGCTGGACCGCTTCAGGAGCTGGAGCTGGAACAGTCTTTAAGGAACCCTCTGGTTCCTGAAGCTGTAGTTTGTTCCCAGTGATTTGTTTCAATAAAAGATTTGAACTTAATGTCTGAGGGGGATTATTTTATTTTTTTATTTTTTTGTGTAACTCAACAGCATTTCTTAGGATTTGTTGTCCCAGGACAGTTGATCTTTCTGTGAACATTACCAGACTAATGATCAAATCAATTAATTAAATATTGAGAATCAGCAGGAAACAGGCTGTTGACTCTGATCCCTGAGAACCAGGAGCAGTTCTAGCTTCTGACCTGTAGGGGGCAGTGAGCGGCTGATGGTTAAACACAGTTTTACTTTATCTTTTTGTTTCAATCATTTATTCACTGTGACTTCCCAAACAAATAGAAAGAAAATCTAAAACTACAGAAAATAAAATGAATAGCAGAAGAAAGCACAGATAGCGGCTCTTTGCCCTGTCCAAACCAAAGGTCAAAGGTACATCAATATTACAAATATCTCCACTTAAACTCATGAGAACAACACCTGTGGTGAATGGTGGTATTATTTATCAAACAGGATTATTGGTTATTTGTTGTGATGTATTTGTGAACAAACCAGTTCAAACACAAAGATTACACCATATTGTAGCCATGGTAACACAACAATCAAACTACCAAGATGATTCTTTACAAAGTAAATGTCCCAATTAAATCCTAAATGTTCTATGTATGTATTATTATTTCTCTGCAGAATGAATTCAATAAAATATAATAACATTGTCATTCTCAAATTAATGCTGCAGGTTCAGATCTATGGGCTGTGTTACAATTCAACCATTTATAGGGGCCAATGAATGTCTGGAGGGCAGGAAATGTTTGGACTGTTTTTATTGTTGTGGGTATAAATGATCCTCATCCGCTCCTCCTGAGCCTGGGTCTGATTGTAGGCCTGTAGTTCTGCTTAGGCCTAGAATCAGACCGCCAGCAGGTCGGTCCTCAGATGGCCGAGCTGCTGCTGCTTCAGTCTGAATTGAATCTGGTTTCAACCTGAAGTAGTCAGTTATTTACACCAGAACACATCTGTACTATGTTCCACACATTGAGGAGAGCAATCAGCCTCGGCTGCTGTAATTGGTCCAGATCAGAGTCAATTATGACTAACAGGGTACCAGTAACCATGACAACCAGGAGAAACCTGACCCGGCCCACAGACACCCAGATGACCACCCGATGACCACCCGATGGCCGCCCGATGACCGCCCCATGGCCACCCGATGACCGCCCCATGGCCACCCCATGGCCGCCCGATGACCACCCAATGACCGCCACATGGTCGCCCCATGGCCGCCCGATGGCCACCCTGATGGCCGCCCCTGGGCGTTTGCCCATGTCAGAAACCATTATGTTGTATAGAAAACATCATGTTATCCTGCATAATCTTTAAGTTATATTAATCTGAACAATCTCAGAATATTCTGCATTACTTCACAGTTGATGTTCATCCTTCATATAACTAGAAATGATTTTCTTATATTTCTGTTCGCGGCTTCATTTCTTCAGCCGCTGGTTGAGGCTCATGAACCGTTATTGATCCGTAGTTTAGTGGAGCTTCAGCAGATTAATGAGTTTGTTGGTTAAAGTTTCACTGAGGTTGAATTTTCATGTTTGTTCATGTGAAGCATCAGGGAACCAGAGGCAGATATTTAATAACTGGATATTATTTTGTTCATGCTGATATTTAATCAGCCTGAGCAGATATTAGCAGCCAAACGAGGCCTAATGGAGCAGAACAGAAATCATCTTTCAGTTTGTTGCTGGGAACATCTATCATAGAATATCTATCCCCAAAAGAAACATCATAGATCTGTTCCTTGCAGACTGATGTTTCCTGTGTTCCAGTTCATTTAAATGAAAACATTTATCTTTAGAACATGAAAAATACTCTGAATGTGGCCTAGTTAAAGCACCATGGAGCCTCATTGCAGCAGCAGTAGCTTCCTGTCCAGGCTGGATGCTGCTTCCTGCCTGCTGCTCAGCCTCCTCTCATCTGCACAGCAGGAAGTTTGTTTCTCCAGATAAGCAGACCAACAGCCGCAGCGACGAGGAGCAGCTCAGCTGGAGACGTTTATCTGCCTTCCTGCTGCAGCTGCTGCCCGTCAAAGCGCCTGCTCAGAAACCAGGCGGCTGGAGGTTCTCCTCCTGCGGCTCCGTCGCTTCTCCTCAGAGCCTCTGAGCCTCAGCCAGCATGCAGCTCTTCCTCCTCCTCCTCTTCCTCCAGCTGCACGGCGCCACGGCCGCCTCGGTGCCCGGCTGCCACGGCGACAGGGACAAGGACCACCGGCCCAGGGAGAACTGCAGCGGCGCCGGGTTCAGCCACGTCCCACCAGGACTGGACCAGCAGACGCAGGTACCACGACCCGGTTCTGTCTCAGAACATCTGGACATGCTAGCATCTCTGGACAAACATCTGGACATGTTTGACCTGGACATGTTGCTGTTTCTTCTCCAGGTCCTGTTGTTTCCATCCAACCTGTTCTCCAGCCTGTCCTGGACCTCCTTCCAGGTGTTTCCAGGCCTGTATGAGCTGGACCTCACAGCCAACCAGGTCTCTGCTGCTGGTCAATGTAGCTGAGCGTTAAGATGTGTGTGTGTGTCCCTCCAGGTGAATGTAGTGTATTAAGGTGTGTGTGTGTCTGTGGGTGTGTGTGTGGCCCTCCAGGTTCCGGCCGTGGTCCCCAGCTCTGCTCCGGTTCTGGCCGGCCTCGCCGTCCTCCGCCTGGGCTTCAACCGCCTGACGCTCCTCCCTGACGGCGCCTTCGCCGCCTGTCCCGCTCTGACTGAACTCTACCTGCAGAACAACTACTTGGCGTCTCTGACCGACCGCAGCTTCTCCGGCCTCAGCGTGTTGGAGGTCAGCCTGTCGCCATGGCGACGCCATCTGCAGGGAGAGAGAGGATAATTAGAGCTAAAGATCGAGCTGAACCTGGTTGGGACAATGGAAACTGAAAAGTGTGTCCGTCCTGCAGATCCTGGACCTGACGGCCAATCGCATCTCCAGCCTTCCTGCTCTCATGCTCCACCCGCTGTCAGCCATAGAAACCCTGTACCTGGAGAACAACAAGGTGAGCAGCTGGAGCCCGGCCATGCTAACACATCAGGCTAACACATCATGTTAGCATGGATTAGGGTTAACATATCATGCTAACACATCATGCTCACACACCATGCCAATACACCATACTAACACACCATGCTAACACATCAAGCTAACACAACATACTAACACACCATGCTAACACACCAAGTTAACACAACATACTAACACACCATGCTAACACACTTTAACAGCTGCTGCTGTAGGGGGCAGCGGTGAGCTGATGTCTGGTCTTTGGTTGTCAGATCCAGGTGATGCCTGACGGCTGGTTCAGCCAGAAGGAGGACGTGCCGTACCTGTACCTGTCTCTCAACCCGTGGGCCTGCTCCTGTACCCTCGATTACCTACGCAGATACCTGGATGACTTTCAGCTCAACATCTACGTCCGAGACGGCGCCCTCATCAGGAACGGCGTGGACAGCGTGGTAAGCTGACTTCCTGTCCTCGTCTGGAATAACTCTGCTTCTGCTGCTCGCTCCGGTTGGATGAAACGTCCAGAAACATCCAGCACGTTGACTTCCTGGAAGAAAGCCGAAGGGACGCCACGGGGTCGGTGGAGAGGCGGCCGAGCCAGCCGCTTCATGTTGCCATAGAGACGGACTGGAAACAGCCTTTATTCATCCAGGATCCTCTGAGACACAGCAGGGGGTCCTGGTCAGGAAGCCTTCAGCAGTTTACTGGACTGAACCCAGTAAAGCTGGGAGCTCCAGTCCAACAGGCCGAGGCAGAGGAGGAGGACGAAGGTCAGGAGGAAAAGCTCAGCCACATCCACAGGCAGAGCGATGCTGCTTATGATGGAATTATGTTTTCATCAAAACCTGTCAAAATACAGACGAGGTGGAAACTTAGGGATTCCACTGAGAGAGATAGAGCTGGAAATATTCCTATAAAACTAAAATATAATAAATATTCCTATAACAACTAAAATATAATAAATATTCCTTAAAAAATCCCTTTAACGGCTAACGGCGGCGGCCATGTTGAACGCAGGCGTCCATTCAGGTCCTGCAACTTTGGAGGAAACTTTAAAAATGTTGGAAAGAGAAAAAGTGAATTAGTCGCGTTTCCACCTGCTGGTTTGGAGGGAATCAACGCTGAGTGTGATGTCATCAGATGCTGACGCTACGATTGGCTGGAGGAAGCAGGAAGTAGCGGTTGCTAGCTAGCATGCAGCACTCAGATAAAGGTCCAGTTTCCTGCCTCAGAGGTCTGACTCTGGTAAGGCACAGAGCCACCAGTAGGTGGCAGCGTTCGCTACAGCAGAACTTATCCAGCGAACGTGTTTCCGTCTCTTCTTCATCTCCTCTTGCCGTTTCCATCAACCGTTGCTTCAGAACGTTTTTATAAAATCCCTTAAAGTGAAGAGGATCTGTTCACCGAACGTAGACATACGTCACTCAGACGCTGCTGCTCATCTGGGAGCTAAACTCTGTAACGTTTGTTCCCAGGTGTGCGACTCTCCGCGGCGCCACCAGGGGAAACCTGTAGTGACTCTGGAGGAGTCCGACCTCTGCTCAGCAGGAGAACCAGAACCGCCTGGAGACTTCTACCAGCCAGTGACCTCACTTCCTGCTGACCCGACGGCTCCAGCTGCTTCAGTCCAACCGTCCAGCACAGAACCTCCAGCTGCGACCTCTGCTCCTCAACCCACGACCTCTGACCTCACGACCGTCTCTGCAGAGCGAGCCTCAGTCCGCCACAGAGTCACATGGTCCTGGTACCAGACCTTCACCGGTCCGAAGCCACGTTCCCATCACTCCAGCCCAGAGACGCAAACAGGAAGTTCATCAGTTGGCTGGTTTAACCCGACTACAGAAGTTCCCTTAACTACAGACGTTCGACTAACTACAGAAGTTCCCTTAACTGCAGAAGTTCCCTTAACTGCAGAAGTTCCCTTAACTACAGAAGTTCCCTTAACTACAGAAGTTCCCTTAACTACAGAAGTTCCTCTAGTTTCAGTTGTTAATGCCTCTCTGGTTCCAGAAGTTCCTGCCAGCAGGGGGCAGCATGTTACGGTGGTTCCGGCCAGCAGGGCGGCGGTGTTGTGCGTCTGGCTGTCTGCAGGCTGCCTGCTGCTCTGCGCGGCGTCGGCGCCGTTGGTCCTGCTGACTCTGCTGAGGTTCTTCTTCTGCTACCAGAAGCTCTACAAGCCGCTCAGGCTAACGCTAGCAAGGAGGGCGAAGGCTGGGGAGGGCGTGGCTCTGCTGAGGAAGGAGGAGGAGGCAGAAGGAGGAGTGGTGGCGCTCTACCGCTCTCTGCTGTTTGTCCACAGAGAGGGAGGAGGCGCAGCGGGGAGGGAGGAGGGAGGACAGACGGTTACTCTGGAGCTAGCAGGAGACGGGACAGGGAGGGAGGACAGAGGAGTGTACAGGAGGAGCATGCACCGCCTGGTCAGCAGAGAGGAGGAGCTGGAGGAGCAGGTGGAGTCTCCAGGAAACGCTACAGCGTGATTCTGAGGGAGGAGCGGGAGGAGGCGGGTGGAGGCCGAGAGGAGCTGGACTGGGTGGTGGGAGGATGGGAGGCGGGCCGAGGAGCGGAGGAGGGGCTGAGGAGCAGCTGGGGGGAGTGGCTGGCTGGATATTTACCCAGCATGCCGTGGGGCCTGGCTGCTCCTCCTGAGGAGGCCGCAGCAGCAAAGTGAGGAGTCAGCGCTGGCTTCCTGCTGCTCTGCTGGTTTCTGTCCAGCAGATGAAGGCGCCATGAGGAGTCACTGTCCTTGACCTCTGACCTTCAGTGACCTTCATCCTCCAGTTTCTCTCTACCCTCTATGCAGACGACGCCGTCTTTCATTCCACTGAAACCAGAACCTGTAGATGATCTGCAGGCCTCACTTCTGTTCCAGTTATCACCACAGCTTAGCAACGCAGCTTAGCAACGCAGCTTTTACTGCCCGTTACCATGGAAACACTGTGTAAAATTAAACCTTAAAACCAAACCAGTTCTCCATGTCTTCACTGAATGTGTCACTGAGTTTTTTCAGCACCAGCTCTCATGTTTGGTGGCAGGAGTTGTAGGACTTTGACTAAACCAGTTCAGACTGTGTTAGCATTAGCAGCTACACTTAGGCTAACGTCCTCAGCGTCAATATGAGCATCCAGTTTTCATTCCTCCACCAAAATGTGAAGCACGTATGAACACATTATAAAGCCAACGTGTTATTTCAGCTGAAACGCCTTCAGTGGAGAACCTGCAGGGTTCATCCTCCAGGCTCTCCAGGTTCTCCAGGCTCTTAAAACTGATCAGTTCATTATAGTGGGGACTTTAACAGTAAAAGCTTAATGTAGCTTTTAAAGCTTTTCTCAGATTGAAACAGCTTCACAGCCCGGTCCTGTTTAATGTGCTGCACTGATAAACTGACTGGCACTAAAACACGAATTACTGATCAGGTTTTAAAGCAGGGAGGAAAAACTGACTGTAGGTTCTGACCCAGAAGTTTTATTTTAGTGTAAATCCTCAGCAAACCTGTTTACAGGCTTTTTCCTTTTCTGCTTAACAAATGCTGGAATAAAGTTAATGACTTAAAAAGTGAGTTCAGTGGAATAATGAGTGTTAGATAATGACATTAACTATAACAGTCAGAAATATGTGGAGAAACATAAAGAAAATTAGAGTGAAAGTTGATTTAATTTGTTTGCTACAAATTAAATAAGAATTTAAAATAATCAGGAAATATTTATCTTAGAAACTGAAAGGATCCAGTTTCTGATCCTCCAGACCAGCAGGTGGCGGTAAACATCGTCTGCTGACCCAATCAGAGTCCAGCACAGCGGGCGACCCGGTTCCGAAAGAACTCCGAGGGAAAGTGTGACTCCCCCCTCCCCGACCTGTAGCTGAGGGTCCGTCCAGTAAGTCCTAAAGAGTCTTTTGGGTTCCGACAGGCCGAGGTTAGAAATGGAGCTGAGCAGCTTCGGTTCGGGAAGGTTCTGCTGCCGGTTACCAAGGTAACGGTGAAATATTGGGCTGTAAGTGTTCCGGTAGAATGAGGTTCTTGAATTATGGCACTAAAAGCCCCCCGTACTGATGTGGAGGATCAGAGTCTGGATCCTTTCATCTACATGTGTTTGTGTGAGATAATAAATATTAATAATAACTGTAATAACAGGTTGAGATCAGATCATCATGTAGATTCTAATGTTGATCCTGGCAGGTAGAAAACAAGCAGCAGGGGGCGCTGTAGCTACAAAAAGACATTTATTGAATGTTGGGATGAACTGATGGCTTCACTTCTTATCCTGGTTTCCTGTGAAACAGCTTGGAGTTTGTCTCACCTGCTGCTTTCAGGGAGAAACTGAAGACAAGAAAACTTTGAATCTTAAACCTGAGAGTTTAGAGACAGAACGAAAAGATGGCAGCTGGAAGAACGACACAGCAGCAGCTTTGATTCCTGACAGTTTATTGCCATCATGTCTGCAGGTCGAGCCTGAGATCAGTTCCTCACACAACAAACCCGACAGACAGGAAACACCCCGGGCCAATAGAACGTCTCCAACGCCCCTCTGTGATGTCACAGCTTCAGAGGCTGTGATTGGTGCAGAGGTGTGGGTGGGCGGGGCCGGCAGCGAATGTTCTGGAATCAGGGTCCCAAACAAATCCAGAGAAAAGAAACAAAAACAAAACGCCAGATAAAAAGATGAGTCTAAATTAATCCTGAAACTCACATACACACACACGCGCACACACACACCTACTCACCCCTACACACACGCACACACACATCACATATACACCTCCATCACACACAGACACACGGCGGAGCTCCTGTCCCAACAACCAAACATTAATCATGACACTTTATAATAATCATAACCATGACAGATGATGACATCATCATCCATGGCCGAGGATGTGGGCGGGGCTAAAATATGCAGCACAAAAACAGATGAATACATGAAATAAAACGGCCAATCAGAGGCTCCA
Organism: Phalloptychus januarius; assembly: GCA_902982915.1. Classification (NCBI taxonomy): domain Eukaryota; kingdom Metazoa; phylum Chordata; class Actinopteri; order Cyprinodontiformes; family Poeciliidae; genus Phalloptychus; species Phalloptychus januarius. Next base: position 169,594 of record CADWAE010000361.1, read on the forward strand.
ACTGGGAATAAAACGTTAAAAAAGCAGAAAAGGAAACTACGTTTCCCATCAGGCCCTTCGGCACAAGCGAGCTTCAGGATTGTCCTGTGATTGGTTGGTTCTGTGGCGGCGCTGTTTGGACCAACCAGAACGTTTGTCGATGCGGTAAGGAGCGCTCCTATTGGTTAGTTCAAACACTTTGGTGCTCCTCTCCCAGAATGCTTTGCTGCGAGTGGATTTAACCTCCAACACACATTCATCAAACCTCCACTTCCTTCTGTATCTCACTACATCTCCCAGAATCCCCTCCTGCTGACCCTACATGAACTCCAGTCCTTCCTTTGTCTCCCATCCTGAAACTTTATTCTCTCATTTCCCATGATTGCCTGCGACATTGAACGCACCGTCAGCACATTTCATTCCTTTTAAAATTCATGTCCATTAAAAACACAAACAGAAAGATAAACTTCAGATATACACACAGCTCAGTAACACCAACATGCTCTTCTAAAGCAAACACTTCCTGCACATGCCATGCCGCTGGGGACCTGCAAGGGTCGCCACCGAGCAGCTTTCTTTGGTTTGTAGCTGTTGGCTATGCAGCGTTCAGGTGAAATGGGAAAAATCAAAGAGCGCTCTGCAAATGAGGCGCGAGCTCATCATGTAGCATCATCAGAGCAGAAACGCCGTCAGCTTTGAAGAACTGAACATTTTGAACTGCATGATGGGAAAAAGCTCCAGTTAGTTCAGCTCTTTTCAGTTCTTCTGCCTGTGAACTGAACCGTCTACCAGACCAGAACCAGAACTTGAACAGACTAAGCCAGCGGTTATGAAACATGGATCCTGTTGCCTAGGCAACGGCTGAGTTTAAGATAAAACCCGACGTGAGCGAAAAACCCAAACAGCAGGACAGACGTGACCTCAAGCACTTTGTTTCATAAAGGTGCTGAAACACGCACACACACACACACATACCCACACACCCCCACAGGCACCCATACACACACACCGACACACATGCACACCCCCACTCACACACACACTCACAGGCACACCTACACACACACAGGCACAGGTCTGTTCTCTACAGCATGAGGATCTGCAGCCAATCAGAGGCCTTCGCGGGGTCACATGACGTTCTCCTTGTTCTTCAGGTCGGGGGCGCTGAACTGCCGCCTCATCCTGGGCGGCGTGCTGAAGCCCCACCCGCCGGGCGGAGGCCCCGCCCCCAGCAGCATGTCGGGGGGGAGGGCCAGGGGGCCGGAGCGCGGCAGGCTGTGGTAGTTGGGCTGAGGCTGGAATGGTGCATTCTGGGAGTTGTAGTAGGGGTGTGGGTGGAACTGATGGTGCTGCCGCTGGTTGTAGTAGAAGCCTCCGTCTCTGTCCCTGCTGCCGCCCCGGGGCCCCGGCCGGCCCCCTCGCTCCCCGCCGGGCGACGCCGCCCTGGGCGGAGCCGTCCCCTGGGCCCCTTGGTTGGCGGCGCGGGGTTCTGGTTGCCGGCGGTTGGGGGAAGCCGCCCGGTTGCCTGGGTTATTGCCAGGCGCGGTGAGGGCTGGGCGTGCGCATGCGTGGGGGGGGCGTAGGGAAGGGGAGGGGTAGCAGCGGGGGAGGCGTTGGGGAGCCCCAGCCGTTCTCCTGGCCCCCCCCACCGTCTTCCTCTGCCCCCCCGCCCTCGCCGCCCAGACCCAGAGCTTGCAGCGCCTCGCTGGCCGGTCCCCAGGACATCCGGTGGGCCGGGTTGCTCTTAAAGGGGAACTTCAGCTTGCACTCCTGGGGGGGGATGAAGCGGCCGGTACCAGGAAGATGGACGGGGACGGTGGGGGTCAGCTGACCTGCAGGGGGCGACACACAGCGTGACCTCAGCATGGCTGAACCTTAGAATCAGAGGAGAGCAGCTGTTATTAAAGATTCTAATCCAAGCTAGCTCGCCCAATGCTAGCTCATCTCTGCAGGAGAAGAAGAAGGCAGTCCAGTGGTTACTAGCCTACAAAGCTAATGCTAGTGAGTAGCTCGCCCATCCAAACCCGCTCCCTCACCAACCTGGGTTCTGGTTCTGTCCTCTCAGTTTCTTGGTGATGTTCTGCTTCTGCAGGTTCTGGATGCGCTGCTGTTCCTGCTTCAGCCAGCGGAGGCGCCCTCTCCTGAACGCCGGGTCCTCGTCCATCAGGCGCTGAACTCTGATCTCCGGCGGGTCGTTGGTGTCGTCGAGGCCGGCTCCTCCTCCCTCCCTCTGCGCCAACTCGCCTCCGTCTCCGTTCATGTCGTCGTCCTGGAAACAAGTCGGATCGGTGAGAGTTTGGCTGGGACGCCGACGGACACCTGACATCAGGGGTCTCCTACTCCGTTCCTCAAGGGCTCAAAGGAAACCTTTGAGCCCTTGAGGAACTGGCTACCTGGCTAGGTAGCCAGTTCTCCTCCACACTGGCCCTGGAGGAACGCAGTGTGGGACCGTTACCTTGGAGCGTGGGAACTCACCTGGACAGGTATGACACTCTCCATCTTGATCATCCTGTCTCTCAGGGCTTTGATCTCCTCATCCTTCATGTTGTTCTGCAGCTTCACCTCCTGCAGACCCAGACACTCCTCCGTTAGCTCCTCCGTCAGCTCCTCCACCCAGCAGGAGGCGGCGGGGAACACTTACCTCCAGGATGTCCGTCAGCTTGTCGATGTGAGCCTTCAGGTCGTACACCTTTCCCTTCTGCCCTCCCTCACTGGTCTCTCCGCCGCCGCCCTCCTCGGTGGGGGGGCTCCGCTCCTCTCCGATGCCCACCGTGTCGCAGACGTCCTGGGCCACGGCCTTCCAGCTCTCCTTCTCGTTGGAGTCCTTCTTGACGTACATGCGGCAGAGCTCCTTCATCTTGACGATGGACAGCGCCTCGATCTCCTGACGCGAGTGGCGGAAGTCTCCCAGAGCCACCTGCGGGGGGCGCCACACAGACAGGCCGTGAACCAGGTGAACCGTGTTTGTAGAGGAGCAGGAGGAGACGCGGGGCGTCGCAGACCTCGTAGCAGATCTCCTTGACGGCCTGCATCCTCAGGTCCTCCATGGTGACCCGCTTGGGGTCTTTGCTGATCCGCCTCCTCTGGGGGATCTGGTAGACCCGGAGGGGCTCCCGCCGCTTCCCGCTGCTGGGGAGGCCGCAGCGCTTCACGATGGTCTGCACCTGGACATTAGCAGACCGAGGACCGGTCAGGCCCAGACATGCCTCATGTGGACCCGGACAGCGGACACGCTGCTCCATTCAGACGTGGTTCTGAATGGAGCAGCGTCGGTCATGTGGCTCCGCTGGGCGTTTCTCACACCTTGTTGGCAGGAAGTTTCTCCCTCAGGGAGGAGATCAGCCTCCAGCTCTCCTCACAGGACCGTTTGTCTGAGTCGTCTCCGCTGTCGCTGTCTGCGTACTGAACCAGAACCACAGGGTTAACAGACGGGACTGGTCCGGACCGGACCGGACTGGACTGGACCGGACTGGACTGGACCAAACCGGACCGGACCAGACTGGACTGGACCGGACTGGACTGGACTGGACCAGACTGGACTGGACCGGACCGGACCGGACCGGCTGTTGGGTGAGCTGACAGGAACCCACCAGTCTGTGCTGCTCCAGCAGCAGGTCGGCCTCCTCCTTCTCCTTGCGGTACTGGGTCTCCACGTCCTGCAGCCTGCAGCACACCAGGCACTCTGTCAGCTTCCTCTCTAAACGTTCGCTGCTCCTTCCGGCCCCTCCTCTTCCCCTTTCCTTAGTTCCAGTCCTCTGGCTCCCCCTGCTGCTCAGCCGTGACGCTGCGCTCCCTCTCCAGCCTCGCCTGCTCCGGGTGGTTGAACCTGAACACGTGGTTCTTCCCCATCACGATGCGGTTACCTAGCAACGCAGACATACAGGAAGCGTACAGAGACAGCGTGTTACTGTTTGATAAAACTGATAGTATTAAGAGGATCGGCCGGCAGCGGTTACTGGACCGCCTTCTTCCTCTGCTGCCATTAGCACAGCCTTTAGCGTGATGCTAAGCTAAATATAGCCTAGCATCAGCCTGGATGAGCGAGTGAATGGTGCATGTGAATGAGTGAATGACTGTAGTGTGAAGCAGTTTCTGGTCATCTGGACCAGATAAAGAAATATGCAGGTCATTTATGATGAGGATAAGTTAGCAGCTAGCTAGCAGCAGCCAGTAGCCGTCCTGTCAGGTCTCGGTGCCGGCCTGTCCTTCATCACTAATCAGATCAAGAGGACATGGCTGCTGCTTTATGAGCGATGGCTGCAGGTCTGACCTTGTTTCAGGACGACGGCCTCAGTGATCTGCTTCCCGTTCACATACGTCTCGGCTCCCACCAGCGGCTCCAGAGTCACCACCACTGCAGAGAGAAGCAGAGCCGTCACATCCAGCTGGCCTGGTTCAGCAGAGAAACATCTCCAGGGTTCATGTGTTCATCACAACATGTCAGATCTGCTGAGAGGAAAACGTTCCCGAACGTTTCATCCCATCAGAGCTGAACGGCAACAAGGAGGAGGATTTCTAACACGGTAACGTGCAACATGTCAGGAAAACTCTGAGCTAATAGTAATAATGATAATGATGGTCTAAGGGATTACAGGCTGGAGAGATTCTGACTGAAACATCAGATGAGCTTCTCCTCATCTCATGTTTAGCCGAAAGGTTGGGATGCTGCAGCAGCAGGGAGGAGGGAGGGTGAAGGGGTCAGAGGTCACATGATGGTAAAGAGACGATACCTGACGCACTTCCTGGCAGCTTTTACAGAGAGAGAAGAAGAGAGAGTCAGTGAACAGAGAGCCAGCAGCGCCAGCCGGGTTCAGACCCAACAGAACCAAATCCAGTTTAATCAGCTGATTATGGGAGGCGGAGCTTAGTGACCATGATGGAGGCTCAGCTCAGCGGCCATGATGGAGGCTACGCTGCACCGTCCTCTGATTCACTTACTGCCTATTAGAACATGTTTGAACCTAAAATAACATGAGGGAGGGAAAGAAACTCTGTGGAGGTCATGAAGGATTCAGACAAACACTGAGAGGTTTGACCAGCAGAGGGCGCTCTGACACAGAAAGAGCTGAGATCCACACAGGGAAACCGGCCAATCAGGAGACAAACACAGACAGACAGTCAGACACTGAGACAAAAGGTCAGAAAGACAGACAGACGGTCAGACACAGTGAGAGACAGACAGTGGGACATAGGGACATGCAGACAGGTGGTGTCTGACCTTCTCCCTGGTCGTTGGTCTCACTGACGAACACACAGTGGATTTCTTTAATGAATTGTCCAGACAGCTTGATGTCCACGTCCTGCTGTCCAACCCTGAGACACAGAGACAACAGTGAGAACCAAGATGTCCTCTGAGACGTCCTGACCCTGCTTGACCTCCACCTGACCTGGTGAATCCTTCCTTGATGTAGTAGAGCAGACACTCGGACATCAGCGGGTCTTCGTTCAGGTTCACCAGGTGAGGCGTCTGGAAATGAAACAACAGTAATCATTCAACGGTTACCGGTGACCTTTGACCTGGCATCAGCCTGGCGGCCATTATTAACATCACATGGCCTCTTTGGCCCAGACAGGAAGCAGAAACTAAACAGAACCCGACTGTTTGGGTCGGCCAGGCATTCTGGAGCAGGATTTCATGTTACTGAACCGAAACAGAACCTGAACAGAACCGAAACAGAACCAAACAGAACCGGAACAGAACCTGAACAGAACCAAAACAGAACCAAACAGAACCTGAACAGAACCGCCCCCCTATTGGTTCTGTAAGGCCCGACAGTCCGGTCCAGTCGGTTTAACTGGGGTCCAATGTACTGTAACTGCATTCCCTCTTTCTGAGGAGCAAAACGGTTTTCCAGAACCTTCAAACCGATAAAGATTCTTTCAAAACCATCAGGACAGGAAATGGAACAGATTTCAAAATAAGAGCATGAATATAAACGTCTAAGTCAATAACTAAAACTTCAGAACTTATAAAATCAGACAAACAAATTAAATATTTAGGATTAAACATATTTAAGTTACGCTAAGAGCGCTAACGGTTTTCAAAGTTAGCTAAGCGCTAAGGAGAGTTAGCTCCTCTGTTAGTGTTTAGCAGAAGAGTCACTGAAGGAAACACTCAGCAGAAAGTTCTGGTCCAAGCTGGAGAACTGATGTATGACCCAGTATGACCTGAATGTTACCAGTAACCCCAGTAAAACCAACAGCATGAATTATGAATGAATGAATGTTAGAGGGTGAACTCACTCCTTTAGGGGAGAAAACTCCCAGAGTTCCTCCATCCTCCTTGATGGACACGCCCATCTCCGCCAGCAGCGACTCCCTGAAACGCACAGACCGATGACAGGGTGAACCGGGATGACAGGGTGAACCGAGTTGAACTGGGTTGACAGAGTAAACCACGATGACAGAGTGAACCAGGATGACAGGGTGAACCAGGATGACAGAGTGAACCAGGATGACAGGGTGAACTGGGTTGACAGGGTGAACCAGGATGACAGAGTAAACCACGATGACAGGGTGAACCTTGGTGAACCAGGAGGCGGGTACCTCTCCAGGCGGATGGACTCCGTCTTCCTCAGCTTCTCCTCCCACGTCTCGTTCAGCTCTGCGATGATTTTCTCCGTTTCCTGAACAGAAACCAGAATCCGTCAGCGATCCGTTAATCCCTCAGCCTCAGATTAAATAATCTGGTTACGTCCCACCATCAGCCTCTCAGCCGCTTCTTCCTTGCTGATGGTTTCCGTAGCGACCGCCTCGTCTGCCTCCTGCCCGTTCTGGGTGGGGTGGGCGGAGTCAGCAGGTGTGTCTCCTGCAGGTGGAGCTTCAGCTTCAGCCGAAGGAAAATCTGGATCCAACATGAACTCAAGATTAATTCAGTAACTTCCTGCAAACTCTAGCAGAAAAATGAAGCAGTGAGGGGAGGGACCTGCAGGGGCGGAGTCTGCTGCAGCTGCGATCCCATTGGCTGCCGGGGTCAGGGGCGGGGGGGCGGCGGCCACACCTGCTGCTACCGCCAGGCTGAGGTTGTTGTTGACTGTAGGAGGGAACAGGGGTCAGGTGTCACTGCTAAGGGACACTCACACACATGCACGCACACCCACACACACACATGCACGCACACACACACACACACACCCCCACATGCACGCACACACACACACAGCTGCGGTCTGAAAATAACTGCTGCTCTCATTTACAAACACAATCAGCTGCACATCTAGAATATTCCATGAATCCAGACGTTACCGACTGAGCTGGACTTAAAGGGACAGTCTGTCTATTGATTGATCTGTTATTGACACTGTAGATGATCAAGTTATGGCCGATCAAACCATAAACTGGTTCCTGGAGACGCTGATGGACACATGAGACCAGACTGCAGCTGGGGGACAAACCGGGTCACTTCCCGTCTCAGCTAGGCTGTTACCATGGAAACCAACTTCCTCCCATCTACCTTCATAAAATTCTAAGTTACTTTTCCAAACCCATATTTTCAGATACACTGATGGTTTATGGCTTCTTTTAAAATAAATTTTTTATAATCAAGTGTTGAGGATGGATGAATGGATGGATGATGGATGATGGATGGATGGATTTGTACTTTTTACTTTAGAACCAGATGTTTAGACATTTCTGAGGAATTTAAGGGGGAGGAAATGATGTCATAAATATTATTCTACCTACATTATTACCAGGAACCAACTTCCATAGCAACAGCTGAAACACTGAGCTCCTTTAAACCTTCCTGGTAACAAAATGTCTGTTCATAGAACAACTCAGTTTATGATGTCATGTGGCGCCGGTCGGGTCCAGTCCGGTCCGGTCCTGTCTGGTCCGGTCCAGTTCTCTCCAGTCTGGTCCGATCCATTCCTCTGCAGTCCGGTCCAGTACCCGTGTTCTGCAGCAGCTCCTGCAGGCCCTGGGAGAACAGCAGGTTCCTCAGCCGGTCCACCTCGGACTTCAGCTCCCGGATCAGCTTGGCGTTGGGATCCTCGTTGATGATGGCGTTGCAGCGGATCTGCTTGGCCCGGTCGGCGTACCTGGAAGCAGACAGGCCGGTGTGAGCGGGACGGATGGGCCGGACCGGGTCGGGGTAATCTGAGGGGGTTCTGACCTCAGGGTGCTCAGTGTTTCCTCATAGTTGATGTCAGCAGGACTTAAAGCAGCGATCATGGCCGTCCGGGAGTTTCCTCCTGAGAAACACGGAGAGACTTTAATAAATCATCTGACAGGAAATCAAAAGGCTTTTCACAATAAAAGCCTCCAGTTTACTGATGTTAATTAATGTGTTATTAGTTATTCATTAGTTTCATGAACATCAACAGGATGAATAAACTGGAGCAGGACCTCCTGATGATGTTTATTGAACTGCCAGTGTTTCTGATGTAATCAATCAAATTATTTGACCATAAATTAGTTATTATCCATGATGACCTTTGACCCTCACCCAGGTTCTCCTTCAGCAGCCAGGTGAGAACCGAGTCTCTGTAGGGGATAAAGTCACTTTTCCTCTTCTTGTTGCTTTGCTGCAGACAAACAGGAAGTTGTCACTTTCCTGCATTAAAACATTAAATCATTCATTTTAAATGTCTGAAACGTTAAATGACCATTTCTGCCAGCGCTGAGATCACTTTTCCCAACGTGGTCAGAGATTTGTTGATGTTTGCTCCTTCCTGCGTGAAAACCACAGCAAACGTGAGCCAACTGGGATAAAAACAGACCGGCTGCCGCCCTCCTGTGACCTCTGACCTTGAGCCGGGTGCCCTTTGCCCCCGAGGAGTCTGCGCGCTCGCTGCCAGCCAGGTCCACCAGACTGATCTTGCTGACCTGTGGAGACGGAAGGCGGTGAAGTGGAGCAAAGGGACCGGACCGACTGGACTGGACTGAACAGATCGGACCAACCCGACCAGACCCGATCGGATCGAATTGGACCGGACTGAGCAGACCAGACTGGATCGGACCAACTGGACCCACCTTCTCCGTGTCCAGGCTGGTCATCTGGTCTCTGCGCCTCTGGGTGAAGACGATGGTGAAGACGGCGTGGGACCTGGACGACGTCTCGTTCATGTTGGTGGCAGCAACCGTCCTGCCGTCAGTAATCAATACATTAGTAATAATCAATCAGGTGGTTTCAGAGCCGATCAGAGAGGAAAATCACCACCATCACCAGAAGGTCCTGGCCTGCAGGACCACAGGGTCCCGCTCTGACTGACCGGGCTTTGTTGCCTTCGTCCATCAGCTCCCGGATGTCGGTGAATCCGGTCACGGCCAGTTTGGACAGGTCCTCCACGTACGGGCCCAGGATGGGATGCTCCCGGACTCGAAGGGAGCCCTGTGACGTGGGGTTGAGCAGATCCCGGACCCGCTCACAGTAGATCTCCATGTAGGACACCTGCAGGCGGGGCGAGGCGTGGGACCAGTCAGAGTCCGTTCAGGTGAGCGGGAAGGGAAGGGGACGGCGTTTACCTCCGCAGAGTAGGTCAGGTCTGGGTCCGTGTTCTGACCCGTCCTCTGGAACAGGTCCTCACATAGCTGAGGGCAGAGACACATCCGGGCTCAGACAGAGCGGACCCGGTTCTAGGACACATGAAGAGGACACCAACCTGGGGGATGATCCCCTCCTGACCCGGCTCCTGCTTTCCCATCATGGTGTAGCTTTTCCCTGCTCCGGTCTGACCGTAAGCAAATATGCACACATTGTATCCTGGAAGACACCAACAACACCGGATCAGAACCGCTCGACCCGACAGAACCCGCTGGAGGAGCATCAGCTGAACTCAGAGGCTCTCACCTTCGAAGGCGTGCAGCAGCATCTCCTCCCCGATGTCCTTGTAAACCTGCTTCTGAGACGCAAAGTTCTCATCTTCAGGCTGCAGGAACAAAAACACAACCTGCTGTTGCTGCTGCGCCGCCACGGCTCAGTGTGTGTGTGGGTGGGGGGGTGTGTGTTGTTACCGTGGTGTGTGACCAGTAGGAGTAGTCGAATGTGAAGGTCTTGGCTCCATCTTTGGGCTGTTTGGGGTTAAAGATGCCTGGAAGCAGAGAGAACATGAAGACAGGAGGTCAGAGACTGACCAGCTGTTTCAGGATGAGGACATCCGTCTGGTCTAACACACGGTCACAGTTAGCCAGAGTTAGCTAGAGTTAGCCAGGATTAGCTAGAGTTAGCCAGGGTTAGCTAGAGTTAGCCAGGGTTAGCTAGAGTTAGCCAGGGTTAGCTAGAGTTAGCCAGGGTTAGCTAGAGTTAGCCAGGGTTAGCTAGAGTTAGCCAGGGTTAGCTAGAGTTAGCCAGGGTTAGCTAGAGTTAGCCAGGATTAGCCAGAACTAGTCAGTTAGCTACTAGCTACCTCTGGCTTGCCAGAGTTAGCTGGAGCGTCACACCCTACAGCTGCTGACCTGCAGGTGGAGCGCGCAGTGACCGGCCCAGCATTCCCAGAACAGATGAGCAGCTCCGTGTGTGTGTGTGTGTGTAAGATTGTGTGTGTGTTGGGTGTTGGGAGCTAAAAACATCCTGCTGCAGCGTCGTCTATTAATATCAGTGAGAGCGTCAGTGTATTAGCAGCAGGTCAGGAGGTCACATGACGACCTGAGCCTGCTAAGGTCTGTTTTAACCTGCTAGCATTCCTCATTGGAATCAATGTGAAATGTTAGCATGTAGCTAACTGCGGCAGTCTTCACTCTTCATCATGATTCAGGTCAAATCACCTAATAATGAATAATTATTAGATTTATTGGAGATATAACATGTATATTAAACCCTTTCAGAGGAGTTTGTGAGATTTATGATTACATGTTAATTTTGCAATAGTTCTTTACAGTTCAAAGTTTTACCTTTAAATATATATTAACATGAATCCAATGTAACAAATGAATAAAATGAAACATAAAATGTTTTTTAGAGAGTAAAAATCTGTTCATTGAGATAAAAATTAGCATTTTATGCAGAATAATTTGTTCACAGCAGCAGCAGGATTAGAATATATTTAAAATAACATGAAACAAAGAAGCTGAATATAATCTGTAATGAGGCATGTAGTTTACAACACTTCAGATTTATGAATATAAAACATATTTCATGTTTCATTTGTTTCCTCATATAAAGAAACATTTACAGAAACAACAATGCTTTAATGAAGTGTGTTGCTATTAACTATTAATGTTGAGTTTCAGACTGGAAGCTCAGATTGAATCCAAAAGGATTTTCTTTTCAACTGAAACTCATTTTATCTCCAGAAACAGCAGCTGGAAGCTGTGGGGCAGAACTGATAAAGACAAGAATGGGTGTGTGTGTGTGTGTGTGTGTATCTTACAGGTGCTGTTCCCCTGCATCTGGATCACACTCTTGGCGTTGCGTCCCAGCTCTCTGGAGTTGAAGGGTCGGACTCGCACCGCCACCTTTACCGAGGCGCCCGCCATGGCTTAGCTCCGCCCACTCCTCCTGCAGACAGCCAATCAGCGAGTCAGCAGCTTGTTCTGACCTTTGACCTGCTCTCTTCTTCTTTTCTCCTCTGTAATCCCTGGCTGTGTTTCCAGCCCTCCTTCTTCTCTCCTCCTATTTTTCCAGGCTGAACTTTTCCTCCTCCCACATTCTTTCCTTCCTGTTTTCTCTTTTCTTCACCTCTTTCATTCATTTTCTCCTCCCTCGTCTTGTTTTCCTTCTTTCCTAACTAAGCTGTTTCATTTCCATCTCTTTTCTCTCAGCTCTGATTCTTTCATCCTTGTTCCTCTTTTTTTTCCTTCCTCTGCAGTTCTTCTCCTCTCACATCCTTTCTTTCTTCCTCTCTCTCTTCTTGTCTTTCTGCTCCCTGTTTTCTTCATTCCTGCTCCTGAACTCCTCCTCCATGTTTCCATTTTTTCCTTCTTTACATTCCTGCTCGCTGTTACGTCGCCGTGGAAACCGCCTGGTCTCCTTTCATCTCGGGTTTCTGTCTTTGTCTCTGTCTTTGTGTCTGTCTCTCTGGTGTCTTTGTCTTTGTCTCTCTGGTGTCTCTGTCTTTGTGTCTGTCCACGTTGGGACATTGGACACACACAGCCGGCTGTTCTCCAGGAGGGGAGCGGCTCTGATATTGATTATTCAGCGGCTCTGGAGGAACATTTGACCTCCTGACCTTTAAACTGCCTTTAATTGATCTGATGTGAATAAATCTGACCTGTGCTGAGATCCTCTAAACAGAAGATGTCTCACTCCTTCACTTCTATTTGAATCAAACACAAAACCAACTTTAAAGCTACACTTTAGAGTAGCCTTCAGACGACTTAGCATTAGCGTTGGAATGCTAATGCTAACATGACAAACAGTCCTGTCTTCATTAGGACCTACTGAGCATGTGCAGAAATGAAAAACAGTCACACCAAAGGAAATGATTAATAACTTAAGGATTATTGTTTGATGTGTTTGGAATAGTTTGAACATAGTTGAAGAAAATAAAATGTGATAACTAGTGTGAAAAATGGAGTCCTGTCCCTTTAAATTGCAGTTTTTTTTACAGATGTTGATTGCATCTTTTTTCATAAGGTAAACTTGGATTTTTGTTTCTAGCTTTTTAAGTTTGGTTTGATCTTTGTTAATTAAATATCTCCTGTTTTGGATCTGTTCTGTGTTTCTGTTAGAGAGGAACCAGTATTCACTGGTGGGATCAGCTGGTTTCCAGTCTGACCAGCTGGATGACCTCTGACCTGGAAAACTAGATAGTTTTCGAACTGGACTTTGATGCTGTTCATTCAGGCTATGAGAGAGAGCGAACGTTTGAGCTGATAACAGGAAGGTCACTGTGTCTGATCGTTCAGCCTGTCAGGATTTAGAAATGTTTACACCTTCTAGCAAATCTGAGAGCTACAGGAAGCATCCAGTTGCTTTAGTGATGCTAGTCATGCTAATCGCTAATGTAGCATGCTAAAAACTGTTTGAGTTTGGAAATGTTGGAAAGTTTTTGTAAAATTGTTTTACAGAAAATAAATAAGCCATCCAGATGAGATGCTAATTTTGCAAACTTTTAAAATGTCGTAGAAAGAAGAAAGATGTGGATCATTACGGGAGCAAACAGGAAGTAAAGGTTGTAAACTAACATGCAGCAGAGCATCCTCCCCTCCAGGCTGCAGCTTTGGACTTTAAATGGTTTCAGTTTGGTTCCTCTGGTAAGGCACAGAGCCAGCAGGGACGTTCGCTACGTCACAAATTCTTCACCAAACGTTTCCTGTCTACTTCAGCACATTAACTCTGAATCCACCTCAAGCCAGAGAGAAAACTTATTTACTAAACTGACAAAATCTTTTCAAATTTTTTCTTCAACCATTTCTAATTCATTACTTCCTCTGCTGATGCTAATGAGACGTTTGCTCTGCTCCTGTATGAATAATGACAGATTTTAGTTTTTTTCTTTTCTCAGATTAAAGATGTCAGCTTCTGTTCCTTTAAACCTTTTCCCACTTTTCTCTCCTTCTGTCTCCATTTTCTAATAAAGTTTAATATATTGATCAAGTGGAGCATCACGGTGAAAGCTGCAATGCTTCACTGATGAAAGTAAATCTGTTGGCTTCACTTTGACTCTCGGACAACAGTTCTGATCTCCAAACTGCTGAACATGTCAAACACAAGTAAATATTGATAATTACTAATAATTATTAATTAATAAAACAAAATGTTGCTTATTCAGCAGAAACAAAGTGGCTCGTCCCAGAAAACAGAGTGGAGCAGCCAGTGTGTCTGAGTTCATCACCATGGTAACAAAGGGTCCATATGAAGTGATTGTCTCTGATTACAGCTGCTGTGAGAAAGGAGAGCAACACACCCAGCATGCAAACGTATCCAAATGAAGCAGCTGGTCGGCCCAGATGAAGCAACCAGCAACCAGCAGAAACCAGCAACAACCATCAACCAGGAACAATCAGCAACCAGAGCAGCAATGATGTCCAATCAGCAGTTCTTCTGACCAACAGCCGTCTGACGGTGAGCAGAAGCAGAGATGCTGATTGTTATTGCTGGTTGCTGCTGCTGCTGGTTGTTATTGTTGGTTGTTGTTGCTGCAGTCAGATCTCTTTAATCCAGAAGATCTACATTCTTGGGGCAAATTTAATTTCTTCTGCTTTTGATTTCATTTCCACGGTAGCAGACTGAGTGACGTGTTGCTATGGTTACAGTTAGTCTGCACAGGGAGTTGGTTTCTCTGGAAGAGACCTGAACAAACACACACACATGCACTCATTGTCGTGTTTTCATCACTTGTGGGGACTTCACATTGACGTCCATCAATTTCTACAGGCTAACCCTAACCTTAACCTTTACCCTAATACCACCCATCACAGACCCAACCACTAACCCAAAAACAACAATTTTCCTCATGAAGACCAAGAAAATGTCCCCACATGCGCAACGGTCCCCATAACTCACATTGTAGACAGAAGTAGGTTCCTATAAGGATATAAAAACCTGGTTCAAACACACACCCACACACACCCCCACACACACACACACACACACAGGTCAGGGAAACATTAACAATGAGGGAAAGCAGGATCCTCTTCACGTTGGTTGTGGTGCATCTGTCTACAATGCACCAGAACCAGAACCAGAACCAGAGTTCTGACAATTTTACACTCTGCAGATATTTTAAAATTATTAGCATTTTATGATTTTATAAGCTTGAATGTATTTATCTTTTTGTTCCTGATTACTTACTGTTCTACTTTTATTCACACTTTAATGATTTATTAACAGTTTTTGTTTTACAGTGTATAAAACTGTTTGTCATTTTTAATCATCAAAGTGAAAGGCAACAGAAACCATTAGTAAAGAAAACTACTAATAAAACATACTAATGAAATAAACTGTTGCTGTTTGTTGTACATTACAGATGGCTCTGTTGCATTTGGACCAGAAGAAGCTTCACAGCAGAACCATAACAGTCGGGTCCAGTCAGATAAACCTGATTCAATCAGGTAGATAAACTGCCAGATCAATAATCCTCCACAGTAAAGACTCATTATCGATAATCACAAACACACTGATCAGGGTGTGAATACTTTCTCAGTGTGTTTCACCAGGACATTTATCTCTGTTGCACCCGATGTTGGCGCTGCGCTTCGGAAACCAGAGCAGAGAGCAGATCTGGGATCAGATTCCAGGAACTCCGGAGCAGAATTCCCTCCTGGAGACGTTTCTGCTGACGCAGCGCTAACTTTAGTAGCGCTAACTGTGCTCATGGGGCTAGCAGTGCTAATGGTGCTAGCAGTGCTAACACTAAGTCCATAGAGCGTGTTTGCTCTGTCAACACGGCCCACATTAACAGCAGGAACACAGACAAGATGGTGGACACAGATACCGGCCTCATTGTGAGTGTGTTTAGGTGAGCGAGCAGACCCAGCGCTGACTTCATCCCCCAGGCATCCCCACACACACACACACACACACACACACCGCTGCAGCTCCCAGCAGCTGAACTGGTCGGCCCAGTTCAACCGCTGCAATCATCAGCTGTTCAGACTGGAGGCTTCTAGGGAAACGTTCCAGTCGTTCTCCTCGTTGTTGTGGCGGCTCAGAGATTTAAGACGGACACAGCAGCCAATCAGATTCCTGCATGCTGGAATTAACCAGACCCAAACCAGCAGGAATTACACCAGACCCAAACACAGCAGGCATTACACCAGACCAAACACAGGAATTACACCAGACCCAAACCAGCAGGCATTACACCAGCAGACATTCCCGGGCCTTTTCTCCGGCCTGCAGCCCGTCTCTTTCCTCAGTGTCTGAGCTAAATGATGTGCTGCTGTTTTCTGCCCTCACAGCAGGAACTAAAGAGGACCTGCAGCTTTCCTCTGACCAGCACAGAACCCACCTGCTTCCCTGAGGGAAATCAGTTTTCTCCTCTATAAAGTTGCTTTATCTCGTCTGAATCCTCCTGAGCAGCAGGTCAGAGGTCAGAGACATCAGAGCTGCTTTGATTGGCCGGCGCTCTGCTTCTCGCTGCCACCATGTGACCTGCAGCTGATATGAAGGTTTATGGCTCTATGATGAGCTGATTAGATCTGAACATGGGCCGAATTCATCCTGGATCTGGGCGGGGCCAGGTGGAGAACCTGCAGCTTCTGAGGGTTCTGATGTTTCAGGGTTTCCTGATCCTGGTCCTCCAGGCTCCCGCTCCGGGTCAGGTCTTACCTGCCTTAACACGCCTCAGCTGACGGAGGTCAAGGTGGAGGTGAGGTCAGGGTGGAGGTGAGGTCAGAGTGGAGGTGAGATCAAGGTGGACTTAATCTGACATCAGATTCAGATATGAACAGGTACTGGTTCTGGTTCTGATGTAGGTTCTAACAGAACCGGCCGGTTCTCATGCTCAGGCTTCTGCAGGAATGTGATAATGAACGGTCTTCATGCCTCTCACACACACACACACACACACACCTCACACACTCTGCTAAAGATAGACGCGGCGCTGCAACGCCCAGACTGCTGCTCCCAGTCCCGACTCCGAGGGGACCGGACACCGTGTTGCCTTCATGTGCAGTAGGAAACAACAGCGTTCTGTTCAGCTGATCTGCTGGGGACCCCACAGAACGTCTGGACGTTTAGCAGCAAAGACAATCAAACTGAAACTGGTTTCAATAAACTGGTTTCAATAAACTGGTTTCAACCAGCAGCTGTTCATTCAGGCTGCAGGAGAGCGAGAGAGAGCAGGACGTTGCAGCAGAGAACAGGAAGGCTGGACAAGCCTCTGCTTGATGTTCTAATGACAGCAGCAGGAAGCTGCAGGTCGGCGGTGTTCAAAGTGCGGCTCGGGGCCTATTTGTGGCCCTCTGAAGGATTTTGTGTGGTACAAAAAAATCGATTATTTCTCCATTTTTCTACAACCTCAAAATCTACAGACTTTTACTCAAAAAGCAAATCTGACAGCACAAATAAGAAAACAACAAACCCAAACAGATGTGAAAATAAAACTATTTATGTTTTGTGTTTACAGTCATGTTCAGTAAATTAGATTAAACGTTACAGGGAGTTTGGTTGGTCAGATTTACCTTCTGTAAATAACCTTAATCAGGGATTAAAGGATCATCAAGTCCATGTTTCTGTTTTTAATAACTAGTTTTTATTGGCTTGCTGTAATATTCTCAATGTAAGACTAAATTTATCGTAATTATAAATAAAAGCTTTCAAACATCCATCTGTACATAATAATATTTCAATAATATTCTGATTTATTGGTTCTGCACAATGACTTACAGATCAGTTTCTACAAAAATCCAAATGCTTTGTTCAGTTAACTCAATTTTTTAGCATTTTTAGTTAATTAAGTATTAAAAAATAAAGACACTAAAAGTTTATTTTAAAATTGTTATAAGAATTATAATTATAAGCGCTTTCAACTTATTCTGTGACCCTCAAGGCAAAAAGTTAGTTCACCACATCAAGAGCCTGTACTGAGCTATAATGATGCTAGCTGTGCTAACATCTAGAATCAGACACTAATGTTGTAATGATGCTAGCTGTGCTAACGTCTAGAATCGGACGCTAATGTTGTAATAATGCTAGCTGTGCTAACGTCTAGAATCGGACGCTAATGTTGTAATAATGCTAGCTGTGCTAACGTCTAGAATCGGACGCTAATGTTGTAATAATGCTAGCTGACTGGTTCCCTGTTCTGACTGGTCCTCCCATCAGTCGGGTCTGTGGTCAGAGGCGGTGAGCTGTTGCACTGGAGCAGAATCCAAACAACATGCAGCTATAAATACACACACACACACACACACAGACAGCTGAGAACTGCCGGCTAACTTTGGAGACGCTCCGAGTCTCAGAGTCCTGGTCCGGACCTGGAGGGACTCGGAGCCTCACCTGCTGCTCAGGTGAACAGCAGACGGTACCAGCTGTGATCGGACCAGCAACTGGAACCAGAACCGGATCAGGAATCAGGATTAAACCTGTTGTTTCTGCTCTGATCCAGTGTCATCTGGAGTGATCGACCTGATCCTGCAGGTGTGGATCACCTGCAGGGTCAGGGGCAGAAAGCAGGGCGGGGCAGTTCTCACATTTTGAGTTTCTTTCTCATGATGATGGAACAGAGAAAGAGGAGGCGCTGCTGGTTTGGCTGAGGGTTTCCAGATTCACCTGGTTCTCTACAGCACGAGGGGGAGAACCTGGGAGAACCAGTGAAACCTCAGAGAACCTCAGAGAACCTGGGAGAACCAGTGAAACCTCAGAGAACCTGGGAGAACCAGTGAAACCTCGGAGAACGTCAGGAATGTGAGGCGGGACGCAGCAGATGGATCAGGAAGCTCATTATGAGGTTGTTGCTAAGTGGAAGCAGCTGCCTGCATAGTTCACACTGAAACCTCCATCTAAAGAGAAATCTGCAGGTTGGATGTGAAGTGAATTATTCTGCAGGAAGATGACATCACTGATGACATCACTGATGACATCACTGATGACATCCAGCGTAGCATCAGAAGGAAACGAGCTGTTCTTTACCAGACTGGATGTGATTCTGTCAACATTCCAGCTGCAGCAGCTCTGAGTTTATTATTCAATTATTTTTCATGATTTCAGAACCAGAATCGGGTCAGCGCTCTGGGTTCTGATCGGGTTCTGATCAGGTTCTGATCGCTGGATAAACTGGATTCCAAATACAAGTTTTACTTTCTCACATTATTTTCACTAAAGTTTTTAAATAAAACATCTAAAATGATCAAATGACTGAAAACAGAAAACTAATCATTTCCTGCTGCAGCTGAGAAACATATTAATGATTAAATAGATATTAATATCTGACCATAAAGAAAATAACAACTAAAGTGGAAATATGTCCTCTGTGTATCAGCCTGGTTTCAGCCAGCTGACTGGCAGTCCTCAGCAGCAGGAGATTAAACCTCATCCTGTTTCTAAATAATCACTGAACTGATGTAAAATGTTTTTCCTTTACAGTTAAATCTTTTCTCCAGGATTCTTAAATATTGAATAAACTTTTTTTTCCTTTGTTATTTAAAAAGTCAAAACCAGAAACTGGATCCGGTTTTCTGAGCTGCATCATTTCAGAAATATGTAAATATTCTGATAAGAGTGATTGATGTCGTCATGGCGATATTGATTTGCACACATCTGAGGTTTAAAACCTGGAGATGACGTCACACCAAGAAGCTCTGCTACTTTATTTTCCTTTTCCAGGATTTCAAATGTTAATAAAGTGCAGGAAGTTTATGATTTCTGGAGAAAAATGTTTGCAGAAATGTAAACAAACTACAATAAAGGAATAAAAGCATTAAATCATGTAAATCTAAAGTCTTTATTTACAACATTATTATGATTTTTAGGTCATTTAATTAATAAAAAGGTGAAAAATCTAGAAAAACAAACATTTTTCCAGAGTTCTAAATAATAACACCTGGATGGTTTATTTTCTGAAGTTTTCTCTGCTTTACTTCATTAATCTCTAATTATGGGTCTGACTTCACTAAAGTCTGATTATTGATCCTGATATTAGTTCTAACTGGTTCCGGTTCGTCTGGACCCGGACCGGAGGATGACTCACCTGCACCGGTGTGGAGGTTCGGTTCAGTCGGTCCACTCGGTCCTCATGATGTCCTCCAGCAGCAAAGCAAGTAAACAAACAATCCTGGTTCTGGTTCCGGTTGGGTTCGGGCCTGTCGGTACCGGGCAGCCAGGCGGTGCAGCGGGGGTCCGGCTCAGAATAAAACTTTATTCCCACTCCGACCGGATCTAACTGAGGATCCTGGCCGATTTCTCCCGGGTGACGTCACTGTCCGGTTCTGGAGGCCGTCAGAGGGACCGGAAGACCGAGGGCCGGGCTGAGGGAAAGTTAGGCCCGGACCTGGAGCCAGGCGGGCCGGGCGGCGAATCACGGCGGGTCCCGGGACACAAGCGGCTGGAAGTCGGTGATCCGTCAGCGGGTCCGGCCGGGGTCCGCGGGTCCGGTCCGGTCCGACCGGGAGGGGACGAGTCAAGGAGAACCGGGCCCGAACGGAGGAGAAGGAGAAGCAGAGAGGGGAGAAAGGCTGAGAGGCTGGCCGGTGGCCTGGCCGCGCGGCGGTGAGTGCGTGAGGAGAGCGCGGGCGCGTCCCCGTGGAGGAGAGCTGGCCCGCTCCGCCCCGCGCCAGACCCGCTCCGCCCCGCGTCCGGCCCGCTCCGCCCCGCGCCAGACCCGCTCCGCCCCGCGTCCGGCCCGCTCCGCCCCGCGCCAGACCCGCTCCGCCTCCAGAGGGCCAACTCTCAGAGCTGCTGCGCTGACAGAGGTCTCACTCTGATGAAGATTCCTCCCCATCAGACTCGCACCGCCATGTGACAGGGTTCGGTCTGGTAGAGCTCTACAGAACCAGAGTAACCAGGAAGGCTGAAGCTACGGATTTTGTTTTTGGCACGTAAAAAGCACCTGGATTTTTACACTATTAATCTCATTCTTTCTGGAAATATTTTGCATTTTTTGCTTAAGTGATTTTTGTATTTTATTTTTTTTCCTCCTTCATCATCAGAGGACGAGCTAATGGGCTGCTGGTCCTGTTTTCATCAGTAATATGACAATAGGTTGCATACTGTAAATATTTATATTTATTCAGGTTGTTCCATATTTACATGAATTACCTGAAAATTACGAACACAGTTTCAGGTAATTAAAACATCTTTTTTTTGTTTTTTTCCAAAATAAACATTTTTAGCCCTGCGACAGACTGGTGACCTGTTCAGGTGACCCCGCCTGTCGCCCGGAACATTAGCTGGGGAGGCACCAGCACCTCCGGACCCACTAAGGGAAAAGGGAGTATAGAAAATGGATGGATGATAAACATTTTTAATCTGTAGCTGTTTTATAAAATCTGACAGTTACATATTTAAAACAACCTGAACCTGAAAAGTTTTCAGATTAATGTAAAAGAGTAAAATATACTACAAACATGTCGTCAACATGATGCAAACTCCAGCCTGCCTTCACTGAAGGTCTGGCTCCAGATGAGCTGGGGTTCGACTCCCCCTGGTGGCCTGGAGGTCTAACATTTGGTTTGCAGACTTTCATACTTGCTTTTGTTTTTGCTTTGTTACTTTTCTCTTTTTGATTTTCTGCTGCTTTTATTTTTGTGTTTGTGTGTTTTGGAGTTGCATCATTCATGTGTTTGCAGCTCGTTTAGTCGTTAGCTGCACATTCCCACACATCGGCCATCATACAAATATGACTTTCATTTACAGCCAGAAATGAATCTGTAAATCCAAAACTACAGTCTTTATACTGTAATATGTGCAACAAGGTGAATTCCAGACATGTTAATGTTTTTAAAACATTTGTGATGCCCTGTGGTAAAATGCCGCCCTGGGCAGAGAGCCAGAAGGCTCAAAAAGCTCTTCCAAGATGTTTTCATCCTCAGAGCTAACAGAGCTAACAGAGCGCTGAGGATGAAGAAAACTGATGGAGTGGGGCATCTGTCAGGCAGAGAACGTCACGATGGCCACCACCCGGTGTGTGACATCAGACACCGGGTCGTTCCCAGGAGGTTCCCAGAGGAACTGGACCAGAACCAGAACCTGGACCAGGACCTGGAGCTGGACCAGTTTTAGGATCTGGAACCGGACCAGAACCTGTTCCAGGCTGCTCTCCTCTAGGACACATAAAGTTCCAAGTGAACAGAACCTGATGAACAGAACCTGGTCGAAACCCGGATCAAAGCTTCAGAGAATCCGTCACATGATGCCTCTTTGTTTCTGCTGGCAGCACAAAGACGGGAGGGGTCAGGAAACACCTGGAAGTCAGGAAACACACACCCACACCCATACACACACACACCCCCCACCCCCATGTACACCCCCCCACGGACACACACACACACGCACGTACACACACGCGCACACACACACACAGATGTAAAACAAATTAAACTTTTTTCAGTTTTATCCGTTCATTTTAAAGGTTGTCGCTCCTGACCTTTAACCTCCATGTGAGCGGCCTCTGAGCTGCATGCTGATTGGTCCGCAGCTCCTCGGGGCGGGGTTTGGGCCCCTGATGAGGTTTATAGGGAACTCCCTCAGTTCACTGCGCTGCAGCTCCCCCTGCTGGTCAGGAACACACATTGCTGCACTGAGGTTAATTAATCTGAATTTTATTTCTGTAATCCTCTGGATGAGTAATGATCTTCCATCAGATTGACCTTTGACCTGTGGTCCAAATGGATTTTATCCGTTCAAAAATACTTCAAGTTTTCACATTTAGGAGAAAATATGTTGCTGCTTAATATTTCTGACAAACTTTAGAGGATTTTATGGATTTATTTTCCATTTTGTTTGAAGAAAATTAAAAGCTGCTGCTAAGTTTTTGATGCTTCCTGTTATATATCTGTAGAAATCAGCAGAGATCCAGCAGAGGAAATACTTCTTCTGGTTCTGGACTCCCTCCATCAACCCTTCACTCTCCACCAGTAGGTGGCGCCTCTGAGCCAGAAATAAACCTGAACATGGATCTGGAGAGTCTGGACCAGATGCTGACAGACCATAGAGCTGAAGGAAGCAGCCTCATGTCTGCTCACCTGTTTTTCTCAGGTAAAAACAGAAAGACGACATATTAACAGAGTTTGTTGCTGACGAGAAGATCAACTCTGGACCTTTCCTGATTTAGGGCTGCTGGAGTTACCAAGGTTACTAACCTTTGTTCAGAATAATGAGACTTTCTTAAGATTCAGGACTTTACATTCATTAAATTAATATTCCTTGCAACAGTTTTAGAAGCCAGACGGAGATCTCACATTGCTTCCTTCTTTCGTAGAAATAAAAATCAGGAAGGTTTCCTCCACCAGTCTGATTCATCCCAGGGTCTCATTCCAAGGAGTCTGAAGGTTCCTGGTTGATTTGCAGGATGGGAACGTCCAGGAAGGAGGTTCTGCTGTGAAATAACTGCAGAACAAAAACTAAAGAGCTTGTGAAGACGCTGGCAGGAGAGTCACCATGAACCAGCAGGGGACGAAGGGCCACTCAGACAGAAAGAAGCCATTGGTGCCAAAGCATCTGAAGACCCCAGATCTGCAACCGAACTCCGGCACAAAACCCTGACACTCTGGAGGACTGCTCTGTGCACTTCACAAGGAAGATGCATCATGAGAAAAGAAGATTACGTAGAACAACGTTACATCAGTGAGGAAGTTGAATGTTGGACACAGATGGTTGTCCAGATGGACAATGTCCCCCAGCAGTTGAGTTAGAAAGTGATTCAAGGCCAGAAACGTCCAAGTGTCACAAAGATCTCACTGCTACAGATAAAGCAGGGAGCTGAAACGATATGCGCTAATTAACTTAGCTCCCAACTAGCATAGAGTTAGCAACATGCAACTCAGAGCTAAACATTAAAAGCTGCATTTGGAAATCTCCTGAGCTGCTTCATGTCAGCGGTGCATCATCATTTCTGTCCCTGTTCTTCTTTCAGGTTTAAACCAAGGACTTTAAAGGCGATGTAGTTGTTTTTCACTGGATCTACAGCAGCAGTGATGGATCCTCACCAGCAGTGATGGATCCTCACCAGCAGGGATGGATCCTCACCAGCAGGGATGGATCCTCACCAGCAGGGATGGATCCTCACCAGCAGGGATGGATCCTCACCAGCAGGATGTTCGCAAGAACCAGCTTTTACTTTGACAGTCCACTTACGCATGTCGGCGAGTCAATTAGCGGATTAGCTTCATACTTAGCGGTGAGCTAGCTCCATGCTCTGTTTTAAAGTGCCATTAGCCGGGTCAGCTAGCCGGAACTACATGTTTATCATCGAGGTGTTAAGCTAGCTCGGAGGTAAACAGTTAGCTTGTTTACGGAATACTTTTGGTCGGAGCTAAGAGTTGCTAAGCCTAATTAAATATTTAGTTTGAAACATTTGCAGTAGAATGAATAACATGGTGAAAATACGACTTTGGAAAGTTGATATTTTTCCTGCTATGACAGGCTGAATAACCCAAATATCTGATCCTATTATTACTATGTAACTTTACAAAATGGCCCCATGAAATGGTGTGCAAGCGAGGCGGCTACAAACCCGACCCAGTTCGGCTGGTTCCGTTGGGAGGAATGGGCCGGAACTGTAGAAACAATAGGAAGGAAACCCGATGCAGTCAGGCAGTGCGAAGGGCAGCCCTGCCCAAAAACTCAGGCAGTGCGAAGGGCAGCCCTGCCCAAACAGTCAGGCTGTGGATGTAAAGCTGCATGTAGGTGAAACTCAGCTAAATAATTAAAAAATCTCTCAAAAAATGAACATTTAGGAAATAAAAATAACATAATAGTCATAACTAAGACAAAACAGGAAAAGTGTGAGTTAATGTTTGAGGAATGACTCCATTTGTATTCAACTGGTTGTATAACAAATGGAGCTAAATGTCTGAAGTGAGCTGAATGTAAACCATTAAACTTTAAATAAATTCCTCATTTGATGTTTTCAGTGACGTTATAACCAGACGTTAAATTAACAGCAGGATATAAACACACAGAGTTTGTAGACGTGAATGATTTATATAACAATCCACAGAAACACTGAGCAGAAGGACGACGTGTCCAGCTGGACCTTCATTTGAAGTTTCCTGTTTACATGTCTGATCTGTATCCCAACAGTAATAAAGACAGTTAAATAAACAGGAACATGAACCTCATGTTCTGAACCCAAAGTGCTTCACTCTGACGGCTTCAGACCATAAACAATGTTTAGATTATTTTAAGAACATGTTATTGGTTGGGACTGTGAGAACTGGTGCTTCAGGGTCAGTGGGAACTATGAAAACCCAGGAAAAGGAGAAGGATCCTGTTCTGATCAGGCTGGGTGTCCAGTCAGGGAACAGCCTGCAGAGGGCGCTGTTGGCCTGGAGAGAATCTGACTGTACAGCCAGAGTAACAACCCATGAAGGAGATCATGTGACTCCTTCAGAAGAGAACAGAGCTGCTTCCTCTGGAATATAATCTGACCTGAAACTCAGATTAAACCCAAGATTACAAACCAATGACAGAGTTAACCTTCATCAAACCAGACATTAGCAAATAAAGTGGAGAAATGGCAGATAAATCTGTGATGGTGCGACTCTGCAGAAGTTTCTCCTGAACCTCTTTGGATGGATACTGAGCACGTCTCAGTCAGAGGACCATCCTGAAGGTTTCTCAGTCCTGGGAATCCTCTGGTCTGTAGCAGGACATTGTGTTCTTAACTGGATCCATGGACAGACCCGGTTGGGTTTTACCTTTCAACGACCCGCCCTTTCCAGTGGATCTGAAAGAGCCACTTCTAAAAGACAGCCGTCTACTCAAACGTAACCGAGTGTGCTCAACGTCCTCCTTGAAGTTCTTGGTGGAGTAGTAGTACAGCAGCGGGTTGACCACGCTGTTGGACGCCGCCATGCACAGCGTTATGGCCACGGCTCTCTGCAGCAGGTTGGTGACGCTGCAGCTCCAGCGGCCGTTCACGGCGTGAAGGTGCAGGGTCCGGATCACGTGGTAGGGCAGGAAGCAGAGCAGGAAGGTGGCTATCACCATGACGAGCAGGTGCACTGAGTGCTTGTTTTTCTTCATCATCTTCGCGCGCGTTTCTGCGTCCTGACAACAATTAGGGTGTGTCAGACAGTGGATGATCTTGGTGCAACACAGGATGATGGTGAAGAACGGCAGCACAAATCCAAAAGTCAACGCCATGTAGTTCATGCTAAGAATGCGCGACCAAGACTTTTGAGTAGCCGGCTCAAAGCAGCGAGGGATTCCATCTCTGGAAGAATCAGAAGAGAAACTTCAGCATCCCGGCGGTGATGCATCAGGCACAGATCTGGCACAAATCCTAGGCACAGAGACGTGTCACTGGTGCGCTGACCCTTACCTTTCTGTAACGCCGCTGCCCAGGAAGGGCACAGAGGACACGCCCACAAACAGCCAGATTCCCAGACACATCAGGACGGTTGACCAGAAGCTTTTCACAACATTGTGACGCAGTGGGTAGATGATGGAAAACCAGCGGAGGAGGCTGAGGAGCGTGAGGAGCAGGATGCTGCAAGGCAGAGAGAGCAGGGATGACACTAAAATATTCCCACAGCCAAAGGGAGACCAAACTCCTGTCCTACCTGGAGTAAAGGTTGACATAGAAGCCGTAGACACAGAGTCTGCAGACCCAGTCAGGGAAGGACCAGTGGCCCTTGTTCAGGTAGTAGGCCAGTCGCAGCGGCAGGGTGAGGGAGAAGCTGCCGTCGGACAGGGCGAGGTTCACCATGATCACATAGGCGGGTTTCTTCCTGTGGATGGAGGAGGAGATGGAAGATCAGCCTGAAGGAATTCACAGCCTGACCTCTTCCTTCAGTCGCAGGAACCTCTGTTTGTTAGACATTTATCTTCCTGTTGGACATTGGGACAGAGGACAACACAGAGGAGCAGTGATTGGTTCCAGCAACATGCAAAGTCCACCTGCTGGAAGTTCTCCAGGTTCTCCAGGTTCCTCAGAGGCTATGAAAACAGAGGAGACCAAACCGAGGGCTGAGTGAGAAACGGCTCCGTTTTGCTGTGTGTTGACCCTGCGGTGACCTGAACACCTGAACACATCTGCCTCCCACCTGCTGACGGCGACACACCCAGTCCAACGCTGGTCGGCATGGAGATGCTTTAAAAAATCCCACTGACATTTTCCAGGTAAAGATAATATCTACGATAATCTACTGTCTGACCTCAAAGAGTCGGTTCAGACTCAGTAAACAGAATCCATCTGAACCGACAGCCTGGGCAGGAGAGCATTAAACTCTGGGGGAGCTGCAGAGATCCACAGCTCAGGTGGATCTCTGCACCTGGTGAAAAGGTGCAGAGATTAAAAGGAGAACCGTCTCACTTCCTTCTTCACCAGATGGAAACAAGATGGAGGCGTCAGATTTTAGCGGTTGGAGGATTTCTCTTTAGTCTTTAGACCAGGAGCCATTTCTGCTGCTAGCGCTAGGCTAACACGTTAGCTTTGGTTGTATTTACCCAGAATGCCCTGCGCTGTAGTCCACTTCCTGCTTTTGGAGCGGTCTCCGGTCTGCTTGGCGTTCACATTCAAACCGGACCAGACCGAGGTTTGGAGGACCCGAGTTAGCTTAGCGTTCACGTCTCCAAAAAACGAGCTGGACTTTCTATGCAGACGGAGTGGAGTTGGATTACAGTGGACTGAACTGAGGGAATGAATGAGACTGTCACTAAATGGAGGTAATGCAATAAGGAGAGGTGAGTTTAATTTGTGGCTTCGTGATTTAGAATGGCCTAGTTAAAGTTAAGACCTAAATCCAACTGAGACTTGAAAACTGATGTTCCTGCATGTTCTCAGGTTGGATGGAGTCACTTTGTGTTGAATCCTAATAAAACCGACAGGTTGTAATAAACTGTGGGAAAGTTTTACAGGACATGGAATCTGAAAACACCTGGAAAAACCTTGAAATGAGTCCAGAAATCCTGGAGATCTGAATCAGGGATTAGGGATTTTTATATTATCATATCTACATTCATAAAGGTCATACATTTATCAATGGGCATTAATCAGTATTGATGCGATTTTCTGCTTTAGGCACCAACTGTCTGTTCCAAGAACTGATTGTTCCTCCTCTAGAGCCTGATGACCCGAGTGCAGATAAAAGTTACTCTGTTTATCTTTTCACATTCTTTCTCTTCCTAAATAAAAGGCCTGAGCTGAGAGGATTCAGGGGAAACGCTTGGTGAAGAGGCTCAGAGGATCCTCTCTGCAATGTTTTCTCCTTTAGCAAAAGCTCGGCCATAAAACTTATTACGTTTGTCTGTGGTTCTTTAATTAAGGTTCAAAAATACCCACCAGGATCAAGGATCTGCCCCTGAAATCTGACTGTGATTAAGGTCACTGAGGGTCACTGCATAGCAGAGAACAACATGTTTCTGACTGTTTTCTTATTAGAATGAGACAATTGAGTTTCAGTCCCAACTATTTCAATGCTGCGACCGCCTGATCTGGATCCTCCTGATCTGGATCCGCCTGATCTGGATCCTCCTGATCTGGATCCGCCTGACTGATCTGGATCCTCCTGACTGATCTGGATCCCCTGATCTGATCTGGATCCTCCTGATCGGATCCTCCGTGAATATCTGCAGTGGATTAAACCTGGATGGGGTTCAGATCAGCCCTTCTGACTCACCTGCATGTTTATCTGGGTTCTGATCAGCTGCTGGGATAAAATGAACGGCTTCATTTCCTGGTTTTCATGCAGCGTGTTAAACAAATGAGCGAGAAGCAAATAAGGCCTCCAGCATCCAGAAACTCCTGCTGCTGGAGGGAAACGTGGAAGTTTCACAGGTTGAAGAGCCGCTGCAGGTTTTAGGGTGGAGATCCACTGATGACTCAGCAACTTAAGATGAAACATACCAACATGTTTCTGTTTATGCTGCTGACGATCATCTGACACACAGAGCAGGATTCCTCACACATGCCGGAGATTCCCACCATCCTCCTCATCACAGGCCCATAAACACATTTTACTGTTTAATGAGGAGAAAGTGAAAGTTTTTACGCCTCCTCAGATCAATCTGTTTATTTATTGGTTCTTCAGGGTCTGGTTCTGGGTCTGGTTCAGGGTCTGGTTACCCCGGCGGATAGACCAGCAGAGACAACTGCAGAAAAACCAGTTCAGCAAATAACCAGAGGAAACATGGAGGATTCCTGAAATCTACACAGAAAAGCTCCATCCAGGAGTTGGAGGCTGCGCTGGATGAACACACGGTTCCGTCCAGCCCGGTTCAGTCCAGCCCGGTTCCATCCAGCCCGGTTCATCAGTCCAGCCCGGTTCCGTCCAGCCCGGTTCAGTCCACTTTAATCCAACAGAACCAGGACACCCGGTCCGATCCCAGCTGGTTGGAAACAGGTTCCAGGATTAAAGTCGTTCTTTATTCCCGACATGTTGAGAGGAACCAACATGTTAGACAGTTTCTCCAGAACCAAACGGACCCGTCAACACCCTGACCCCCTGCTGATGCAGCTCTCAGCTCTGGAATCAGCTGCTCATTAGAACAAGGTGTGGCAGCTGAAAGGAACATTTCTTAGGAACCTCTAATCCAGTAAATCGAGTTTTGGTTTCTCAGTCCATTCTGAAGCATCCAGGGTTAAAGTCTGACCTGATTGGCTAAACGACTCCCTGGAGAAACCTGGAGGAAATGGCCTGATGTGGTGAAATGAGAGGCTGGAGAGGATGGAACCTTTGAACAGAACCACTGAGGATCACAGAACCGATCCGGTTCTTTACAGAGAGGCAAACAGGAAACCAGGTGGATGTAATGCAGGCAGCATCATTTATCTAGGAAGCAACAACATCCCAAAGGTTTTCTCACATTGAAATGATCCAGCAGATTCCCCCGTTTGTTTCAGCCCAGATGATCCAGCCTGAATCCTCTGCATCCAGAGCAACGGGAGGTCAGGAGGTCGGCGCACAGATCTGGAGAGTTCTCCATCAGTGGAGAGGTCACAGGGTCACGGGCTGTGACCATGTGACCTTGTTCAGTTTGCTGAGTTGACCTCGACTCTCCTAGAAAACACTTCCAGTATCTGGTTGCTCCAGCGCTGCTGGTTTATGGTGAGCAGGAAGAACTGCTAACAGCTGATGCAGCGTCATTAGCGCCGTAAAAATCGTTTGTTTACGAAGATGGAAATTTTTACTGCAGCAGTTTCATGGTTTCCTTTTCTTCCTGTGTGAATATTTAAATCTAACATCATTTTCTCATGTTAGACTCCAAACAGAAACAGTGATGTTCAGGGCTAGGGTTAGGCTAAACTGTGCTAACAGCAGAGCTAATGTCTGTTTTGCTGAAAACATTTAGCACACTTAGCTCTCCTAAAATTCATTTCTCCAGATCAATTTAAAGTTCTAATTTGATTGGCTGTTTTCTGTAAACATTCAGGTGAATAAAATTCAACATCTGTGTTGAAGTTCTGGTTTATCTTGAAGTAGGTGAACTGTGTTGTTTCCACCCCTCATGGTGCCGCAAATGACATTTATTCTTACCCAGAATGCATCACTGCAGGGAATGGATGTATTAGCTAATGCTAAATACCATGTTGGCATTGTGCTTTAGCATTAGCTAATGCTAAATACCATGTTGGCATTGTGCTTTAACATTAGCTAATGCTAAATACCATGTTGGTGTAAGGCTTTAGCTTTAGTGGAACTAATATTTAGTGCTTTTTCGGTTAGTGCAGCTAACCTTTAGTTAGCGGTGCAGAGACACTCGGAGGTCGGCCATGTGTTCATGAGGAAAGTGTTTCAGGTCAAACCTGCATTTCTTCTGCTTGAAGAAGACCACGAGCGCGATGATGTTGCAGAGGAACGCCACGGGGAACACCAGGAAGTAGGTGAAGATGTAGGCGTTGTATTTGAATCCGTCGTCGTCATGGGGACAGGGCCATGTGTTGTTGTTGCTGGTTGAGGCGGTGGTGGTTTCAGCTAACGGTTCTGGAAAACATCCACAAACAGAAAGACTGAAACCAGAAATCAGGGAGGAAAAAGGCAGGAAAGACGATCAGAGTTCATCCTGTCAGCATCAGACTGAGGACTTGATGTCTAGCAGACACTAGCATGAAGCTAACAGCGGTTAGCATGAAGATAACAGCTAACTGAAATGAAATGTTTGCATTCTCCTGGACTTTAGTCCTTCTTGTTGCAGTTTGAGTTCATCTCCTTCGTTCCTCCTGAGCTCGGGTTGTCGGCACGATTCCAGCTGGTCTAACAGCATCAGGCTGTTTTCTGTCGGTCCTGGCTGTCAGTCAGGATTTAAACTGTTTCTCAGAAGAAGCTTCTGCTCTGCTCCTCATGATGTCACATCCTGTCAGTGATGTCACAAATGCTCATCATGTTTCATAAGACAATAAATAATCCTGTATCAGTTCTCAGTTTGACTCTTAGTTCCTGCCTTATTTTGGTGATTTTCCTGTCATCATCATCATCATCATCACCATCATCGTCATCATCTGTTTATTTAATATTCTCCTGTTTCTCTTTTTGTTTCTGTGAACATATTTGTATTTCCAGTCGCTCTTGTCTTCTGTTGTCATCCTGTTGTTAACTATCTGTTTCTTCCTCATTCCTCCCTGATGAAGGTGATGATTAGTCATCCTCACGTTCATCGTTTGCTTTTAGTTTCCAGTTTTCCTGCAGGTCTTCTCATTCAGTAATCACCTCCACTGATTAAATACCTCCTGTTTTATTCAGCTTTGTGTCAGATCCATCCATTTTGACTGTTTAATGCTCAAGTTTCAGATCCTCTGAGATTTTGATGACAAGTTAAATTTCCAAACAGAGTTGGGACTTTAATGTGTTCATTTGGATTAATTAATTATACATGTTGTTTTTTACATTAAAAGATTCATCAACATCCTGTAACAACAGTATTGTTGTGTTCAAGTTGTGCTAAGAGCATTTAGCCTGTCAGTGAAGCTAATGTTAGCATGTCAATGCTAACATTAGCAGCTAATGCTAATGTTAGCGTCCAGATTTATAAAGAAACTCTGATCCTTCAGTCTGATGGCTGAAGAACCTGAAGATTAAAACTATAAATATCTCCATTATTAAGTTCAAATATCTATTCAGTAATTTAGCAGCAAAAACAGATTTTGGGAGAAAGAAGTTGATCATTTCATTGGTAGTTTAATTACAGACCCTGAAATGAACTTTAACCAGTAGTTTAAAAATTTCATTCACGATGTGGAAACGTTTCGACAGCCCAGATCTCTGAGATCTGATTCCTGCTGTACATCAGGAGAGCAGAGAACCCGTCTGACAGCACGAAGTAAGAAACTCTGCCAGGCAGCAAAGCTTAGTGTTAACATGTGATCTGAGTTTGAATGTCGCTTTCTGCTTGTTTCTGACTAAATAACCGTTCTTATTTACACTGCAGGTTTAGAGCAGCAGCTGGACGAAGAACTCAAATATTCCACTCAACTTTCTGTTGTGGAATAACAGAAAGTGACTTTATGGCTGTGGTAGCGTTAGCTGGAGCGGTTAGGTTAGCTGGAGCGGTTAGTGTTAGCTGGAGCGGTTAGTGTTAGCTGGAGCGGTTAGCGTTAGCTGGAGCGGTTAGTGTTAGCTGGAGTGGTTAGCTGGGGCGGTTAGCGTTAGCTGGAACGGTTAGCGTTAACTGCTCCTCCGTCTCCTCGGTAAACAAACTTCCAGCAGGGAAGTGGCAGCTTCTCCTCTGACTCTGGACGGTTCTGTAAAAACTGCTGCAGGTTCAGTTCTGTTCAGGTTCTGACATGAAGGAACAGAACCAGGAAGCGGACCAGATTTAGTTCTGACGGAGCAAAGATAGAGAAACTGATAAAAGATCTGGAAAAGACGTGAACCAGGAAGTGGCAGGAAACGGCTGCTGGCATGTCAGTGTGTGTGTGCGTGGGGGTGTGTGTGTGTGTATGTGGGTGTGTGTGTGTGGGTGTGTGTGTGTGTGTCCAGCAGACCAATCAGGTCGTCCTGCAGGAACAAAGGAGCCTTCATTAGCGCAGCATCGAGGAAAACAGACGGTTTATTCTGACTCGATTTGAATGACGGTTTATCAGCTGGATTATAAAAGGGAAATGAACCGTGATGGGTTCAGGTTCAACTCTGAATGACAGACCATGATGCGTTCAGGTTCAGCTGTGAATGACAGACCATGATGCGTTCAGGTTCAGCTCTGGGCCTTTCAAATGAAGCAGGGTCAGATCATTAATAAAATGAATTCTCTCTGGAACTGAGGCGGCCAGCTGTGACCTCTGACCCCGACTCTGGGCCGTGTTTAGAGTTTAGATCACTGACAGAAACAGACGAATAAAAAGCTGCTTGGTCTTTATATTCCTTTAAATTACTAATTAATATGAACTTTTTAGAAAATTTGAATTCAAGTTTTTACTTTTCATTTTTATTTTGTTACTTTGAGCAAAATATTGTTTTATTCTAGTATTTTAATAAAACCTTTTCATTTTTAAGCCCTTTTCTGTATTAAGGAATGTATTTGTTAAATGTTTTATCAACATTTGTTTTGATGTGTTTTATATTATTTTCTGCTGTTACTAATTCCCACATGTTTGAACTTTGACCTCTGACCAAATATGCTTTAAATTAAAGTTACTTTGAACTGAACATCATTTCTTTCCAGCGTTTAAAATTTAATGGAAACATTTAAATATCAGGTCATTTAATTCTGCTGTGAAGTTTATTATGTATTATTATATGTTGTTTCTGTGTGAAAGTTTAAATACATGCACAAAATAATAATTCATAACAATAATAATAATAATAATAATAATAATAATCCTCGCAGTGAATATCTGTAAATTGAATCCTAGAGCAAATATTTGCTCTAGGATCTAAGCATAGATAATGATACTAGAAGTGCAGACAGATTTTTCTCTTTTTTCCTCACCCTCCATCCTCGCAGCGGGTTCCGCCTGCAGCTCCTTCATCCAGGCGCCGGTCCCGTTCCGGTCCGGTCCGGTCATCAGTCCCGGTCCGGTCCGATCAGCAGCAGCGCGCGCAGCCCTCTGGGTGTCGGTTCGGATCCCGGCGCGGTTCCGTGGAAGGGGCGTGTGCTGGTCGGGCGGATCCGCGGAGCTCCGGTTCCTGGGAACTCCGGGTTTCTGTCTGGTTCTTCCTGATCCAGGTTCGGGTCCTCAGAGCAGCGAGGGGAGTTCACTTATGACGTCATAGACAACCTCAGGTTGGCGCTGAAGGCCAAAATAAAATTAATATTAATAATAATAATAATAATATTAACAGCAGCAGCGGCGGCCCGGTTCCCAGCAGCCTGAGGGAAAAGAACCGGTTATTGTGAACCGGACTGGGCAGAACGACGTGATTCATTCCTTCAGTTGTTCAACATGGAAACAAACATAAAGTTGCAGTAAATATTTACTTATTTACCCAGAAACCATGAAGAGTAAACAGAGAAACTGACTGGAAACCAGCAAAGCTCAGCAGGAACTGGGAGATTTCTGGTTCAATCAGTTCAGTTAGTTCAATCAGTTCAATAGTTCATAGTTCAATCAGTTCAATCAGTTCACCCAATCGAACTGTTATTTTAACCCTGGAAAAATATTCAGAAAGCGTCTGTTATATTCACTCTGGTTGGTTTTGGTTGATATGAAACATTAATGAGACAAAAATAACAAAACAGAGAGTCTGTAAAATATAATAATGTTTTCACTGCAGAATTTCATTATTTTAATAAATAAATATAATGTAAATAAAAATGGAATAAAAAATATGATCAAACATCAAATGAAATGATAAAAAATAATACAAAATAAATCCAAATTCAAAAATAAAAATAAAAACAAAATAAAAAAGAAATAAATTAAAATTAAGATGTTTTAATGATAATATTGAAATAAAAATAGAAATACCAGTCATGAAAAATATGAATAAATACAAATAAAACAAGCAGATATATAAATACATTGTTGACTGAATATGAAACAAAACGGAGGTAAAACAATTAATGTGAATAAAAAACTGAAATAAAATATAAATAATAAATATACAGAATATTGAAGTAACCATACAAATGACCAAAGTTTAAAAAGTCAGTATAATCTATAAAATAAAATACATTGATACAAAAATAATT
Organism: Phalloptychus januarius; assembly: GCA_902982915.1. Classification (NCBI taxonomy): domain Eukaryota; kingdom Metazoa; phylum Chordata; class Actinopteri; order Cyprinodontiformes; family Poeciliidae; genus Phalloptychus; species Phalloptychus januarius. The sequence goes on from CADWAE010000361.1 coordinate 204,128, forward strand.
TATGAATTACATAAAATAAAATCAATAAAACATTTCAGTCCAAACCGAGCAGATTCAGAGTTTAGTTTGGAAACATGGAAAGTTTTGGCTCCTCAGGAAAATGTGCCATAAATAAACAGAAACTTCAGGTGAGTCAAACACCTGGAGGGCCAATCAGAGCTCACACAGCAGTCACGTGACCAGCAGCAGCGCCGTGGGAAAATAAAAACCATGAAGCCTCTGGATCCATAATAAACAGAAACTGATCCAATCAGAGCGCAGGTGACGTCATTAATGCAACATGGCGCGGACATGGCGCCACCTGGTGGCGACTAAACAAAGTAGCAACTGCAACTTCCGGTGCAGTTTTTACAATCGGAATAATTCACATATTGATCATGAACACATAATAAATCACCGCAGGTTAATTCAGGACATTAAATATTTCCATAAATATTTTAATAAAAAGAAAATGAAAGAAGCTCATGAACGGTTTCTGAACTTTTTTAGTTTGAAAGAAAACTTATTGATATTTACCAGTAATCAATGTTTAATGATTCATAACTATCGTCTGTAATCTACTGAAGCGATCAGATTAATACGCTGATCTGATCTCCATCCATCTTAATAAGTCCAAAAATTATCTGAAGAACCAGGAACATCCAGCAGGAGACATTTATCATTTATCTATAAGCGTTTCCATGGAAACAGAGTAGAAATTATGTCATAAAGTTTATTGATAATAACTTTCTAAATACTGTAAATAAAAACATAAATCTTCTTGTTTTGTATTTTTATTTTATTGCAGATATTCCAGTTTACTGTAAAAACATTTAGTTTAATTATAATAAAATGATTCTGAAAGAGAAAATCTTTCATTTGATCAACATGAAGTTTATTATCATCATCATCATCATCACATTCATCATCATCATCATCATCATCATCATCATCATCATCATCATCATCATCATCATCATCATCATCATCATCATCATCATCATCATCATCATCACATCATCATCATCATCCATCATCACCATCATCATCATCACCATCATCTTCTTCTTCTTCTTCTCTGCAGCTTTAATAATTTATTTTGGTTTTGTATAAATATAAATATTAACATCTTTTCAGATTTTTATGAATTTAAACGACGAGTCAGCAGGACAGAACCAGATGATGAGAACCAGCTGATTCTGGTCGGCTCTGGGTTTGGTCAGAGGTCAGAGGTCAGGTCAGCAGCTGGACAGGTCAGCCGGGTCCGGTTGGGTCACCCTCCACTTCAGCAGGGAGTAAACGACGTGTTGGTCTGGTTCCCCTGCTGGTTCTGGAGGGAAACAGAAGCTGGGTCAGGAACCGTCTCCGTGGAGACAACATCCCGTCTCCACTCTGGTTTATCGTCCAGAGGTTGGACGGGATCAACCTCTGGACGATGTTGGTCTGGAAGACGGTCTCACGTCTTTACCTGTTGCCATGGTAACACCGTTGGTGCTGCCAACATCTCCAGTGAGAAGTGAAGACAGTTTAAGTTATTACAGATCCAAACTTTAAAATGTTTTTCAGATTTTCCTTATTAAATAAATAAATAAATAAATTTATCATCTTTTAGGCAACAATTGGAAAAATGGAACAAAATTTAGAGCAATAAAATCAGGATTTGTGCTTTTCTGTATTTTTTCACCGCATAGAATAAAGAATTAAAATCAGATTCTGATGCAGTGAAGTGAAGGTGAGACGGCGGAGCAGAGAGGTCAAAGGTCACCTGGAGCAGCAGCCTCATCTCTCCTGGTCCTGATGCTGACCGTCCCGTACGTCACGCCTCTCTCTCTCCTCACCGATGAGTAAACGGCTCCCGGATCGGGTTCTGCAGCAGAACAGAGTCACTGAGACGCCGATCAGAACATAGATCTGTGTTTCTAGAAGTGACAGGAGCTGGAGAGCTGCTGGTTCTGGTGGAAACCTTCAGAGGTTCTGGATCCAACCGGATCTGGATTTAATCTGGATTCAACCTGATCCTAATGTTGAGGTTCATCCAGAACCTCTGACCTCAGCAGCAGGTAAATGCACCTGCTCTGCCTGGTGCTTTTCTCCATGTCGATGAATAATCAGCTGCTGAGTCTCTTTCTGCAAACCAAACAGAGTTCAGAGAATCAAACATCCAGCATGATGAATGTTTGAGGCTTAAAGCAGAAAACAGTCAGCCTGTGTTTGTGAGCATAAAGTCTTTCTCTGAGCATCACTGCTTTAAAGAAACTAAATCTGAAATTATTTCTGCATCTAAATGTAAGATTTTGGCTCAAACATGTTTTATTGTCACTGAATATAAATATTGTAAATAAACAAAAGTTCCTGCAATAAATGAAACATCATTTGGTTCTGATCTGACTGGAAATGCTCATTTATTAGTTATTGATCATTTATTGTGACTCCAGCTGGTTTCAGGTCAGAGGTCATGAAGCTAACAGGAATGAGGCGTAAAGTGACCTGCAGCAGTGGACGAACCGCTTCTGTCTGGAGCTTCTGCAACGGCTGCTGGAAAAACGTCTGCTGAGTCTCTGCCTGCAAACCAAAACGGTTCAACAAATAAAACGAGACGAAGGTTCAGAACCTGCAGCTGGTAGCATGTTAGCATGAAGCCTCATGCTAACATGCTAACATGCAGATTACAGGAAGGAGAAAGCTAAAGGAAGGAGCAGCTAGCGGCGAAGCAGAAGGAAAATGTCATTTCTTTACCAATAACAATGTGAAGGTGTGATTTACTTTGTTTAGACCACTGAAAAACATGTAGATCAGCTGATTGAGAAGCTAAAATCCCTTCATCTGATTCTGAGGAAACAGTTTAACATCAATAAATCGTTTCTAACCGAACATGATGAAGCTTCAGGTAAATGTTTGTGTCTCTGAGCTGAAAACAGGAAGCTGAACGTCTCCACTGCTTCTCACAGTTTAACCACAAACACAATATTGAGCCAAAAGCTGCTGATGAGGCCTGAAGCTGCAACCCCCCCAGACCCCGCCGCTAAAAATAAAAGCCACATTATATAAACCAGCACTATGACACACAGCAGATAAACAGAGGAGGAGTTCAGGGAGCTGCTGGAGGCAGAAACCTGATGGAGAATTACCTGCTGGCTTCCTGCAGAGGCGCCGAGTCAGCAGAACCAAAAACAAGATACAGAAAATCAGAAAACCAGCAGAGCAGAGAGGGAGGACCAAGGAGAGAGGAAGAGGAGTGGAGGTGATTCTCTCTGAAAGGAATCAAAGGTCATCATTTATTTCTTGTCTCCTGATGAAGGTTGAAGCAGACAGAGAAGCTGCTGACCTGAGACAGAGATCCAGCTGGATGGAGACTCTCCATGTTGGCTGATGCTACATTTATAGAGGCCTTCATCAGATCTCTTCACCGGGTTGAGGGTCAGGTTTCCTGTAGCTTCATTACCAATGGAGGAGCCATCTTTATAGAAAGCAGCTGGGAGGTTGTGGGCTGGATTCTTTGCTCTGCAGCTCAGAGTGACGTCATCTCCCTCCATCACAGGGAGGACAGGACTCTGCAGGATCACTGATCCACCTCAACACAGAGACAAACTACAGCATTTCATCACACAGCAACACTAACTCCACAGTCTGATCTTACCAACAGTGAGGTTCATGATGCTGCTGCTGCTGCTGGAGGATCCACTGCTGGAGGATCCACTGCTGGAGGATCCACTGCTGGACTCACACCAGTAAACACCAGAGTCAAATGGGAGGAGACCAGTTAAGGTGCATGAAGAGTTCGCTGGTTGACCCCAGTCCTCACACTCAGCTCTGGTCTCTCTGCTTGTGTTTCTCATCACAGTCCATCCAGCTGAGCTGTTTCCATCCTCACAGATCAGAGTCACTGATTCATCCTTAAAGAACTGGGATCTGCTGGGTCTCACAGTCAGAGCATCTGCAGAGCCTGAAACCAGGAAAATACATGAAATCATTTATTTAATGTCAGAAACCAGCAGTGACATGTTGTATCCACACGCAGCGACCCCTACTGGACATGAAGAACTGTTTTCTCTTGCTTTCCCTCACAGTAAATGTTCAAATCCATCCTGGTTCATTTTATATTAAATCACAGTGAAAATATAAAACATAAATCCATCTTTAAACAAGCTTCTAGTTTATTATTTACTTGAGGAAACTTTTAACTCGATCTGTTAACCGGATGTTTGTGATTTAACTGAACATGAAAACAGATTCTTTATTCATTATTTTAGACTTTATTAAACTGTCTGGATTTATTTCAGACAGTTTAATAAAACTGGTCTTTGAGCTCAGCCTCATTTTGCTCTTCAGTTTCTGGTTCAGGAAGAAAAACATGGAAAACTTTAAATATAAAGTTTTATGAAGTAAAAATGTTTCAGAAACTCAAAGAGGAGTGAAAACCTCCTCCATGTCCACCAGGGGGCAGCAAACAGGATGTCAGAGTTTAACTGAGTGACATCTGAGATCATAGATCTGTGGTGAATTTTCTCACCTGGGTTTGGTGTCCAGAGAAGTTCTGATGTCAGAACTGAAAGAGTCCAAAAAGTTTATTAAAAATCATGCAAAAACAACAAGAAGCATCTGAAACAGTGAAACAGCAGAGATGAAACGTTCAGTGTTAGACAGCAGATCATGCATCCATGTTTTCCTGCAGTCCAGCTGTGAATCAGACCAGATAAAGATTAGGGTGATGGCACACAGGCCCTCCAGAGCTTCAGAGGAGAAATTCATTCAAGATGCTCCAATCTGAGTTTTTCTGCTGATGTGACGCAGTCAGACTTGTGTGTGAAAAGCTTCTCAGTCGTTTTGCTCCATCTGGTTCCTTCTGCTGCAGAATGATGACCCACGTCTCAAATGAACGTCTGATAAAATCCTTCAGACCGAAACCATTTGGCTCCACATGCAGCAGCAGAACCGATCCGATGTTTAGAGGCTGAAAGGATCGGAATCGACCGATCAGATCGCCGTGAAAAAATCAGGTTGTGTCGCACACACACACACACACACACCTACACACACACACACACACACACCTACACACCGCTCCCTGCAGAGAGACCACTTCCTCACCAAGCTGCAGAAAGTTAATGATATTTACTGAAAGTTCATAAACTTGACTCGCGTTCCTAGGAGTCTAGAAAAACGTCAAACCTTCAGACTGACTGGCTGCAGACTGACTGGCTGCAGACTGACTGACTGCTTCTCTCTGGTTCCACAGGAACAGAATGAAATGCTGAACAGAAATGAGTGAATTTTCATCCCGTCATGTTTTCCTGTCTGTCTGCTAAACAGCTGATGTCTCTCATTGTTAACCTGCAGATTAAAGCAGATTAAGCTGTAATCCGGCCGGGATACTCACAGATCAGCCATGATGCTCCTCTCATCGTTTCTCTGTTTGATGAAATCAAGACAGACTTTGCATTTCCATCAGAGGGCCCCTCCCCTTCCTCTGTCCTGCGGTTACAAGAACCTTAACAGGAAGCAGATCTGAGCTGCTTCCTGTTAGCTCAGGCTGTCAGAAAGCCCAGACTGTTAGCCATGTTAGCTCTGATGACTTTATCTGCCTTCAGTCCTCCTCAGGACGTATTGATGTTTCTCATTAATGTGACAAACTTATGAATTTTAATCAAATACAGAAAAATAGAGAATAAAGCATCAAACTGCAGGTGAAGATGAATGAAGGCAGAAACAAACTAAACTCTGATCCTTCATGATCAGACAGTAAATATTGGAGGGAAGGATGGAGGCTGGGACTGGCTGTGTTCAGCTCCCCCTGCTGGCGCACGCAGGTTACTGCAGCTGCTTTCTGGGTATTATTGTAGTTAATGTCTTGCCATAGCAGGTGTTTCTGTTCTCGGTTCATTTTGGTTCATTATTTCATCTAAAGGAGGATTTTCCCTCTTCCGGTTCTTCAATTGAATGAACTTTTTTAGATTCATTTTGTTTTGTGTTTTTATCCATCAGTAAATAAATTCATGAATCTTTAAAAATGCAATCAGAAAAAAAAGAATGAAGCAGAAAATAGTTTTAATGAATAAAAGCCTGAATCTGTTGCATCTTTAGTTTCTAGTTTTGTTGCAGTTTGTTTGATTTTTAAAAGTCCTGATTAACTGACAGTAACTCTGTGAACAACAGCGCCATCCAGTGGTGACATCAGATCTAAGTTACAACAGTAAGAACATATTTCTTGTTGCTCCTCTGTCTGTCCACCAGGGGGCAGAAGGAGCCCAGTTAGTCGCTTGTTTACTCCGATCCTTTAGTTTCAGTTTGTTGATCTGATCTTCAGTTCCGTCAGTTACTCGATGTTTTTCTGCGGCAGAAATGATATTTTTGCATTTAATCGCCTGTTTTCTGCTGATCCTGCAGGTTTCTACTGCTGACGGTGAGTTTAGTAGGTTTTAGGTTCATGAAATCTGGTTTCAATACGTAATAACTATCCTGCATGTTGAACAGAGCTGGGGTTTCTGATAAACAGTCTAAACATCTGTCCAGATGTTCGCATTACAATGTTTGACTTATTATTCTTCTAGTAGAGAAACATAATCTTAGCTGATTTTAAAGTTTTGTTTCAAATTGATGTTGCTCTAATAGAAGTGATCTCATTAATGCAAAGTAGAACAAAGAATCATTGAAAATGGGTTCAAGTGTAGAATATTTACTGTTAAAATATGAGTTTAAAATGTGTTGATGAGAATAAAATGCGGTTTTGTCAGCCGCCTCCTGCAGCAGCAGGTCTGTCTGCAGCAGGTCGGTCTGCAGCAGGTCTGTCTGCAGCAGGTCTGTCTGCAGCAGGTCTGTCTGCAGCAGGTCTGTCTGCAGCAGGTCGGTCTGCAGCAGGTCGCTGACCTGTTCTGACTTGTGCTGCTCATTTAATGCTGTTAAATAAACTGTAATGTTTAGGCAGGTTGAACTTTCAGAGGTAAAGATTAGAACCACAGAGGGAAAAATCAGGATTCTGAGTTTCATTACAAGAGAAAACTTCAATAGCAGCAGAAATGTTCTGCTGGAGGAAGGATCTGAGTTAACGCTGGTTAGTGCATTTAGGATGCAGCAGCTCCCTGCATGGACATTGTCCATCAGTGTCCATCAGTGGTTTGACTAATGTCTGGTTCTGTGGTCCGGTCCAGTGGTGGTGACACCAGGAGGAGCTGCTGACCTGCAGTGCCAGACTCCGGGCGCCGCGGCCACCGTGGTGGAGTGGACCAAAGACGGCCTGCCGGCCAGTGAATACGTCTTCTTCTACCGCAACGGCCGCCGTACGACAAGTACCAGCACGAGTCCTTCAGGGGCCGCGTGGCCCTGAAGGACCGGTCCGGTCCCGGCAGCGGGGATGTCTCAGTGGTCCTGAAGAACGTCTCTGTGGAGGACGTGGGGACATTCCGGTGCCGGGTTCTGGTGAGCGGCTCTGGGGCCGAGGCGGAGGAACACCATCAGGTCAGCCGGTTGAGGATCGCGATGCGTTCAGGTACGTTCACCTGTCGGCTCAGGGATTCATCCGTCCTGATCCATCCTGATCCATCCTGATCCATCCTGATCCATCCTGATCCATCCTGATCCATCCTGATCTGCAGGAAACGAAGCAGGAAACGAAGCAGGAAACGAAGCAGGAAACGAAGCAGGAAACGAAGCAGGAAACGAAGCAGGAAACGTCCAGAGGGTTTTCACCGGAGCTGCCGGTCCAAACGTCGCTGTGCCTGTTGGAGTTTTCATGGTTTGTGTCGTTGTTGTTGCTGCTGCTGGTTTTTATCTGTACAGGAGGAAGAAATCGTCACCTCAGAGGAATCGCCTGTTTTCTGCTCATCCTGCAGCAGAAAACAGGCTGCAGGATGAAACAGACGTCGTGTGAAACGGTTTTATTGCAGTTTAAACGTCTTTCAGGAATGTTTGAGTCCAGAGCTGAAAACAAACTGAGATCCTCCATTAAATCAGTTTATTACTGGAAACCATTTCTGAGAAAAGCATTAAAATAAAATCACTACAGAAAAGGGAATGAAAATGATTCATTTAGATTCTGGAATCACAAGCAGAACCAAACAGAACTGAGTGATTTAACAAGCTGAGCCAGTAGTTAGTTATTTAGTTTACCTCTGGATGAAGCAGACCCATCGTCTGGGACCCATCGTCTGGGACCCATCGTGTTCACACACAAACTCTGAGTTTCTGTTTTCATGCCACAGTTCAGATGAAGCAACAATCAGATCACCATGGAAACGTGTTTGACCCCAGGTCAGCGGCTCCCTCTAGTCACAGCGTTAAAGTCGTGGAAGTGCAGCAAACTTTACTTTTTCATTTCTCTGTGATTTGAGAATCTCCATGTTTCCTCCTGTTGACGGCCTGATCTCATGTGCAGAGTAAATGTTCACATGTAAACAGGAAGTGTGTGTTCATCATAATGTTCTGTGAACTAAAATCACTACATTTTAGTCGTTTTGTTAAAACTATGATATGTTTCTGATGTTTTATTATATTTTACTTTAAAAATCAAATTGCAGTTTGAGTCGTTTTTCTGTTCATCTGTTTGCTGCTCATTGAGTCTTTAGTGAACCTGAACCAGAGACGAGTTAATGATTCATTTAGTTTCCATAGCAACAGCAGCTCAGCGATTATTAACCTGCTGCAGGCCTGAAGTCTCATCATGTTCCATCATCAGAAACGTGTTTAAAACAGTAATACTGACAGTAAACATCAGGTTCCCTCCAACGTTTTGGTTTCACTTCTACTCTAATGAAAGTTAAAGCTTCTCTTCTGGATGGTTTCTGTTCTGGTGAACAGAGATGAATCAGACATTAGTTATGATAACATGAATATCAGAGATTTTGTTTGTTTGGGTTCATTAAAAACTGATGCAGCTGCAGAAACATCAACATGTGGAAAAACTTTAAATGTTGCTTTAGATGATTGATGACAGAATATTAATAACCTTTAATGGAAAAGATGGGAAATTCACACAAACTGACAGAAACATGAAGATTCATCACAAAGAAAAATATCAAATAAGTGCAGGAGATTTACAGCATATAACATATTATTGCTACAAACAGAGAAACATGGAACTTAGTAGGATAATTAAAATGTATAATTAATATTTAGGTATGAAAATAAGAAGTGAACAAATTATTGATCCAATATTTCATCAATAACAGGAACGTTGCTGCTGCTGGGAGCCAGAACCAACCTGCAGGAAGCAGCAGGGATTTGACTGGACCGATCCGCTAACATGTATTACACATGTTAGAGTTTAGATTGTAGCTGGAAACCTGATGCTAAGGTTAGCACAGATTAGCTCAGGTTAGCTCAGGTTAGCCGAGTTAGCCCAGGTTAGCGCCATCAGTAACATATATTCCACATATATGCTGAGGTTCGATACTTTCCACAGGTTTCATGAACCGACTGAAGCGGTCTCTCTAAGAACTGGTTCTACTCCAGTCCACCGTGACCAGAACCAGCTTGGTTAGCAGATCCTGATCTGATCCTGAAGGTTTTTAACAAGCAGCAGCAAGAGAAATGACTGAGTGACTGACGACTGATTTATGAGAGTGGATGAGGGTGGAGCAGCAGCCAGACGCCGCGCAGCATCAGGGGCAGCACAGGAAGTGACCTGGCCGACTGAATCTGGTAGAAATGGAGAGCAAAGGTCCAGCTGCTGTTTTTACTTCACCATGTTGTCACAAAGGTTCTGCCTGGTTAGCCTTTGCTAAAGCTGAAGAAGCCACTGTTAGCTCGGCGTGCTAATCATGTTTCAGATAAATCCTCTGCAGCTGGACTTCATGCTGCTGCTCTGAGCATCAATCTGGACTTTGACAAAACTGCAGATTTCATGAGGAAACAACCAATAATAATAATTAAAATGAGGAAAAGCAGCACAGACACGACAACGATAACAAACGGAAGCGAATCGTTTCCGTGGGTCAGATCTTCGGTTCTTCCAGCCTCGTCTTCATCCTGGTTTTGCTCCTCATCGTTTCCTGCAGAGCAGAAACAGACAGACGTTCATCATGTGATGCTGCGACTCCCACAGACACCAGGTTACCATGCCAACCGCCAAACCGTGAGCAGCACCACCGTCTGACCCGATGGACCCGCAGCTGGACCCTCACCTGAGACCGTCAGGTTGACAAACGAGTGAAGCTTCCCCTCATGACCTCCTGACCTCCAGGTGACGATCACACAGCCATACGTCCCTCCATCCGTCTGGCTCACGTTGTGCAGAACCACTGAGAAGTCTCCGTCCTTCAGGGAACTCCTCAGGTCCACTCGTCCTCTGAAGGACTCGTGTTGGTACGACTCGTATGAGCGACCGTTACGGTAGAAGAACACGTGATCCGAGTCCAGACCAACTTTGGTCCAGGTGAAGAGTTTGATCTCTTCATCTGCCGGGCCGAGACACTCCAGAGAGACGTTCTGACCCGGCTTCACTTGGACCTCCTGCTGACCTGGAAGAGCCAGAACCGGGTTTGAGTCAGAGCAGCTGCTGATCCACAACCAGGGAACCAGGGAACCGGGCCAGGGAACCGGGCAGACTGAGGATCAGGTCTGAGCTTCATGTCAGAGAAAAACTGGTTTTATGGGGCAGATGGACCTGCAGAATCCTTCATGCTTTAATGCTGCAGGATCACCAGTCATTATTATTATAACATTATTATTATTACATTATAACAATATTATAACAAATGCACCAACAACTTTAAAGAAAGAAAATCCAGTAAGAGGATAAAACTCAAAACATGGAAGGAAAAAAACATAATTATATTTTGAAAAACTAGTAAATGAATCAGCATGAGGGGAACCGGACCTGAAGGTTCTACCAAACAGTCCAGTCGGTCCAATCGGTGCTGAGCTGTTTGGGTTCATATCTGTAACTCTGCAGATATGAAGCAGTGAATCTTTCACATCAAACTGCTGATCCAGGGATCATTGTTCGGGATAATCCCTGCCAGCATGAGCAAACCCACGTGGGCACCATGGAAACCGCGGGATTATTGCTAAACTAATATGACAACATAAACAACAAACGTGTCCAAGTTGTAGATCTTAACGCTGAGTCAGAGGATCTGATGGAACAGGAAGGATCAGAGTTCTGCTGGGTGGGCGGGTCCAAACCAGAGGAAAACAAGTCAAACATGCAGCTGCAAATCCAAAACAAGTGACCAGCATGTTATGGTCATTTAAATGACCAGTATTAACCTGCACGGTGCCACTAACACTGAACATGTTTCATTCTCTGCAGAGCAAATCCCCAAACAATCGATCGAAGTTAAAACCACAGCTTAAACTCTTTCGTTCGAATGATGCATATTGTTTACATTTTGCACATCGGTCTTTTCATGCATGTTCACTTTATTAACATCCATTAAAATGTTAAACCCGGAAACGGGCTGATCGCCCACATGCAGCTTACCGGATGTTACTGAACAAACTGCAGGCAGAAGGAGGCAGAGAAAAACACACAGGAGAGACATTTTCAAGAAACTTCCAGATCCTGCAGACACCGTGAGGGAGGCGGAGCCGGGTTGTTATGGTCTCAGCAAGGGGGAGGGCAGGACCCGAGCAAGATGGCGCCGTGTGCAGAGCCTCAGAGTTCATTCAGTCATTTCAAAACGCGTTAAAACACCAGATCATTACAGGAGAGCTCAGTCCGATCAATAAAACGGATCTGGACCGGTGTTGTGCGAAATCCTGTTCCCCCGTGAAAATCTGTTTCCTGCGTCGGGAGGCGCATTGCAGCCAGAGAGGCGGATCTGGAGGATCCGGTGGATCCGGAGGATCTGACCGTTTCCACGGCGCTTCTGATCGATTCTCTGTAAAACAGCTCATATAATCATGTCTAGATTGTTACATTCAGTTTAATCAGCAGCTGCTGTTTAAAAAGAAGCAATAATAAATGAGTAAAATGAATAAATAAACGCGGTCTTGTGTGGAGGTCTTCTTACGCTGTTTGCTGTTATTATAAACGCAGAGAATCGATCTTTCTTCAACTTTATAACTTAAGCCTGACAAATAAAAGTCACATTTCCAACACGTAGTGATTTTATTATTTTTTATTCCTGATATAAGAGGAGGGAAACTGGCTGATAGAGGCTCCAACTATTAAGAAGAGACTGGAGACTTTCTGCTAAATCTCTTTCTAATGTCAAATATGACAGATTAGTGGATTAAGGACATTTCTAGTATAGTTCATACTATCATACAGTTTCTCTTTATTTCCCAAAGTGATGGGGGGGGGGAACCAGATATTTTAGCCACCTACAATAATCTGTTCCCCCTTCATAAAATGGGAACAAATTAATTTACCTTCAAGTCTATAGCTGTGCTTTTGAAACATTTGTTCCTAATTTCACAAAGGGGCCTTGGGATTTAAACTATGTTTCCATAGCGACCATATGTTAAAGTCTTGAAAGGATAAATATCAAACATAGTTTTCAAAATGTAATTTATTAACTCTATACAACATACGTAAGCTAGCAGCACCACAACAAACTGAGGAACCTAAGAAACACGCAAAGCACTGACAACTGGTTTCAATTGGTGGGCTTCCCACACGCCTGATGGGACCTGATGGGACCTGATGGAACCTGATGGGACCTAATGGAACCTGATGGGACCTAATGGAACCTGATGGGACCTAATGGGACCTGATGGGACCTGATGGAACCACCTCAGGCTCACGTCACACTGGATCTAGGAAAGAAACCAAAAATTTAAGACTTTTTTTTAGAAAAATGTGTCTTTACAATTAAATATTCAATCAATCATTTTGTTTTTAATATTCAATACAGAAAGGTTTTCTTTAATTATTGATCCATTTTATTGTTTTAATTCCTAATAATTCTAACATGTAAAAGTGGAGTTTAAAGTTTCCATTCAAGGAGCTCTTCTTCTTCTCCTCTTCTTCTCCTGCTCTTCTTCTCCTGCTCTTCTTCTTCTGCTCTTCTTCTTCTGCTCTTCTTCTTCTCTGCTCTTCTTCTCCTGCTCTTCTTCTTCTGCTCTTCTTCTTCTTCTCTTCTTCTTCTGCTCTTCTTCTTCTTCTGCTCTTCTTCTTCTTCCGCTCCTGGTGGCGTACGTGACAAACTGCAGCCTTCCGCTCCGTCGCCATAGCAACGGTCTCGCGCGCTTCGCTCTGCTCTTGTCTGAACTTCGACCTGAAGCTGCGATTCTTTTTTTAATCTCAAATAAATGATTCATTTTAGTGGCTTTATCCGACCACCAGTAAGTATTGACGTTCATTTCCAAAACCTTCAGAAATATTTTACAATGTTTGTTGAAAATGTTTGCTAATAATTCACAGTTTGCTAATAATTTGCTAATTTATCACAAGTGAAACAGTTTTACATATTTAGATAATTTGGTTTGAAAAGGAGGCAGGCAGAAGTTAACTTATATATATATATATATGATGCTGGTTGGTCAAATATACTTTTAGGCAGTATCACTTCCACCTCTTCTTTAAGAGTTCGTTGGACTGCTGGTTTGAGTCAACTTTAATGAATTCTTGCTCTTGATACAAGTTTAGCTCTTATTGATCTCAACACCACCGTCGAGCTAAAATACAACATAAACTTAAATGAGTTGGTGTCACAAATGAAATGAAAACCAACATACCTCTCTGGCTGTCCTTCCTTTCAGGGCAGAAACGAGGTTAACTTAAATAACTAGAACTTAAATAACTTTCTTATGCTAACATTAGCTTGAGCACGTGCAGTGCATCTCCCTTTCTGTCACAGCAAACATGCTGGATTCACTTCCTTCCGGAGTATTTCAAAATAAAAGTAGTAATAAACGAGAACGTACATGATACTAAATAAAACATGGAAACTAAAACTATGGCAGTAAAAGGCAGATTTATTTTATGCCATTTTTCCCTCCATATTCCTCTTTCTGATAATCAGGATGCATTATGTGTCTTTCTGTCTATGTGTCTCATTATTGTCTATGTGGACATGGATTCTGTGCAGGAGCCTCAACACTGACGTAATGTGCTACCTTTCCCTGCAGTCAGGCCTTATTTTATGTAACAGGATCTGATCCCCCATCTGGGTAAAATCTGATCTGACCATCAAAATCTACGGCGGCCATCAGAAATGTGAATCATTTTGATTTGAGGGCCCCTGCTTCCTTCTCGCTGGGTTTGCAGCAGGACCTGGATGCTCCACTGATGTTGATAAAACATTTGCACCAATTAGCTCCTGATCACTTTATGTTTTATTTACAGATATATTTTATGAGATTCCTGGCAGATTATGCTCACGTTGTCACCAGTTTTCTTGACCACAGTGAGATAAAAAAGGTACAAATTTTAACTTGAAGTTGACTCCATAACAGTGCAATGAATTTTAAAATGTCTTGTAAGCATTGGTAACTTGATTTAATAACAAAGTTTCATTTATAAATGTTTGGTCATTCTGTTTTAATTCCTGGTTTCCCTTCTGAACCTTTTGTGTGAGTGAAGGAAATGTTTTTTGCTCTTGTTCAGGTTTCCTGCAGGCTGTGTGAAACTGAACTGGACCTTCAAGCTACAGCGGGTCGCAGTGTGGAGCTTATTGATGGTCAGTGAACGGTGATCTGTTGGGACGGTTTCATTACCAAAACTACATCCATTAAAACTAAAGATGAAGTGGTTCTGGTTGAAGGTCTTTATTGATGGAGGAATTGCTGCAGGGAGGGAACGTTTGACTCCAGAGAGTTTTCAGTTTCTCTCCTGGTTAAATATTGAGACAAAGCAGAACATCAGAGTTGTTGTCCCTGCTCTTCATGAAGTGGGCGTCAGGTCTGGTGTCCTGCATGCTGTAGTTTGGCTTGTTGCATTTTAATCTTGTTGCAGAAGATTGAAATGCAGAGAGGAAGATTCTGCTGAGTCTGCAGGATTCCAGCCCTGCTGCAGATGCTGTCCAGCTCCAGGCTCCATGTTTACCAAGTTCTTTATTGTTTTGTGTTAATTACTTTTTAAAACAATGTTTATTATGTAGGAAATGCACCACATTGTTTTCCAAAACACAACCAAGTTCAGGTGGATACAGCAAAGGGGGCTGAGGATGAGAGATGCTTGTGGCCGTCAGCAGCAGCAGAGCAGATGCCTGACAAGCTCAGAGCGAAACTCACATCCAGTAAGTACCGATTAGAGACTCATCGATACTCAGGACTGATTCTAAAAGGTCAGACTTTTCCCCAGACATTTGTTGGCCTCTGCACCATCATATCGTTAAATCAAGTCAACAAATGAATCAATAATGAATCATCAGGGGTTTATTACAACATTGCCTCATCAGAAACATACCTGCAGTGTTTTCCTGATTCTCTGCTTTGTTTGAAAGATTATTGACTCTCCATGGCAACAACAGGACGTCCAGGAGGAGCCATGTTCCCACAGAGCTCCTCCTCTGTGCTGCAGCCTGCAGGGCTCCAGGACCAGCCCTTCACTCACATCCTCCAACCATGACTATTCTCCAATCAAACCCAAGACAAGAAGAATGTGAGTTTATGTTCACATGCTGCTTTACCACCAGCACCAAGAAATTATAATCCTGTATATCTCAACCACTGCAGCTCTGCTCCATCACCCTCAAGTCAACGTAGTTCTGCTCCATCTCCATCAAGCCATCACAGTTCTGCTGCATCTCCATCCACCACCCGCAGCTCTGATGCATCACCCTCAAGTGAGCGCCCCTCTGTTCCATCTCCATCAAACCATCACAGCTCTGCTCCATCACCCTCCAGCCACTGCAGTTCTGCTCCATCACCCTCCAGCCACCACCCTTCCACACCATCTCCAGGAAGCCACTGCCATTCTTCCAGTCTTCATTTTTGTAAGCGTCCTACTCTGGTCATGTTTTAGACTTATAATGTTATAAACTCATTGAAAATACCCTTTTATTCCACAGCACTCCTCAGGAATATTTTAATAAACCAGGAAGTTATGATGGATCAGATTAAACTAATTTACGAAGCAATCCGGGGATTCCAGACTCCATCAGGAGACGAGTTACTACTTCAGTCATTCCCACTGAACAGTCGACAGTCTGTTGAAGACATGGAAGCTGAGCTTCGTGACAACCCTGAACTTCACAAGCAGCTGGTGAGCATGTGAACAATGCTGGTCTGCCAGTGACCTCTTGACCTGATGGAGCAGAGAGAGTTTGTCTCTGTGGTCTGTGTTCATGTTTGAGTCCAGGCTGGAGGTTTTCCTCACCGTAAGGAGCCTCAGGCGGCGCTGGCCTGCAGCAGAAGCAACACAACATGAGGAGGATGTTAAATAATATTAGAATAAGCAGCAATTCCTCCACTTATTGGGAAGGTTTTCAGTTTTACTCTCACTGAGACACATGAACCTGCTCAGTTCACTAAATAACTTACATTCTTTATCTTATTTCAAGTGCAGAACATTCAGTATGAGTATTATATTTCAGGGCTGAAATGTTCATGTAGGAATGAATCTGGATCCAAAGAACAGCTGCAGTGTCCAACATTCACTCTGCAGTGTCCAACGTTCACTCTGCAGTGTCCAACATTCACTCTGCAGTGTCCAACATTCACTCTGCAGTGTCCAACATTCACTCTGCAGTGTCCAACATTCACTCTGCAGTGTCCAACATTCAGTCTGCAGTGTCCAACGTGCAGAGACTCTTTGCACATCACAGTCCAAACCGTTGGACTGATAAACTTGTCCATCAGCACCTGGCTGCACAGGCAGGGGACTGAAGGGCTGTCCTGCTTGCAGAGCCTGGCGCTGGCCCTAAGGGGAGGAGGATCACTGCCTGAGTGTGTTGGGAGGATTATGGCGGCGCTCCTCACACACTCACTCAGCAAGCAGATCAACTGGCGCGGTGTGAACGGGAAGATCGGATTCCAGCAGCTTCGAATTAAAAAACTTGTGACTGGTAAGTTTGGAGCTTTGAGGATTTTGTCTCTGCTGGTCGTCTTTCTTTACACTCTGCAGGTTTTGTGCCTCAGAAAGTGCAGAAACATTTGGACAGTAAACTGTCCCTCTCCTCAGGTGACCTTGAGGTCACATGAGGAGAGGAGAGGGTTCTGCAGTCATGGGGCGACTGAGGTGTTAAGAGGTCGTGTGTTGAAGCCGGAGTACCCAGAGAGTCCATCTGCCGACATTTAACACACTGAGGCAAAGTGTTTTTAATTCAGGAACTTTTCCTGTGTAGATGTTTCTTCTTCTGATTAAAATGTGCAGAAAATGTTTCAGTTTTCATATTCCTGGTTGTCATCTGATTGGCTCAGAGCAGCTGCAGCATCAGCAGCATGTCAGCTGTTAGGACCTGGGGCAGGTCACAGAATAACGCCCCCTTACAATATTATGGGATGGAAACATTTTGAATAGTTTTACAGACAACATGATAATCTACTCCAGCAGCAGAGACCATGAGCAGCAACCTGAGCATCTTCTGTCCCTCCAGACAAGCAGCAGCTTCAACACCTGCATTAGATGGACTGTAAACAATATTTATGCTCTTTATAACAATATTTACAGTCCATTTCTAACAAGGCTCCAATGTTTCGTTCATCTTTGTCCTTCATTTTGTCTCAGTGGCTGTGCGGCGCAACCGGCTGACCTCCACGGCAACCGACAGGGAGATAGACGCCACAATCACCAGATGGCTGCAAAACGCTTCGGATCGGAACGGAGGGAGGAAAGAAAGGAGGGACAGGAAGGAAAGTCTGAGCAGACGGGACTGTGGGGGTCAGAGGGGTCAAAGGGCAGGTGGAGCCTTTGCTGACCTCCAAGAGTTTGACATTCCTGTTTGTTCAGTTTCCTGTTGTCTTTGTTTGACAACATAACAGTTTAAGTTACAAGATGATTTTAATTTCATCACTTAGTGAAGTTTCTGCATAAATGAGCTCAAGGCTCCACAGTCAAAGAGTTTAATGAAGGTTGGCTTCATCTTTCTTCAGCTAACAGAGACAATGGCGCCACCTGGTGGCCACACACATCATATCCTTTCCGGCAGCCAATCAAAACCATCAGAGGGTTTCAGTAAATCTGATCATATTTCATAAACTCTTCAGGTCGGATTCAGCAGATTTCTGAATAAAACCGTTTTCAGTTTTCCTTCTTCAGTCTGAATCTTAAGTTATTTAACCAAACATGATGATGAGCAGGCGGCTCACTGCTGACCTCTGACCTCTGACCTTCACCCAGGAACACATGAATGAAAACTAAGTCCTGATAAAAACTTTATTTGAAACAGGAAGTGGACAATGAGCTGCTTCCTGCTGCATAAACATGAATTAATACTATTAGTATTAATATGAACCTTATCAATAAAAACAGAAACAGCCCAACTGAGACCAGAACCAGATCCAGAACCAGATCAGAACCAGATCCAGAACCGGAACCAGATCCAGAACCAGAAGCCATCACTTTTCAGCTTTTGTCACAACCTTCAGTGTAGAATCTGACCTGATGACTGAATTCAGCGAACCCAGTCTGATCGTCAATCCCACTGGTCTATGTTCCGTCTGCACTATTTCTCCTGTTTTCTGATTATTCAGTTTTTAATTTTCCTTTAATTATTAATAATTAATCTCTTTCCTGCTGCTTTCTGCATTATCTACTGTGTAGCAGGTGTATAGTTAAAGTTTACTTTGGGTTTTATTTAACTTCCTGTCCTTATAGCAGCTCATGCTACTTTTACTACTTTACTTTTATATTTTACTTGCAGAAACAAAACGTCTGACTTGGACTTGAGGTTTGGGACTCGAGTGTTGGACGTTTCATCTCGTATTCAGGATAAATGCTTACATCATCAGTTTTAACCAGATTAAGGTTTTAAACCAGATTAAAGGTTTGAACCAGATTAAAGGTTTAAACCAAATTAAAGGTTTAAACCAGATTAAAGGTTTTGAACCAGATTAAAGGTTTTAAACCAGGTTAACCCTCTTCAAACTGAGCCTCCTCTGAATCTGTTTTCTCTCCTGCGGTTCTGTGTTTGGTCTGTTCTCTGTTTGCTCTTGTTTTGCTGTTCGGCGGTCGGCCACATCCACATCAGAACGTCTCATTTTCCATCTGATCATCAAACCCACAGAACCACCAAACCCCGAGTGGAACAAACTTCACTTCACCTTAAAGCAACGATCAGAACAGCAGCTTTTATGAATTAATACCAATAATGATGATGGAACAGAAGCTCATTGTTTCAGTTTTATTATATTAAAGGAAGAGAAAACATGTCAGATCCAGTGGAAACAGTTTCATCTCTTAGCTGTTTAATGATGGAGTCACTGTGAAGTTACAAGATGTTTTATATTCCTCTTATGTAAATGCTTGACAGTGTAAACAGGTGATGTTGATGGATCCGTTATCGTCCATCAGCTGGTCTCACTGCAGAGTAAACCACGTCTGGTTCTGGTTCTGGAGACAAAAATAAACACATTTATACCGACTGGTTCCTTCTGAAAACATCCACAATGTTATTAATGTTACTGAAAAAACTTTAAACAGGATATGGAAAATGCTGACTGAGCATCATCATCATCATCATCATCAGAGCTCCCTGTTAAAACCATCTTGTGTTTCTTTCTAATGAGCTGCAGTATGAGGTGAGTGGTGACACGATGCTAATCTGGAATATCATCAGAAATGATCCCATAGAGACCAGATTTAATCCTGGAAGGGATTTAAGATTATTTCAGTCCATCATTCCAGAGTCAGATTATTTTAATAAACAACATATTTACATTGATTAACATCTTCTGCCATATTTAATCAGGTTCCCTCAGTAACAAGCTGTCTGGATCCATGGAGCAGCACTGAGCTGGATTAAATCTGATCAGATTACAGTTTATAGATTTAAGTTATTGATCTTCTGAAATATGAATATTTGGCAGCAGAAACTTTAAATGTTGTCCAGATTTAACAGTTTAATCTTTATGATCCTGATTTTCTTGTTTTCCTGAAGTTTGATCAGGAAGTGACAGGAGATGAAGATCTGCTCCTCGTCTTCCTCGCTCCTCCTCCCAGCAGACGTTTCCAGTGTTTCCAGTCTGCAGGTTGAAACCAGGAAGGTTTAGTGGAGGAGAGTCGGTACCTCTGGTTCTGTTGGGTCTGGTGTTTGCTGTCCTCACTGCAGAGTAAACTGGACCCGGATCCATGTCTGAACCACAGATTAGAGGTTCTGTTAGCATGTTTTATGGTTTTTATTCTGCTGTTTTCGTGCAACATGTGAATCTAAAAACGTCTGAAACGAACCACAGAGCTGCTCACTTCCTCTAGAACACGTCAACAGACGCTGAGCGCTCAGAAACACACTGACACCTTCAGAACCGCAGAGAGCCGGTTCTGTTTGGACCAGCGCAGGCTTATAAAACCCTCAATGCTTCCTGTGCTGACCTCAGGATGTTTGCTGCTTGAGAAACTTCACTGGAAACAGCAGCAGGAAGTTCGGTGGTTTGAGAGTCCAACGTCGTTAGAGAGGAACTAAACTTAACTATTAAAATGCTGTAAAACATGAAATCTAACATAATAAATTAATCTGAAGGTAAAAGCAATCAGGGTGAACAGAGTTTAGTCTCTACCTCTGCTGCTGCGCTGCTTTCTCGTCTCTCTCGTGTTTCTCTGTCCACAGTCGACGTCTCCAGTTCTGACTGCAGAGTAAACAGGAGCTGGATCTGAAAAACAACATATATAATTAATATTTCTGCCATAAATCACATGACTGCAGGTAACAGAGGATCTGTTAGCCAGCAGAGTAGAACTAAAATAACTTGACAGAGTCATTATTTCTGAGAATCTGTTAAAACAGTTTAACAGTTTATTTTCACTCTGTTGCTGTTAATGTCAGATATAAATATATGACTGTGTGTGATAAGCAGAAACCACAGAGCTGCTCACTCCTGCTAATAAAAGCTTAACGAGGCTCAAACAGACCCTGAGACTCTGACTTCACCCCGACGCCATCAGACCGACTGATGAACGTCTGACTGTCTTCTATGTTTCCTTTCATCATGTTGATTAAAATGTCCTGCAGAGTCTCTGTTATAGTTTCAACCTTTAAGTTCATAGTTTGAGTCTCGACATGCAAAACGTTTCTACAGGTTGTCATGACATCCATCCATTTCTAAAACCTGGTGCTGGAGGGTCAGGAGCTGCTGCTGCTTCCTGCTAACGAGAGGCGGGGTCACCTGGAGGTCACCTGTCCAGGTCACCTGTCCAGGTCACCAGGACAGAGGGACAGCCAGCAGCTACCTGAAGGGTCAGACCTGTAAATATTATATCTACTTATGTAAATGTATCTTCTGTGTTTTTGCCTGAACAGATAAAGATCTTTACTGAGCAGCAGAAAATGTCAAACATGTTTGATTTGTTCTGTGAAGTCAGAAGTTGAGCAGCTTCAGGATGTGAGGTTTTACCTCTGCTGCTGCTGATTGGCTGCTGCTGATCTCTGAAGGTCTTCAGTTCACTGTATGTGATTTCCTTTTCATCGTTTCCTTCGTCTGAAATAAAACAGAACAAACAGCAAAGTGAATTAGAGAAACTTTCATTAAACCTCAAAATGAATGAACATAAAGCTGACATGAAGACTCACCTTCAGATTTACTGCAGAAACATCGTCTCACCAGAAGAACCAGAAGAATCAATGAGAGCAAAACCAGGAAGATAAAAATGGCAGCAACGACTGTGGTGGTGGGAAAAGATGAACCAGGAGGAGGAAAGATGGAGGAAGGTGGAGGAGTGGAGGATGGACCTGGAGGAGTGGAGGTGATTCTCTCTGAAAGGAGTCAAAGGTCATCATTTATTTCTTGTCTCCTGATGAAGGTTGAAGCAGACAGAGAAGCTGCTGACCTGAGACAGAGATCCAGCTGGATGGAGACTCTCCATGTTGGCTGATGCTACATTTATAGAGGCCTTCATCAGATCTCTTCACCGGGTTGAGGGTCAGGTTTCCTGTAGCTTCATTACCAATGGAGGAGCCATCTTTATAGAAAGCAGCTGGGAGGTTGTGGGCTGGATTCTTTGCTCTGCAGCTCAGAGTGACGTCATCTCCCTCCATCACAGGGAGGACAGGACTCTGCAGGATCACTGATCCACCTCAACACAGAGACAAACTACAGCATTTCATCACACAGCAACACTAACTCCACAGTCTGATCTTACCAACAGTGAGGTTCATGATGCTGCTGCTGCTGCTGGAGGATCCACTGCTGGAGGATCCACTGCTGGAGGATCCACTGCTGGAGGATCCACTGCTGGAGGATCCACTGCTGGAGGATCCACTGCTGGACTCACACCAGTAAACACCAGAGTCACCTTGGACCAAATAGTCCATCTCACAAGTAGAACCATTTAGTTTCCCCCATCCATCTCCACACGGCTTCCTGGTTCCTCTGCTTGTGTTTCTCCTCACAGTCCATCCCTCTGAGCTGTTTCCATCCTCACAGATCAGAGTCACTGATTCTCCTTCAAAGAACTGAGATCTGCTGGGACTCACAGTCAGAGCAGCTGCAGAGCCTGGAAATAAAATAATGGAAAAAAAAAGCCAAACCAGAGCCAGCAATGAAAGAAATCAGGAGTTTAGTCCTTTTGGAAGTCATTGTTATGAACAACAAGTTTCATCGTTACCAAATGGCTTCTTTTAATATATTTAATATGTTAATATTGAATATAGATTGTAGATTATATGTATGAGTAACATTTTCCAGTTCAGTGTTTTAACTTTCACTTCAACCTTCTCCAGGTCTGTATAAGTCCAGGGGCGTCACCTGGTGCTGAGCTTAGAGCCGGCGCTCCGTTTGCCCTGATGCAGCCATCTTAAGTTTGAAACCTGTCTTCATTTCTTTTTTTGCTCATGTCTTTCCCTCTTCACTCTGCCCACTTTCTATCAGATTACTGTCATAGGCCACTAGAGACAAAAATATTCAAAATAAAAGTCTGTTGAAGTAGGAATGTTGAAGTAAATTACCTTAAGTTCTAATATTATTTAAATTAAACTCTTAAATTTAAAGAAACTAAAAAGTTTCTGCTCATATTAGCATGTCCTGTGTGTAAAGACTTCTACTAAACTTTGTGTTTTAAGTTGTGCAACCCAAAGCAAAGGCCCAGCTACTGCCAAGAGGTTGAGCAGAAACAATGTCTGCAAATCTCAATGAACTGAAACAACATTGGAGATATGTTTAGACCAAAACTCTTCCACAAAGATGAGACAGACACAGGAAACCTGATATGCAACTAAAATATGAACATGACGTTCTGCAGCAGGAGTGACATGTGAATGCTTTCAGAGAGTTATTGTGAAGAAGAACTTCTTCCTTCTGCATTACAAATAATATAAACTTAAAGACCTGAGAGGTGTCAATAAATAACATGCTAGTTTTAAAATGTTGAACTACTGATTATTAAATAATTTAATTAAACTTTTGAGCTTTTTCAAATGTTGTAAAATGTAGTTTTGTACAAATTATTTGAAATAAGGACTATTTTCTTGCCCATTTTTCATTTTAGTTAACAACATTTTCAATGTAGATGTTGGAGAAAATGCAATACAAACTGCCAGTTCCAGAAGAGAAACAACTTTACTGACCTTGGTTTGTCATGACCCAGAGCAGCAAATTCAGAGCTTTAAAGAAATAAAAAAAAAAGGGTTGGCATGAATTTTATTCCTACAGTGATCACATGAAAATGATCTTTATCTGCAAAAGCAGAAATGAATCCAGAATGAAGAATAATGAGACATGAGTTTTATATTAGGATCTGCCTTAAGTTGCTTAGCGACAGAGAGAAAGCTCATTAAATCATCATGTTTGCAGATGATAATGTCATCTGCAAACCTGATGAGAACCTGGAGAGCTTGAGGTTTTCACTGGAGGAGGAAAACACAGATCTGGAATTAACCAATCAGAAAAGAAGAGGATGAATGGATGAAGATCAGTTTCAGAATTGATGTTAGCGAAAGGTGATAGCAACATTGAAATGAAAGCTATATGGACTGTCTATGGTCTTCAAGCAGTGTCACTGTCTAAAATTCAAGAGGAACTGGGATGACAGAGATCTAGTCACTCATTACTGGATTGTAGATAATCAGAAAACAGTAGATTAGAGGAACAGCTACAATTGAGCTAACTGCTGTACTTTCTCTAAAAAGTGAATTTAAAAGTGTCAAACATCTGCAGATGCTTAAAGATGTACTGTAAATTGCAGAATAGATAGTGAGTGTGAGATCTAGAAAGAACAAGATCAGACATACAGTGAGAACACAAACTGCTTTTGTGGGTTTGGATCAAGTCACCAGGCTACGTTCTAACAGTACTGGACTTTAGGATTTAGACCCAGCGCTGCTTCATTTGGTGAGATCGACCTTAAATCCTAACAAAAAGATTTAAGGTAAGTCATCCGTATTACTTTGGTTATTGATTATTACTTTGTAAGTCTTATTAATAACCATGTGACTTTAACTCATTGTCAGCATTAATGTCAGTCAGCCAGACTTATTTAAATCTTCAAGGAAACAACTGATATGGTTCTGTAATAACACCAACAGGTTTAAAGAATATTTGTTTCTTCTGCATCAGGATATTTTGCAGAATGCTGATTGCTTTCATCAAAATCAAAATGTTCTTTGCAGCATCACTAAGCTGGATTCTTTCCCCAGCATATTGCATTATTAGCGCAGCTTCAATAATCCATTTTTTATAATGGATGAGCATTAAATGGAAAAGTCATGTAATTGATTTCTGCAGCTCATCTGTCATCTTCTTGTCCCCCCATTTCTCTTCATACAGATTCAGCCTCACAACAACACATGCACAGTAACCTGTAGCTGGTTTACAGAGCGCTGCGGATGGTTTACCTCTCCTCCTTCCAATATGTCACATAAAGCCAAAACCAATGAATATCAGGCAGAATAACCAACATCCCCTCATATCTCTGCTGTCTCATCATACAGTATCATAACTGCTATGTGTTACTATAAAAGTCCAAAAAGCCTTTAGCTCCAATGAGCTGACTCTGTACTCACTGAGCAGCCACAGCTGAACTGTTTCCTCCATTGTTCCTCTGCATGATGTGAACTCTTCTGTCATGTTTTTGTCTCAGGGCAGAAAGAAGCCCGCCCTCTTCCTCTCAATATATCAGGCTTTAAAAAATTGTACAGATTATTTTCTATCTCAGAAGTCTAAGAAATACAATCATGACAAAAATATGTTTGTTTTTGACAATTATACCATAAAACACATTATTTCAGTGAAGTGGTGGGGAGTAATCACTGTTTCACTGTCTGATAGCTTTATTCACAGTTTCATCTTCTGCTTTAAATACTTTTTCATTTTTTGAAACAGGAATTATTTCTGCAAATCAATTTTAAACAAGAATCTGATCACACAAAATGACATGTAACTCCTATTCTCTGAAATGACCAGCAGAGGGAGCTGTTTGCTATGCAGGAGAGAGAGTCTGTAGGACTGACAACTAGAGAGGAACTCATTAGACGTTTTCTCTGTAGAGGCTTTGATTCCTGCAGCAGCGAATCACAGGACTGACTGACCAATCAGAACGCTGCAGCTGGAGTCCTGACTAGAATCAGGAAGATAGAGACACCACCGGTTCTTCTACTCCACCCAGATCTACACCACCCAAACCCTGCAGTAGTTTACAAATCACTGAACAGATTAAAGATCTGCTCCTAGTTCAACCTTCAGACCTCTCAGGTTTTGGTTTTGCTCTGCATCCAGAACCAAACATAGAGAATCCGCATTCAGCTTCTATGCATCATTAGTCTGGAACAAACTTGCAGAAAATTGCAAAACAGATGAAACTCTGCCTTTGAATCCAGACTAAAAACGCAGTCAGAGTTGCTTTGATTAATAATCAATGAAACATTAATAAACAATCAGATGTTTTTATGATGTGATCCAGTCTTTCTCAGACTATGATCTGCTGGCGCCCCCTAGCGGTCCGCGAGGTACTGCATGTAAATGACCGTTTATTTGCAGTGACGTCAACTCAAAGTGGGATTGACCAAAGGATTGTGTTAAAAATAAGGATGGAGAACTGGCTAAAAACCGGGTCACTTAAAATTAAAGAAAGCTCCAGTTACTGGTGGAAAGAAAATGACTCCAGGAATATTATATGATTAATATATGATTGTGACTGATTTCCGTTCACTAGCGACTGGATTCTTTTGAATGGCTCCATCCGGTAGGACTCGACTCAACTGATGAGAACTGCTCTTTATTTTTATGGCTCTGCTTGGTAATGAATGATGCTGCTTACACATCTACAGTGACTGTTGTTTTTATTTAACTAAATGAGTAAATTAATTAAATACAACTGATAGAAATGGGTGGACTATTTTCATATTTAATTTAATTATTTCTTTTGTTTCTACTAAAGCTAGTAAAGTCTATTATTCTTTAATTGTGCTTCTAAATGACTAATAGTCCTAAATGTTATTAGTGCACATATCACTTGGTGGCAAAGAACAATTGATTTTTATCTCCTTGTGTTTGACACAAACAGAAACGTTCAGATCCTGTAAATAACTCAAAATGGCCAAGTGTTCATGTTCATGGCTTTGTTTGGCCAGTCACATTTACTGCACCACTTTTCCCATTAGGATGAACAAAGAAAACAACAAGAAGTGAGTAAAGAGACAAATATTCTCATTTCAGGTTGGATTTTATATTAAGATGTTTCATCGAGGGAACTTTCAGGTCAGGTCATTGAGTGTTTGTTAAATGGGTTACGTGGTCTTTGGCCTGAAAAGGTTTGAGAAAAACTGATGCAAAGTCTTTGAAATGCCTCGTTGGCTGGAGGGTGTGCCCCATACAGGGGGTCACACTCTTAAGCCTCCCTGGCAAGGTCTATTCAGGGGTCGTGGAGAGGAGGGTCCGTCGGATAGTCGAACCTCGGATTCAGGAGGAACAGTGTGGTTCTGGTTCTGGTCATAGAACGCTGGACCAGCTCTACACCCTCAGCAGGGTCCTCGAGGGCGGATTGGTGCAGCCTCTGCAGTGAAGCGGCGCTGTACTGGTCCGTCGTGGTGAAGAGAGAGCTGAGTCAAAAAGCGAAGCTCTCAAATTATTGGTCGATCTACGTTCCCACACTCATCTATGGTCATGAGCTTTGGGTCAAGACCGAAAGAACGAGATCACGGATACAAGCGGCCGAAATGGGTTTTCTCCGTAGGGTGGCTGGGCTCTCCCTTAGAGATAGGGTGAGAAGCTCGGTCATCCTGGAGGGACTCAAGAGCCGCTGCTCCTCCGCATCGAGAGGAGCCAGTTGAGGCTCGGGCATCTGGTCTGGATGCCTCCTGGACGCCTCCCTGGTGAGGTGTTCATGTCCCACCGGGAGGAGGGGAAGACCCAGGACACGCTGGAGGGACTATGTCTCTCTGCTGGCCTGGGAACGCCTCGGGATTCCCCCGAGGAGCTGGCCCACGTGGCTGGGGAGAGGGAAGTCTGGGCCTCCTTCTTAAGCTGCTGACCCTGCGACCCGACCCCGGATAAGCGGCAGAAGATGGATGGATGGATGGATAAAACACTGCAGATGCCTCAGCGTTTTTACATGGAGAAATGTTTGGTGTCACTCAAATGGATCAGAACCAGAACTAGAGCCACTGTCACTGAGCTCACCTGGTGGACGGAACCAGGTGAGGCAAAGATTGGAGAGTTTGGCTTTTCTTCTCCTCTGCAGCCTGTTCCTCCATAAAGATTACAAAATTAGCAATAAGCATAGAAATAAATAAATAACTTGACAATTAGTGTGTAAAATACTGCATCAGAAAACTACAAAAATAATGTTTCAACAATATCTGATTATATTCTATGGCCAAAATTATATATTTTTCCAACTGTATTTACTTAACATAATTAATATGTAATTTTTAATTTAATTTTCAATCATTTTTTAATATTTTTTTACTGACACACTTTAGAACCAGGGGTAACTGATTTTGTGGACTGTGTGTGTCATGGTGTGTGGTTGAGGGTAAGAGGAAAATGTCCAGGAAGTCATGGTAAAAACAATAATTTAATCCAAAAATAAAGGAAATCCAGAGGAACACAGCAAACGCAGAACTAAACAACAAGGGAAGCACAATGATAATAAGAAGAGAGTAACTGAGACTGAATGAGAATATGACGTGTATGATGGGGTCTTGACCACTAGACAACAGGTGGGCTTATATACACAGGGAGGGCAATCAGGGAACAGCTGGGGATAATCAAGGGGAGCAGACAGGACGACACTGGGGCTCACAGGAACACGAAAACAACCTAAACACAGAAATACACAAATAAAACTACAGGGGCAACTCAAATCACTACAGGATGTTTAATATGGGTTCAATATATAAAGAGACGTTCTCTTAAAAATGCTGTGGATTCAAGCTGCTGAAGTAAAAATGTACAACTATATGCACAATATGTCAATATATACTAAAGCCAAACTCACTTCAGAAATGTGATTATGGTGATTCTGGGCTTGAACTTTTACTGAGCAGTGAAGCAGAAGCAGCTCTTATCTGACTTTAAACCAGATCAGAGAAACTGCTTCAACCTGCAGATCTAAACCTGCCAGTAAAGAACCAGACTGGCAGCACAAGAGGAGTCTGGGTGTTGCTTCCTCTCACTGCGTAGTTCCCTTTTTGTCCTCAGCCAGTGAAAAGCTTGTTGTGTTAGTGATCTGCCTGGGTGTGCCTTACATAGTGCAGGTTATAAAAACCCAGAAGTACTCAGCTACAGCAGCGTCAGATGAGCCTGATCAGAGGATCTTACTGAGAAACACCATGGAAGATCTTCATCTGGCTCTGCTTGGTTCTGACTTTCCTGGATCTGTCTCTCTGTGCAGGTGAGCAGACAGAACGTCGTCATCAGAGCAGCAACTCTTAGCTTCCTGTGAAGCTGGTCGGGCTGATTATCCTGGTTTTTGTTCATTGCTGATTAAATGTGGGACCAAGAAGCTCTTGAAACGACGCAGTTGGATTTTATGTTGACTGATAACTGACCTGAACACAATATCAATCTGCATCAACTTGGATTATTTCAAACTGTTTTTGCTTGTTTTTTTAGTTTTGACAACCTTATTAAATGTTATCAGGAGCTGATCTAAAGGTCGAGGACAGTTAGAACCAGAACGCTGTAGATGCATCGAGTCATGTGGCCATATGCCAGATCTGTGACAAACAAGTTTCTGCTTCTGCTGTGATGGTTTTGCTTTACTTTTTCATTGTTATTCTGCTGTTTCACTTTAAAATGTTTTGATGTTTTGTTGTATGTTTTGACATAATTAAATAAATCTAAATCATATTGAGAACATTATCAATACAGAAAACACTTGTCTGACTGTGACTTTAAGTTATTTTTATATTCAGACTCTACATGAAATCCCAAGTTAGTGTCTGCAAAGGAAACTTTACATTTATGAGCCAACAATAAGGAATATGAGAACCACAATAGATTTGCTGGCCAACATTGTGCTCACAAACACAAACAAGGAATTCGATATTTTCATTCTGTAAAATATATAAGTATAAATATAGAAACTTTAGACTAAGCAAATAAACACAGCAGTTTATTGTATTTGCAAACAGAAAATAAAAGGTTATACTTGAGGTGCAAAATGCTTATTTAGTTTACCAGCAGAGCAGCTGATCTCTCAGGCTGCAAGGGGATCCATCTGAGATAGGCTTGTGTCTGAGGTGGAGCCACAGATGGGTCCCCTGACCGGGACTCGCTCATGTAGAGAGGGGGGTGAACAGCCCCGGGGGAGGCGGGGCGCCTGGTGCTGGAGGAGGATGTTTAGGGTTGATGATGCTGAAGGCTGATAAAACTACCTGCAATATTATTTGATCATAATTAAGTCCATAAGCAAAGAAAAGTGAAAAATTAAAGCCTGTTTGTGATAAAGATATTTGCATCTATGTTTTGTGTAGATAAAAGGCCTTTACTGCTCTGTTGCATTATATAATAAGAGGCTAAATTCTGGACGACGTTTTTATTTGTTTTGCAGATCCTGTAAACATCCCAGCAGAACCTGGACAGAACGTTATTCTGTCATGCAGAGCTGCTGGGAACGGCATCGTTACAGTTGTCAGGCTGACCAGAGACGACCTGAAGCCAGATTGTGTGCTTCTCTACAGGAATGACCAGGATTGATGAAGAGCAGCAGAATCCACAGTACAAGAACCGAACCAAAGTCCAAAGCCTCACCAGCACCGATGCTGGTCAGGTCAATTTGACTTTAAACAATGTGACAGAGAAGGACAGTGGAGAGTATGAGTGCTTTGTCAGGACTGAAATGAAAAGCAGGAAGAGAGCCGAACCAGAAAGAACCATCATCCACCTGAGTGTAGCTGCTGCACAGTCGAATCCTCCTGCTGATTCTCCTGCTGATCCTCCAGGTGAGTTTGTCTCTGGATCAGAACCAGCAGCTTCCTGGTTCTGGATCTCAGATCAGATGATGATGATCTTCAGTCGGATCAGACTAACTCCTGGTTCTGTTCTGCAGATCGAGGACACATTGGACTGTTGCTGGCTCTGGCTGCTGCTGGTTGTTGCTCTGGCTGTGTTTGTCTTGAAGAAGAGGAAGACTCCCTCTCCTCCTCTTCGTCAGGATGAAGCTGTAGAGCCTCTTCAGGTCTGACTAAGACTTGTAGACCAGCTTAATGTGTTGTTGTGCTTCATCCTGCTTACATCATAGTAACCCAGCCATTACTGCATCACAAGACCGTACAATCCTAATGCCGGTCCCAAGCCCGGACAAAATGGGGAGGGATGGAGAGGAATGTTGTGCAACTAATAATTATCTTTCAAGCATAATATTTAATGTCAGCAAGGAAATGTGCTTCATTTACATAAAAATAAAATTGGAGTTTAATCCTAATTTGCATTCTGAACATCGTTATTCAGTAGAAACTTCAGAGAAAATCCTCCCACTGTTTGTCTGGCAGTGGCAGGGTAATTAATTAGATTTCAATGATGAAATCTAATTAATTTAGTCTAATGAGTTGGTAGACGTTCCTATTCACCTTTG
Source organism: Phalloptychus januarius (assembly GCA_902982915.1). Taxonomy (NCBI): domain Eukaryota; kingdom Metazoa; phylum Chordata; class Actinopteri; order Cyprinodontiformes; family Poeciliidae; genus Phalloptychus; species Phalloptychus januarius. Next base: position 235,095 of record CADWAE010000361.1, read on the forward strand.
AGCTGTTTTGTCTGCAGTCCTGTGATCTACAGTTGTGTGTTTCTAGTTTAGGTGATGACACAGCAGGTTAACTTTACACATGCATGCAATGAATCACATGTTGTTGCTGACAGCCTGTGTGTCAGAGTCCAGCTAAATGGTGTGTGCAGTCCAAACACCAAATGTTTTCCCTGAGTTTATCAGTCAGCATTAGGTGTGGTTCACTCCCAGTCAACAGCAAGCTATGAAGATCTTAGTGCAGAAGTTAATGTGTTGGTTTCAGGTGTGTGTGTGTGTTTGTGTGTGTGTATGCAGTAAAACTGGTGCAAGTTTAATCAAGTTTGACAGAAATGAATGTGAAAGACTTTGAGATCATCAGATTCGGTCCGGTCCTGTGGGACAGCTGGAGCAGATTAACAGCCTCCTCCTTTTCCCAGAAACTGAAGGACAGAAAGTAAAGATGAACCTCCTGCTGATGAAGTTTGAACTTTTAATGGTCAGGAAGAGATAATAGATATTCAGAGGAACAGAATCATTGACAGTTTTATGAACGGCTCCTTTGTGATCCTTTGTAAACTGATGAAATATCTTATGTTTTAACATCAGATATTTTAGCATCAGCCAACATCACCTGAATTATCTTCCTGTCTTCATTTTGACTCTGCAGACATTTTGCAAAACCTGAAACATCAACCTGGACTTTTTGTTCGATTTGATCATTTCAGCTCAGCATTTAATCCTGCACAGAAAAACCACCGAGTTCAATAAGTCTGGCCTTAATGAGCTCAACTCCAGTTCATTTCATAGGTTCTTGTGATAAATGTTTCAACAACTTTAGTAATGTTTGCAGTAAAACTCAAAGATAGCTTTCATTTCTCAGAAACCGCTCTGATTCTGAGAAACGCCTCGCCCTCTTCCTGGAGCTCAAATGTCAACAGCCGCCTGGCCTCCCACTGGGTTCAGCTGGCTGGTGGAAAATTACCAGACCTCAGCCCAACACGTGACTCGGCTTGGTGTAACACATGAACCAGACTGCTTCAGTTTGTTGCTTAAGTTGATCACTTTTCTTGTCTTAACAGATTAAAATAAACCTGTTGTTCTAACGGATCAGAACTGAGAGAACAGAACAGAGAACTTTATACTGAAACTGTTTCTTTTTTAATATGTTTTTTCAGCTCAGACTGCAGCTCTTCTTGTTTCTCATAGTGAGACTCTAACCTGCATCTGTCTGAAACCACAAAACAGAAAAACATGGCTGATCTGAGTAAACTCTGGTTTCTGTTCAACGTGTTTCAGTCTTTCCCGCAGATCAGGTTCTTTATGTCTGAATGTAAAGAACTGCTGGCTGGTTTTGATGGTTGTTCTTTGTTTGGGACTTCCCTTTGTGAGAATAGGAAGTCTTTTCAAACAAAAAAAGTCCAATTTTATCATGACATTATAAAGAAAGACAGTTGCATGCGGGAAAAACCCTGACTCAAAATAATGTGGGGGTTTTTGCTGCGTATTTATTTCCTTTTTTTATATTTTCTGTCTGAATCATTGCGAGGACTGAAGGTTATATTGACTCCCCTAAACCTTGGGAAAAAGAAAGTTTCTCAGGCTGTTTTGTCTGACAGAAGATCGTTTTATCTGTAATCTGATCCTCATGCTTAATTTCAAATGGGAAATGGGCGTGGGGTTTCCTTGGCGCCTGGAAGGTAAAGGAAGCGTGACCTTTGGGGCCTCACCTGCTGTTTAACAGTCGGGGATGTTGGGTCGGTTTGATGCTTTTTTCTGTGTTGTCAGGCAGAATTTTCTTCAGTGAATGCAGAAAAATCTGTTTTCTGACTGTTCTGATCTCAGTGGGGGAAAAGGCTCTGTTCAGTTTAAAGACTCAGAGAACAGAACAGAGCAACAAACTGTCTTTAACGGAGAAACAAAGAAAAGCTTTTTAGTTCATGGTGATTATAGTCATCAGGCAGCGGTGCCTACATCACTATGTCTGCTAATAAGTGAACAGTGCTATCCATCCTCCATGTTGGTTTAGCTGCTGCAGACCGCTGGTCCTGATCTCCTGCAGACCAGCTGGTCCTGATGGGACCAGCTGGTCCTGGTCTGGTCTGATCTCTGCAGACCAGCTGGTCCGTCCGGGGGGCCAGCTGGTCTGATCCTGCAGACAGCTGGTCCATCTCTGAGACCGCTGGTCCTGATCTCTGCAGACCAGCTGGTCCTGATCTCCCAAAAACCAGCTGGTCCTGTTCCCTAGGCTATCTCCGCAGTGGTCTGTCCAGCCAGCTGGTCTGATTTTCCTGCAGACGGTGAAATACTGAGACGAGATGTATAAATAGAAACATGAATAATTCAGATTAATCTTTTCTGCTCATCATCATTTAGAGGTCTTATTTTTCAGGTTGAGGAAAATGTGTCTTTCTGTGATTTGTCTCCTGCTGGTTGTTTTTTCCCCAATAATTTGAAGGTTTTTCGAAGAGGGTGACGTCATCATGCACAGAAGCTGGAATCAGGTTCTGGGGAACCAGTCTGACCCAGTAAGAGAGAGCAGCAACTATCAGAACCTTTCTTCTTCAGAACAACCTAGCAATATTATCTAAATATTATATAGATAATATAGAATCTATATAATTTTTATATTGCAATATTTCAGGTGCTGCGGGTTTTCCAGAGGGGTTCCTCTGGGGAGGGCCGGTTTAGGGGGGGGGGCCCCTGGGGGCTAGAGCTAAGGTGAGGGCCCCACTTATCATCATTATACAGTTATATATATATATAAGTCAAATTTTTAAAGATCAGTGATCAGCCAGACATTTACTAACAGTGCAGCTTTAATGAAGGTAAAATCATGACTGCAAATAAAATATACTTAGTAGTTATTAAAGAAATACTTGAACATCTTGAATATGTCTATTCCAAAAAATTTGACTATGTTCTCTATCCATCCTCTAAGCATAATATTTATTTATCCTTCATTTCTATCTTTTATCTGTCTCTCTCCCTCTTTCAATTTTTATCAACTGTATCTTTCTCTGTAATTATCAGGTTTATTTCCTTATCAACTTCCAGACAGTCAGGTTGTTTCCCCTCTGGGGCCAACCTGGTCAGAACCTTTATCCCGTGATGACTGGACTGGCTGCTGTCAGGGCAGGGCGAGCTTGACTCATTAGGACAGTTCCTCCTGCTGCTGCTAGCTGGAAGCTAAAGCTAGTTCCTCCTGCGACTGCTAGCTGGAAGCTAAAGCTAGTTCATCCTGCGACTGCTAGCTGGAAGCTAAAGCTAATTCCGCTACTGCTAGCTGGAAGCTAAAGCTAATTCCGCCGCTGCTAGCTGGAAGCTAAAGCGTTCCTCCTGCTGTGCTAGCTGGAAGCTAAAGCTAGCTAATGATCTCATGTCCTGGGGGGTTAATAATGTTTGACCTGTCCTAGAGATGAATCACACCAAGAGCAATTCAAACATCTTAACACACATCCTAGTGCAGCGTTGGCTCCACAGACGGTTAAATTATGTAAAATTATAATTATAAAAAATGAATCCTGTATTTTCTCTAAGTCTTATTGATAATGATGATGATGAAGTTTAAGCTGCTCTGTTGTTTTGTCTGCATGTTCAGAAATCTTTTTCATCAACATTATAATGACATAAC
>CADWAE010000362.1:0-77500 GCA_902982915.1 Phalloptychus januarius
TATATCTTTTTGAGAGAAATTGGTAGCCTTAAATTACAGCCTCCTATTCTGTCAAGTGGATTACATGTCTTCAGTAATATCATGCTATGTTAAACAATTTACTTTTTTTTATTATTTTGCAGGCAGGATAACAGGCATTTCTACATTTGCTATCTTGGATATGTTTTTTTTTGCCATGCTTTCAAACTGGGGGTCCTTACACTAAAAATGTGTTTACCTCACCATACTGAAAGTTGTAAATGCAACGGTTAGCAGGATTTCAGCAGTGTGCATGGAGGTGCGAATCTTTCCTCCTCACCACATGCTCGCCTCCAGCACCAACAAAAACATGCACACATTTTCATGCACACACAACTCTTCCCGGCTCTCTGCTAATCCTCTGCACCAGCACAAACCACTTTAAGGGCTCACCACAGCTGTGCCAACCAGGCCACAAGTTTGTTTCTTTGTACGAGACATAAGGTTCCGAACCCTGGTTCAGATTCAGCTTCACTAATAAATGTAAAGATTAGTACTGTTCTGTTTTTTTTCCTTTCTTTCTTTTTCAGAAGCATAAAAGTAGATAATTTGACCATAAAAAAGAGAGAGAGAGAAAGGCAAAACCCTTTGCAGTGTCGGTGACAGATCACAAAGTTTGGCCAAGTCTTTCATCCTGGAGCCAATGTGCATGGGGCAAAGATTCTGTGGGCTTTGATTTTCTACCCCTTTAAGAAGATTCTGTCATGCGTAATCCAGTTTCTCCGCCAAAATTTCCTCCAACATGGCAAATCCGACTAAAAAAAAGTGTGCACATAAACTCTGGCTGTTTTTGCTGTGTTGTTTTCTTCAGCCGTGATAAGCTCAAGTCACACTGATGAAGTGACTAATCAGAAAGCATCCATCTTAGCTCAGGGTTCCTTCTAATACAGTGATGGTAGCATGTTAGGTTTTGGCCCACACTGTGTCCTACAAGGCTGGAAGGCTATTAGCTCAGGTTGAAAGCCAAAGCCAACGTAAATTCTGATTTTTATCATAGTTGTGATCAAACAGAGTGACAAAACCAGTAAGTGGGGCCTACTTTCAGCTCAGATACAGTACATAGTTTCTTTCAACCTCACCAGCTTTAGCCCTCACCTGCCCACAATCCTCACACTTCAGTCGCTATTGTGTTCTTTCATTCTGCAATCAAGTCTCCTCAACTTTGCATCAATGAAACAGGAATTACAGCATCATTCGTTTAGTCACCATTGTAAAGACTCAGAAAAAAGCCATTTAGCAACTAATGGTGGTGTGTAGAATGCTCTTTATATATCCAGGTTTGTGAAGACTTGCTTGATTTGAAATCCTGGCATTATGTATTTTACAGGCCCACAGTGCCATTTTATAGAAGAATCAAGCAACTATGTTCAATCCACTTGTTATTAAAATGTTATAAAAACATAACTCAAAATAAATCTATGCAGATTTTTCATCAGTTTTAACAGAAAAATTAAAAAACTTGTCATTTATTTATTTATTTATTTTTCTATAAATGTTATACTGTAGCTTCAGCTGCACCAAAAATTGTATGAATTAGGAAAATGAATAAAAACAAGGTCACATGCTTTTTAGCAATGACCAAATGTGTTGCATTCACTGTCACAAAGAAGTATGCTTGGTGGTTTCCTCATATTTCAATGTAATTGTGCACTGCTACCCGCATTACTTTAGATGTACAAGCTCTATCTGGAAGACAGTCACAACTAGTCAGTATCTTTATAGGTAATCCAGCAACATGCACTTCTGTCAAGACTTCCCTTCATGTGCTAAAAATTCAGAATTATAACCACATAAACTGCAAAGCATTGTGGATTTGTTCAAAGTCCAAACTACAGAAGTATTATTTTCTGTATATTTGGCCTTTTTATAAGTCTTTTTATGAATTTATCTACCAAGCACAATTGGGTAGCGATGTGAGAGGAATTGACCTATGTGGACCCTCAGCTGGTCTATGTACCTTGTGCCTGAAGCCAAAGGGAGCTCATCTCTGATGAGAATCCCTATAATTGGCCCAAACCTATACACATGGCCTTGAGCTCTTCCATAACACATTCTTAGTGAGACAGTGGAGGACACAGATGTCGAAAATCAAACAGAATGGAGAACCAGCTGAAGATATGGTTGTTTCCTGTAAGAAGATATAGTTCTGGCTATTGAAAACATCACATTGACGGCTGTTTAAGCTCACAGCTTAAACATGGTAATACTCTTGTATACAAACTAAAGACCTTGGGGATTCTCCTCAATCCAACCAATCGTCTGTTTCTTTTTTATTTTCTAAATGTTTTAATGTTATTATTTCTCTTTGATAACATTCTTTCTAAGCCTTTTGATTCACAAATTATTTCATCGTTCAGTTTTCAGTGTCAGCACATGTACATGTCTATGAATATAGTTCACCGCTGCACGTGGGCCTGCTATCTCCCAGCCACACTTCTGGGGTTGGCAGTGGGACAGAACGTCCCGAGGGCCCAAACTTTTCTGCACTCTCCAACCCCTCCCCACTCTCTCAGTTTCTTCGTCTGTTAGCTGTCCAAGAATGTGCCAGTCAGGTCCAGGGCAATCTGCAGGCTGCCCTCCTGCCATCCTCCACCTCCCGTCTCATCTTTTCTGCTTCTCATTCTCTTTTTTCTCACTATTCTATTCTCTATTCTCACTTTTTTTCGCCTTTTCTCTCTTGTCCATTCTGTGCTTTTACATCTTTCTACCCATATTTCTTTTCTGCATACTTTTTTTTTCTCCCTGTTTGGCCTTTGGCACCCATCATAATCCCACTACATGAAGTGGTGTCTTTTTGTAGCTCGGTACAGTATGTGTGGTGACACCCTCCGGACATGTTGGCATGTTTCCCTGACAGCTTGATTTGGACCCACTGTTGCAGAGACTGGTAGGCCAGCATTCTGAACTGTAAAATTATAAATAGGGGGCAACATCACAAACATTTTTCCATTAATGTTTTATTTTGAAATTTCAGGATTTAGCATCTCAAGGATTTATATGTGTTGCATTTGACTTGCAGCTAAATAAAATAAGCTTTAAATGTGATCCATATTTGGGTCTGAGATTAAAAAGTATGTAATTTTTAAAATGTATCCCTAAGTTATTTTTATTGCTGTCTGTCATTGCTTTTCTTTTTCTGTAAAAAAATCTTTGCTGAGTTTAATTTATTGTAAACATGAGATCACAGATACACTGCATATGAATCAATGCTACTACATATTTTACATGTAGTAGCTCTCATAACCAGTAGAGGTCACATATTTTACTATCAGCCTAATTACAGGCTAATAATTACCTGCAAGAGCAAGTGTCAAAGGGTTTGTTTCATTTCAGCCTGGAAGACAGTCTCTAAAAAAATCTGTCTATGATTAGATAAGGGTTGATGAATAAGGCTTTTACACAACTGTTGCCAAAGGAAAGCATTTTTCTAACTCAAGATCATGGATATATTTTGCAACTTTCGCACCACAACTCATAGAACAGCCTTCAAACAGACAGAAACAAGTAACATGTAAGGATTTGAGTTTTCTGTGTATTTATTTAGGTTTCTGTCCTCGTCTTGTCGTGTCTTGTCTAGCTGTCTTGTTGATTTTTGTCCATTATGTTTCGAGTTGCTACCAGAAGTTGAGTTTTAGCCTTCCGCTCTTTTCTGTGCCGCCTGGATTTTGGACTTTGTATTTTTGATCATCATTTTCTTCCTTCCTACCTGGATCCACAGTGTCTCCTTCACCAACTCTAACCGCGTTTCATGACATAACAAAGATGAACGAAGAAAAATATTTAGTTTATAGGCATCTTGTGTTAACTTTTAAGCAACACAGTAGAGGGATAATGATTTGTGGTTGTTTTGGAGATATATCCTGGGGAATATTGAGTCACTTTTTGTACCCTGTTTAAGGCTAAATGACCATCTGCCCAACAGCTGTGTGTTAGTAAAAGCTGGATCAATGTTTCCAGGCACAGCAGCAGCAATACAAAAAAAAAAAAAAAAAACATAGTCAAGTTGTGGTAATGGTACAGACAAACCAGACTGTTACCCAGACGAAGGACAATAAAAATCAAACTTGAGACCAATGACCACCGACCTGGTGATGAGTGATTGCTTTTGATTCTCTGGCTACTTTAACAGGCATACTGTGCCAGTATTAGCTTGATCATCATTTTGCTTTCAAAACCATTTAGGTTTTTTTGTGCATAGATTCAGCAAGGTGTCAGAAATTTGTGGCCAGATATTTTGCATATTGACTAGGTGACATCACACAGCTGCTGCAGACGTTCAGTTGCACATCCACGAAATGACTTTCCTGTTTGAATAATTGATCCAAGATGGAATGGATCTGCCTTTTCAAGGTTTCTTTCGACTATCACCAGAATATTACAGGTGAAATTGAAACCTGCTGCTGTTATACTTTTCTGTCAAAGTTTGACTTGTGCATTCAAAGACAATTTTTCACATTGTTTATAACGTGTGGTTATTTCAAATACTGTTGCTTTCTATCATCTTGCAAGAGTTCTGACATTTAGCAAGGCTTTTCTGTTGACAGTCTCTCCCTTTCTGGACATTGTCTGTACACATAAGATTGTTGTGCATGTATGAAAAGTCCCATAAAATTTCCAGATGATACCAGTTGATCAGCACTTTCTGAAAACACACATACTAACCAGTCTGGCACCAAGTACCCTTCCACAGTCAAAGTTATTTATTTGGAATTTCTTCCTCATACAATTACAGTGATTGTACTTTTTATGTAAAAGGTTTGTGTAACTTAACTGCAGACATTATCTGGATGGCAATTAATAAAAGGAAGCAACGACTGAGAGACGGACCTCTTCCAAAAAAGGAATGACTGATATAAACTCCTCCAGGGGTTAAGACGGTGGTGTGCATGGATGCTAAAGAGGACAGCCTGGGAGCTAGTTCCTAATACAACAGGGACAGTGACAGGAGGGAGGGAAAAGAAGGCGAGACAACATCCAGGGGCAGGCACACAAAACAAATACACGTACACACATACGAACATACACACAAGGATTTTGACTCTTTAATCTTACCCTGTGTTGCTTTGATAAGGAGGCAAATCCTTTCCTGGCCATTGAGATAGAACTGCGCTCCTATTTTTTGTCTTAGAGTTGCAGATTTATTTATATACAAGACAACATGTATACAAATTCCTTATTTGAGTCCATTAGTGAATGCGGTCTGCTCCCAAATTTAATGTGACTTTGCAAAGTTCAGTAATGAAATCAGCCAATACCAATATCTGAATGTCAGTCCATTGTTCACTTTTTGTGTTCAGGAAGAGCTTAAATAGCTTGAAGCTGTGAGTTTCTTTAATTACGTACAAAACTCTCAGTTTCCTCTGAACCTGTCAGCCAAGTTTCACAAGCTTGTTCATGCTAACTAAGCCTAGAGAACGTCACTGGATTTCAAATACTTTGGATCTTTTAAGCTGTTAAATAGCTTCATTAATGATGTGCTGACATAGATTGCCCAGAATTGCATCGTTTTTAGTCCAGCCACCTAAAACTATGTGATTTTAAAATCAGTACCCTGAATGGACATGATTAGTTCACCTTCAGTGCTATTGTACTTACAGTCATAATGAGTTTCTGTGAGTGTATAGGGAAACTTGATCAAGCATTGTTTTTAGAGTCGGCACATCAAAAGGTCTGGAGCAAAGGCTTTTCTTGGCAGATTGTCATTGTTAAACAGAATTTTAAAACTTCCTCAATTCATAACTTGCCCACAAACAAAGGCTCTCAGGTATCTGCTGCAGAAACACCGTGCAGCTGTCAAAGGTGCGGAACCCTGTTTTGAAGCTGGTATAGGCTTTGAAGTATGTGACCTTTTGCCTTGTCACACAACGGCCAAGAACTGGATTGTCATATTTGCGAGGGCAGTGTGCTGCATTCCACTGTGACTGCAACCAGGAAGCCGTTTAAAAAAAAAAAAGGCATTCATGTCCCTAGGATAAACAGGTCCAGAACAAAGTCATGCAGGCGTACCATGAAGGCAACTCTCACATGAAAGTGCAGACATTGTTGCTGCCAAATGCGATATATGCTGGGATATCATTTCTGTCATTTTTAGACAAACAAAAATACGCATGCCCAGAGCTGACAGAAAGTGAAAAAGAATTAAATGATAAATAATAATACTAACCCTTTTAATTGTGTAATCCTTTTGGGATTTTTTTATGAACCTTCTTGATTGTGTTATAGCATACCAATTAAGAAAAGAAACATTGACCAACTTATTTGTAGTGTATTGATGACTTTGGTGAATATGCAACACAATGTGATGTTTGTTAGTGGTTTTCTTACTTGTATGACTGTATTTTTGCACTTTGAACTACCTTGTTGCTGAAATGTGCTATACAAATAAATGTGACTCATTGATTGATTGATTGATTGAAAAGTAGTCTGAAAACTAAATTTACTCAATACAGGCATGAACTAGTTCTACAAATAAAAGTAAAAACATCTAGTTTTGTTCCTGTGTGTGTGGATTTGTGTTGAGGTTGTGGTGATACCTCCCTGGAATGAGAGTGTGTTTGCATTTTAGGTTTCTTAGAACAGTTTTTTTTTTGTTCATTTCTTTTTTCTAGACAGTTACTCATGCACTTAATTTATGGTGCAGCTGCAGAGTGTGGGGGTGTGCGTGTGTGTGCGTGTGTGTGTGTGTCTGTCGGGCTCACTCTGTGGTAACTCTCAGACTCTCAGTGGAATTGTTGATGAAGGAATGCTGCTCCCTCTGACTCACCTGATGATTTGTTTCTTACTTTGTGATCAGCGCAGCAGGCAGATGCCACACAATAGCAGGGCGATGAGCAACACTCAGCAGCAGTGTTTCTCAACTCAAAGATTTAAGATTACAGGAAGTGGAACACATTAGAAAAGGTTAATGCATAACCACGTAGCATAGCATGTTGGCGTACACAGTAAATTCAAAATAGTGGACAACCTAGTTTAGCACAAGGCTGATAATTTGCTGCATGTGTAAAATGCAGTTGATCAAATATGCAAATAGATAAGATAAAACACCCACGCATAAAACAACATGCCCCTCCTCGTCTCTTGAGGAATGATCTTGCACCGTCTACGAAAAAATTCTAAGTCAGTTTAATCAAATAATCAATGAGTAAAAAAATGTAGTCTACTGGCCTTTCTAAAGTAAGACACTAATAGGCCGTCTACAACGAAAGAATTGGGTGGATGGTATTTAAAGATCACATACATTAAAGCTCAGAGTGAGGAGATGGATAGATGGACACACTCATTAATTTACATTTCTGCTTCTATTGACTCCTGGTGCTTATTAGCAATTAATCACAGTTTCTCTCATTTTCCTGTGTAAATGCAGATAAAATATTGTGGCTGACTCGAGTAGAGTATGAAGATGCTATCTAAATGCGACTTGAAGAATTTAGCTTTAAGAGCAGCAGTGGTATTCTAAGCCAAGCTATGGATTTCTCAGGAAGGATTTACTTTATATCCCTGAGACTGATCTGAGTAATTTAGGAAAAGGCATTTGCAGAGGTGCAGTCTGAAGCTTCATGTAATAAACAGCTGAAAGCAGCTTTTTACAAAATGGTCAGTTTTGGCAGATTCTTGGTTTGAATCTCACTGTAGGGTGCATTTGTTTGCTCCAGGTATTCCAGCTTCTTTGTGCTTCCCAAAAAATAATTCTATGTTTGGTTTGGTTCTGTGTTGTCCTGCGATAAACTGTCAACTTGTTGAGGGTGTAACCAACCCCTCACCTATTGACACCTGGAGAAAGGCACCAGCTCCATTTTGAGCCTGCAGAGACAAGTAGATATAGACAATGGCAGGATTTCCAGATGTCTGATGGTAGCACTTTCTTCCATTTAAATGTCTACATGTAAGTATAAATGGCATGGAAATATCCAGCAATCAAACAGGTTAGGAACGAGACAGGGTCTGTGTGCCAGAAATTAAAGTGTTTTGTTTTAAAATATGAAGATCAACCCCAGAATAAAAGCAAAAGACTTTCATTCTGGGTAAAAGTGGTAAATCTCACTCTCCGCAGTCCAACAAGTCTGTAGTGATGTGGGCTAAAAGGCCATGCAGAGACAGAGACGCCATATGCACTCAGGGTCAAAAACTGCAATTGTCCTCTGATGAAATAAGCCTTGGTGCTTGGCTACAATGATCATTGTTACCTTTGGAGGAAAAAGACAGACTTCTGCGACCCGGAGAACACAATCAAAATTGTGGAGCATCATGTGCTGGGGTTTATTTTGTTGCTGCAGGAGGGACTGGTGCATTTCACTAGATAGATGGCAACATGAGGAAAGAAACTTATTTAAAAATATTGAAGCTGCATCTTACCACATCAGCCAAAAAGTTAGAAGTTGCAGAAATGGGTCTACCAAAAGGACAATGACCCAAAGTATGGCACCTACTTATATATAGGGAGGACAACAAAGACCAAAGTTTACAAAAGCCATCACAAGGCATGTCCCAAAGGTTTAGGGTACAGCTGAAAAAGTGCATGTGTCTAATTCAGCCTACAAAGCTTACTCAAACACACCAGTTCTCTCTGAATGGATAGAAGGTACATCATAGTCCTAAAACACATCACATTTACACTGGATGTTAAAATGTTGTCTCTTTTTTTTAGTTTGGCTAGAGTAAAATAATATTTAGGATGAAAACATTAAACACATCTATGATGAGCATCAGGGCAGTGATTCTGTTTGTAACATTGAATTACAACAACTACTGTTTTGTCTAAAATACTCCTAAGGAGTTCAACTAGTGTTGACTGTGTAGTTACAATCTAGGTGTTGCAATTACCCAACTGTGGCTAAGGCAGTGGGTAACGATTGTTTAATGGGACCAATAAAATTCCTTTGTGTGAAGCAAGAATGCTTCGTGGCCTGAGTCACAACTTGCAGCCAGTCGACTGGCTGAAATTAATTGAAATGCTTTATAGTGATAGGACTACAAGAAAAATGTTTTACAAAGGTCATTATTTGTTCTAAGTTATAAGTGTGTATTTCTTTGGCAATTATGTTCATATATTCATGGCACAAAATAGCATCATCTTTAATGTTTTTTTTGTTTTGTTTTTTGCAACCTACCAGCATCAGGTTACAGAAAAAAAAAAACCGAAGGAATTTTAAGGCTAAAAGTTTATTGAAAGTATTCTGTGTCAAGTTTTGCATTTGTTGTTATGTCTGGTGATTGTCTGCAGTATTTAAGCCATATGTTTGCAATCAGCAACAGCACATGGTGCAAGTATGGGATCCTGGGAAAAAAAGAAGAGATGGGGCCCACACAGCATTACTTGGAAAATAAAAGGATGAAAGGAAAGAGACAATAGAAGACATCTTTATTTGCAGGACGGCAAGTTATTGTGGTTTTTTGAACCGTCATAGTTGATGATGTAGATTATTTTTAAAGATAAGGCTCCTCTTTGTAATTTTTCTTTACACCTCCGCCGTCTCATGAGACATGAAGAACATTAAAATACCTGTTAGGGATCAGCGTTAAAAGTGGCTGTAGGTAGTGACAGTTCGGAGTTGCAGTCGAGCGACTACTGCAAGCCCCCGCAGCCATGTGACAGTGATGTGATCTAGTTTAAACAACAGCTGTTTGTGATTCCAGGGGAAATTAGGAGCAAGATTCCCCTTGAGAGGACAGTGGCTTACCACTCCAGTTATCTAAACGAGATGTCTTCAATTGTCAGGCGCATTTACCTTGCACAATGAAATGTGATGCTGTTACATAACTTCTACTTTCTCCTTCCACTCCGAGTCAAACACAAACTGTCTAAATCACTGCTCCGTTCCTTCCTTCTTTTTTAACTTAAAAAAACAACATCAGATTTTCTCACAGGCTCCCTCCATGTTTCATGCGTATCACCTGTTCATGAGCATATGCATTTACTTATGCACATGAAGCCATCTTCCTGGCGGCCTTAGTGCTGTATTGAAATGATTAGTGAGTCATTTTTTTTATGATACTTGCCTGCTTTGTGGGCATGTGAATGCTTGTACAGGACCTAGTCCACACTCCTCTCCATCCCCCAGTCTTTCCCTCCAGCTATCCTTGCCACGTCCCATAAAAATGATGCAACAAAACAGAACTGAATCAAAAAAGGTTTAGACTGTCTGTAAGTGATGCTTTCTTGTGAATTCTGTGAATTCCTCTCAATATTGGTTTTAAATTTAAGTCATACATTTAAGCAAGCCCTCTTTAGTGCTCTAAGCACTAAAGATCCTTTACGAGGAAATGTCTGAAATAAATCTATAAGCCCAGCTATTGACTCTGTTGGGTAGTTTGTGGAAGTAAACTTTTGTAAACAATTGTAAAAGACTAATGCAAGTAATTTTTTATGTAAAAAATATACATGCTAAACAATGAATATATCAAAAACTCAACCAACCTGATGAGTTCAGATGTTTTTACATATGGAGCATGTAGACAAACTGAAATTTATATTTTTAGAAAGTCAGTGTGCTATAAATATTTTTTAAAAAGTTCTCCTAAAATATCCCTTTTTAGTGTTGGAATAAAAATAGACACATTTGAAGAATTAAAAACCTTCTATTATCTTGACTTGATTGGGTGTTGGGAAAACTGATGACCACATAAAACATTTTGACTGGAATTAACCTTCACATATTCCATAGCTCCAGTGAGTTTTTTTTAGCTCAGAATCCTAGCTAACTCATAAAAACCCTAAAGAGTTCCCAGCCACGCAATACCCCCTACATATATTTTAACAGACCACAATGTTGCACTTCTGTGTCAAGTACTTGTACAAGTAAAACACATGTGTGTGTTTAATTAAAGTTATATGGCTGCTATAAATTGAGTTGCCATTATGGATAAATACATTTTATGGGCTTCAAAAAATGTCAAACCTTCTTTGAAGTATGAATACATGTTAGGGACATAACACATGTCTCTAACATGTAACGACTTTTACATATAGTAAAAGTCGTTGAGTTAAGAGGTATCAAATTATACTCATGTTTTAATCCATGAAACACCTGGGCTTCATGTCAAACTTTATTGCTCTGGTAAAGGTATTAATTGGTTATTTTAAAAAGGTTTATATTGACCTGCTTAAGCGAAACTAACAGGAATACTGGCAGCATTTATGTATGCGTGCTGATGGAGCCAAAAGGTTGGAACTAGTGCTTGAAACACTACAGTGTACTTTAGTGGGATTTTGCGTCAATGACCAACATAACGCAGTGCATAAAGTGGAATGGTACATATGTAAATCTGAAAAGTGTGGTGATCAGTTGTAGTTATTTGGCTTATGTCTGATCCCCTTAAATTAAACTCAGTAAAACCAGCTGCCTTCAATAGTCACCTCATTGGTGAATAAAGTTCACCTCTTGTAATACAAGAGTTGTATACAACAGCTAGATTTCATATTAATATAGCTGTGCTGCAAAGGCCTCAGAGGTTAGAGTACTTCATTGAACAACCATCATCACTAATATAATAAACACACCATGTAGTGGTTGTAAATTACTTTCCTGAGCTGAAAGTTTGACCAATCACTCAAAACTGACCAAAACTGCAAAACCTTCCTAGACATGTTTGTCTACATAAACAGACAGCCTGGACCAGGACACTTAACTTCAGCAGCAACATGAAAACTGGTACAAGCTGATGGGAACATGGACAGAGCCAAATACAGACGAATGTGTTTGAATATTCAAGTAAAACTCCAGAACAAAAAGTCTTGAACATTTATATTCATAAATGTCCTTCATCCAATCAAACTTCCCTTTGAAGTTGATGAAATGCTTAAACGTGCAAGAAGCGTGAAAACATTTGGGAGTGTGTGATGTTAATTCTAAATAGCACGTTTTAATGTTACCTGATATTTAAATAAAATCAATAGATCTAAGGTTAACGTTTTCAATATGCAGGAAATGCTACGATGTTTAACGAACAAATTACATGACAACCATATGACACACCAGTAGACCACAGCGCGAGAGACTAACATCTGTGCTCGTCGCCTTTCAGAGCTGTGATTTTTGCGTTCTTGGAGCTGAAGGCTTTGTTGTCAAGTTGCGGTAGCAAAAATAACTTCTCACACCAGACTGCACATTGGCCACCAGTACACCCACAAATATGCACTCATTCATCAAATCAATGCATTCCCCTCCCATTCACAGAGATCTCCTCCAGCGGAGAGGAGCACAGGCCGGCACAGCAGCAAACTAGACATGTCTGTTGGAGACTTCACAATGGTTCAGCAAGCAAGCATACTCCCCTTAAGGCCCTTGGGACAAACACAGCATCAAGCAGAGGGACTCCATGAGTGGCTGCTGATGCCTTTTGTAACTTGTGTTTTTTTTTTAAACGTGTACAGTTATACTTTTTCAGCCTACCGGGGTGCATTTCTACTTCTATATTTTAACGTACCGTAAATATAAAATTTTACGCCACAACCGTACTGATGCACATTAGCTTAGTTACAGGAGGAGAAAACATGTTTTTGACTTCGGTTTCTATGTCTTGACGACTCGTAGCATTTCATTTAAAGAAATACACGGGGGAGAAGGTAAGTGGAACAACAAAGTAGTTAGCTTTAAAGAAAAGGCCTCACTGAAGCCATAGAACATAAAAATTGCCCTGCTGCTCCACATAAAGTCACAGTGGTGAGAATTTATGATAAAGCTATTTTTTTTATGTAGTATATCTTATTTACTGCAAACTTGAGGCTTATTGTAAATTTCTAAAATAAAAAAAAACTTTTTATGATAAAGGAAATACAAATTTCTACAAAATAATATTGAAATAAAACTGTTAAACATAAAGTTAGTTACTGCCTAAATATTCACCCTATTCAGGTAAGTATAGAGTAGATGCACTTTGTGTTGCAGGCACAGTCTGTGTGAATAGCCTTTAATCATACTTGCACATCAGGATGCTGCAACTTTCCTCCATTCCTCCTTGCAAAACTGTTGACTGAGAAACTCCAGAACGTCCACCTTGTCTTCAAAACAAAATCTGTGTAGCTTTAGTTTTTTTTTTTTTTCATTTTTGTTTTCAGTCACATTGTTTAGATCATTGTAAGATTAATTATGACCAAAACATCCCTTATCTAATTTTGCCACCTTGTTTATCAAATAAGATCTGTTAAGAATTTTCATTTTTGTACCAATTTCTTTTTTTTCTTTTCAATAACTAGTCATTATTATGTAACCTGTTCTCAAGCTGAGCAATGGGATGTAAAGCTTATCCAAATGTTTTGTAATTTACTGTCTTCCTATACTTATCTCAAAATGTCTCATTATTGTAATGCAAAAATGTAGCTGTTTGTGGGGAGCCACAGATCCCTCCAAAGATGGTGTTCAGTCACACCCTGGTTGGCACGCCACCCAGGACCCGTCAGAAACAGCAAGAAGAATACCCATCCTTCACCTGCCTCAGAATGGCACCTTCCAAAGCGGATCCCCTGTCTACCCATTCCCCAGGCCCCAGATAAGAAGCTCATCCGTCATCCGCTGGGGCCACATTAAATTTTAACTCTGGTTACTGAGTGTGGCCATTCAAACTTTTATCTCAAACCTTCTTTATCTTCTTTTCATTAAGTTCTCAAGCACTAATAGCCCTGCGAGTCTCCGCCGGGGTAAGGATGATGTTCTGAATAATGAAAGCTCATTATTTCTCCACAGAATGCTTGTTAATTCAAATGATGATATTAAAACTATAGTAGCCCTCAGCAGTCGGGTGATTTCTAGCATACTTTATCATGTATCAATATATACTCTGTTTGTCAAAACTGCCCCGAGCCTGGGCTGACATTCTCCTCCCGAGGAGTGGAGTGCTTCAGCAGGCCTGCAATACTCTAAGGTGACAACTGGCAGAGTTTGTGCCTTTAGGAAAGGAGGAGGGAAGGAGAGATGAAGGCAGTGATGGGGAGACTGATGAAACTCAAAGAGCCGTCACTGTGCTCCCATGTCTCTTCGACAATTTTTTTTTTCTGTCATGCCCACATGAATCCGCACACACACGCACACACCCATGGTCCTGTTACACATTTATACACCCATGCACAAATGAACTCACATCTGTCATCCTCATCTGTCTTGCTTCATATCTGCACATGTGAGCAGGCATTTGCACTTACTTACATAAGTTCATAGGAAAACACATTGACAAGTGTGTTCATTAACCTCCAAAAACACAGCTTTAATTCTTTATCTTCAAAAACTCACATAACGTGACAGTTCGGACAATAATTATGAATCAAATAAGATTTTTTTTTTAAGATTTAAATCTTGTGTCTTGCGAAAGTGTTTGTGCACCTTGTATCTGTTCAAATTCTGTCATGTTGTAACTGTAAACATTAGTATATTTTAATATGTTGTGAAAAATACAACCCAAAATAGCACCTGGGCCATAATTCTCTGCAAAATATCTCAAGTAGAGTTAAATTCTTATTTGGAGTAAGCTCTAAAATTTTACTGGGCTTTTTTCCAATATTTGACAATGGTTTGATCTCAACTATTCCATTACGTAGGAAAAACTTGGAAAAAAAGTGAAAACTCCCACAGTAGATTCTGTTTTGTGTTGCTTTATCATATTTAATTCCAATAAAATGCACTGAACCTTGTCGCTGTGTCATGACTAAGTTTAAAGACTTGAAGAAAAATGTTCACAAATCAGACTCACATTCACATAATGACAAATATTTGTTATCTCAGGAATGTATTTATTCTGTATCCTGAAGCATTGCATTTACAATGTCTTAGAAAATGCTTTCACTTCATTATTACAGCTTTATACCTGAAGGGGTGAATGTGATGACAGTGCGACCCAAACAGTGTGCTGCTTATTATGGGTTTCTTGAGAGAGCAAAACCAAAGAAGGGGGAAGGACAGAAGAGTAAATTAATTTTTATAAACGTTATCCTCCAGTACAATTATGTAAAAAATGCCCAATTGACATTGTTTTAGTCAGGCTACTTAGAGACCAAAACAGAAAAGAAAATCAGGAGTTAAACAGTGAAGCTCCTTCACAGTAGAAGCACTTCACAGGAACCAGGCATGCAGGCCTGACTGGTTGGTTTACTGTGTTTTGACTTCCATAACCTCCTACCCCCACCCCGTCCGGATGGCCCAACCCGATTATCTGTAAGCTTCCCTCCAGGCATCAGGTTTCATAAGCAAAAGCCTCTAGCACAATGTCACTAAGCTGCAGGGCCCCGAGGGCCTTCAGAAGTGTTCACATCTAGATCTCATTTTTGTAACAATGCTTGGATAAAAAGTGAAAGCCTCGCTGCGGCTTCAAGAAAACGGACGGCGCAGAGCAACAAGACAGAATTTGTTCAAGCTTCGTTGACCACAGAATCACGTTGCAGGACATATTATTCAGCAGCAAAAGTGCGAGTGGACATGTCAAAGGTTAGAGGTCAGAGGTGGTAAATTTCAGGTTAGGCCTTATTGCCTAAAGGTTATGACTGCTCCTTTAGGTTATAAACAGACATGGTCCTTGTTTTTAGCATGATAGATTTAGAGAAAGCTAACTGTTGGTTTTTGAAGCACTTTGACATTGTTTGTTATGCAGATATTGCTCTAATTATATACCTATCTTTATATGCTAACAGAGCTTTTCTTTCTTCTTTCTCTTTATATGTGTTTTTCTGTGTTGCTTTATGCCCCTCATCTTTTCCTTGAAAGGCTATTAAAGGAGTAGTGAGTACTCAGAGAGTGGCAGGCAGCCAAGGACAGTGGACCTGGAGGGTAGACAGCATTAGTCGTGAATTAGACACACTCACGCTCAGACTGGCACACTGGCCATCGCTACTGCTACAGTTGGCCTTCAGTTTGTCTGCTTAGTGTGTATAATGTGTTTGTGCATATTTGTGAGTGGCAGTAAATGTTGCCAGTTGCCAGTGGTGCCCCGGTTTCCCGGTATCCGGTTAGTTTCTCAGCATGCACGGCTCACTGCAGAACCAAAGCAGCAACAACAACAACAACAACAAAGTGCAACTCAGCCATCAGGATCCACTTTGCTCGTCTTCCTTGCACAGTGATGTGCACCTGGATTAAGCCACGGAGTTGTTTTACCTTTATACACTGAGCTGTCCAAAGCCCTTCCTCCAAACATTGTTACGTCCTCTGACATCCAGTTCCCGGCATGAAAGGCACAACAGTTTGACACTAATTCTGCTTCATTGAGTCTCTTCTCTGAAGTCATGCAGGTAACATGTGGAGCTGCTCAGGTGTCAGAATGAATTACACACACTCAAAGAAACTTGAGTCTCTTTGACTTTTTGTGCTGACTTGTCTCCGTGATTTATTACTTCATGCTACACCAATAATTAACTTAAAGCTGAAACTACGGTGAGAACATTCAGTTGTAGACAGAAGATATACATAAATCCTTTTTGTGTGTTCTCCTCATTAAAGACCCAGATACATTATTTATGCAGTATCCATGTATTTGTTGTGTTGTGAAGGCATTCATAACACATGAACTTTTTTCACATTTTTTCATGTTACAACCCCAAAGTCTTAAGTTGTCTTTTAAACTAAGACAGTAGAGAAATGAGAAGATAACTTTTTACAAATAAAAATCTTGCATAATGTATTTAAAGCCATTTACTTGGATAGGCTTAACTCTGAATGAAATCCAGTGCAACCAATCATTTTGAGAAGTATAAATTCAGTTGTTCTATGAAGGTTTCAGTGTCCTGGCCATTGCCTTCCTACTCAGTTGTACTCGATTCTCATCTTCCTTCAGTGCTCCATGTATGGTTTCTCTATTGACCTGGATTTCTCCAGGCCAATCGTCAAACAGAAGTTGTGAACGATTCCAATGTTTGGGCTGTTTGTGAATTGAAGTCTGCCTGTATTTTGGCAATGGCAGGAATGAACCTGTTCAGTCTGTGTTGGCCATGCTTCCAAATATTGTATCCACATTAATACCCAAGTCGCTTGCCTGTCCATAGTGGTTAGTAGTGATGGAGTAACATTAAACCTCAACAGAGTCTGTACCTCCAGGTAGCAATTGTTTTTTAGTAGCCCAGGGTCCAGATCTCTCTCTATGAAGCAAAGCTCAATATAAGGAGCTGGTTTCTACCAGGCTAAAGCTTTAGAAGATTGTTAGAGAAAAAATAGCATCACAAAATCCAACAAACGCACAATCCATGTCATTTTGAAAGCTCTGGACAGTCTAAATGCAGAGTTAGGTTATAAAACCATACCCCAAGCTTTGCATATCTCAGGAAGAACTGTTCAATCCATCAGCTGAAAACAGAGAAAATATACCACAACTTCCAAACAAGGTGTTCAACCGAAAGTAAATGGATAACGCACCATTAATAAGACAAGTAGCCAAGAGGCCCATGGCAACTCTGAATAAGCTGTGAGAATCTATTGAATCAGTTTTCGTTTTGTTCTCCTCAATGGCTGGCTTTATAAACGAGAGGCAAGAAGAAAACTGCTTTTGAAAGAAGGCAGTAATGACTCCCATTACGTATAGTAAGTGGGGACTGGGTCAGATGAGCCTAAAGTCTAACTTTGTGGCCGACATGTAAATGTTATAAAAACTTACAGTTCACATCCCTGAAAACACTATCCTCATGGTGTAGGATGGTGTCATCATGGTCTAAGTATATGTTTTAATAGAATGGAATAGAATAGAAATGTCCTTTGTTGTCCCACAGTGGGGAAATTCACTTGCCAGTCCTGATGGGAGAAGGAATGACGCAAATAAAACCCCAATACTAGAGAAGCTGGTTGGTAGTCCAAGTACATCTCCCAACAGGTTAACCTCCCTACATATACAATGAAATTATATAGCTCATAGATGTGTTAGAAGGATCTGAATTGGAAGCAAAGGTGCATGTCACGCTTACCAGGTTTAAATAATAAATTAGCATTTTTTGTCAAGTTTCGTCATGTGAAGTCCTGAAAAATACTTGAGATTGCAAAATGACCAAATGTGAAGAAGTTCAAGAGGAGGTATGATTTTGTTGTTGTCAAGACAGTACTTAACAATAAAACAACCTTCTCATTTACAACCATTATTTTTTTTGTCTTTAATATCTGTTTCAATTGGCTCTGGTTTGAAAAGCTAGCTTTGCCTCACCTCCCTCTCTTTCCCCCCCATCTCTTCCTTCTTCCTTTTCTCGATGCCTTTCTCCCTCCATATAGCATACAGTGCAAGTGAAACAGTGTGGAAACTGTTGTCCTACCTGATAATGGATTTGGTGGCCCCCCTGCAGGCATGAACCATTGGCACATAGTGAATACTACTGCGAGATCAGGAGAGAACAGAACAGGAGAGAGTGGAAGAGGGAGAGAGGGAGAGAAAGAAGATGAAGAAGGCATGGGTCGGATAAAGACAGAAATCCTGTGGTTTCCCCCTTTTTTTTTGTAAGTGAGGTAGGCTAAAGCTGTCGCCATAATCTGTTGTCAAGACACAAGGCCGCTGTAATGTCTTCCATCAGCAAGTGGATTATGTGCAGGGGAATTGTAATTTACACCAGCTTCACTTTTATGTGTCGCTCGGCTTAAAAGTTAATAGCATTTAGCTCAACAATAGCACAGCCACATCGAGCTCGGTCTGCAGCCATCTACAAGTGAGGCTTGATTGAGGTGTAGTCATTCTGAAGCTATGACAATAGGCTGTTCTTACTGTGCTAATTAGCGGATGCCTGCCTATCTTCACACCACACATGTCCTTTGTAACTGTCGCTGTCTAAATCTCTCTCCTAGTGTATTAGCACAGGTTATTGTTTGCCGAGGTTCTCTTCAGTAATCCTGTGTAACGGCTGCATGTTTTGTCTTAAGGTTCCTCGATCATAGTCCTGAAATGCCATGACCAGACATGCTTTTTAGACAATATTTGATTTTCTCTCAATTCCTCTCTTTTGGCTTTTGTGTCAAAGGAATTAAGAGATAAAACCTTGTGTCTGAAACTCAAGTTGTTGATATTAACCCTAGGAAAATGCACTTTTATAATTTAAATGAGGCTGGTGCATATGTTAAAGCTGTGCCTCAGAGATTATGTTAAAGACAGTCTTAAAAAAAAACCCCAAAAAAACCAAACCTTTGTCGAGTTGAACTATGCAATGCAAAGGCAGTGTTTTTGATGGAATTCAGGCAGGATGTAGGTCACTGTCTTAAAAATAGCAACAATTTTATGAAAACTCTAATTTTACACATTAACCACTTTGTTTTAGACAACTAAGTTGGAAGCTAATTTTGTCTCACACATGGTTATCTTAAACAAGAGGTTAACCTCTTGGGTCACATTCCAAAAATATGACGAGGCAGTAGGTAAAGAGTCAAAAGAGAGGAATTCAAGCCTTCCTCAGATTTTTTTTTTTTGAGCCGCGTTGCCCTTGGGGAATTCAGGTGTGATGTTTTGAGGTATACTCCGTTTCTCTCTGGGAGCCGTTGAGTGGCTGGTGAGGGGAATTAGGAATGGAATAAGGGTGTGGGACGGTTGAGGTGTGTACAAAATCTGACAGCTTGAGTTATACGTTTGTGTGTGTGCAAAAAGAAAAAAAAAGGGGCCTCCTATTAGTCGGGTGCTGCACTAAAACAGGTGGCAAGCCCGTCCTGTCAATCATCCTGAACGGTAACTGAAACTTGCAGCAGATTTGCAAGAAACACATTTTACTGTTCAAACCAGGTGCTTACCAATATAGTGCAGGTCATGTTAAAGAGCAACTGTAAATCTAAAGGAGGAACCCAAAAATATCCCACATAACCGTTCTTCAAACCAGCACCTAATTTCCACAATACCATGACGAATCACACTGCAGTAATATAAATGAAATAATTGCTGCTGCAAACTGGAGGAGATTGGTTTTCTTACATTCTCTTGACATAAAAACTACAAAATGTTTAATGTGGCTGGAAGACAGTAAGCATCCATGCACATATAAGAATTTGAGTCCTGTGTTATTAGCTAGACAGAACAAAAAATTGTCTTGAAATTTTTTTTTTCTTGTTAGTCCTTAAATATGTCATTGCTCTTGTTCATATAGTCATTAATGTCAGTTCTGAAAATATCAATAGATTTTTAAGATTGTTTTGCAATTTAATTGTATTGTGTATTGTGTAAGGTCTGTGGTTAGAAGGTGACAAAAATGTGATTTTTGTGGTTTAAGGGATATCAATACTTCCCATGGGGTGAATGGGGTTTCTGAGACTTTTTTGGTTTCAACCCTTACTTTCGCCAGATCCAATATATCCTAAAAGTATATGAGAACAAAAAGTGTAGTCTTAAATAAGTAAAACTCCATTTCAGTCTTCTGCTCTATTATTAATACCGAGCAGGCTGATCTTTGATTAAGCAACTTAAGTGTTCTTCCTGTGCGGGATTTTGATTAAAACGAGGCGGCGTCTCGGAGCTGGAGCAAATGGCGGTCCTTTTGCTTCTGTTCAACATGTCCTGCACATTCACCGCTGTTTATCTGTCTGTTTTCTATAATTTTGTGATGAGGCGAGCATGTGAATTTTCGTCAAGGAATAAAACTTGTACTGCGAGTTCTCTATCCACCGTGTCAGATCAACTCGTCAGCGAAAGACTTCTTGCATGCCAAGATCCCCAACCCATGATGACCCATCACTTAACTATGTTTCTTTAGAAAATGTTGCAAATTGTATACCTTCAAAGAAACTGCTGTGCTTTTATCTGATTGCAAACAAAGAATACGAGTTGTTTAACTGGTTAAAACTAAACCTCCACGACAAATTCATCAGAAACTATGTTAAGCATGTCTTTTTAGACTTTAGCAACAAAGGTTATCCATCCATTATCTAACACGTTTATCCTTTCAGAGGGGCTGGTGTCTATCTCCAGGCGGGAGGCAGGGTGCACCCTGAACAGCACTCCAGTCCATTGCAACAAAGTGAAAAATGTTAAGTGTTTCTCTTATATTTTACTGATCGAGGTAGTAAAAACAGTAGGGTACATTTTTAATGCAGTTTTATTTATTTTATTGCACCACCCAATGAAGTTTGATTAAAAAGAAAGAAAAAAGTGTCTTGAATTATTCAGACCAAAACCTTTTCAGGTTTGTTCATTCACTCTGAGTTGAAGTGATTTTCTAAGTGGTGGTAGAAAAGATGTAGAACAAACATCTAAATATCAGATGAATCTGTGCAGTTTTACTTGAATGGTGACATTCCAACATTCATCGTTGTAGTTCATTTGGATGGTCCGTTTATGGATCTGTGTGCCTTTACATGCTTTACAACCAGTGTACACCTATACGCAAAAACCCCTACACACACACTCCAACACACCCCCACACACACTGAGACAGGCATGGAAGGGAAACGAAGGACAAATGTTAGCTTTCCCCTCAAAAGTCCTCCTCTGTTCCTTGAGGTGCTTTGAAAAACATCTCTCCGCCGTGTGCTCTCCTTCTGTCTTCTCACACTCGGTTTTCCCATGATCCCTTTAGGAACACCTCTTCATGCAAAGCCTCGTTCTCCTCTTGGGGCTACTTCTGTTCCATTATGCACGGTGGCAGGATTAAAACTGTAGACGCGATAGCTTGCCCCCCACCCCTCGCTCCTCTGCGTCACGTGCAGGGACCAGGGCGGCCAATGATGTGCGAGTGTGGCACGCAACAGGGCGCCCCGCTTGGCCACCCACACATTCATCGAAGTGGGGTGTGCGTTTCTATGTGTGTGTTTGTGTGTGTGTAAGAGAGGAGCACGGTATCAAACGGGGAACATCTGTGGCCACTGGGCTGTGGAGACCGGGGACAATGGTGGCCCCGGGGCAGCTGCAGAGCCCTGGACTGTGCAGCAAAGGCTAGACACAGGCTAGGAAGCCAACCATCCACACACACACACATTCACACATAAACGCATGCTAGGAGGGGCAAATTAATGCAGACACCATCCTATTGCAGCAAGAAACAAAAAGCGAATTGTAACAAATGTACCTACAAGTTATGTGGAATCACTGTGAAGGTTTGCCTTTGAACAGAATGTGCATAAAAGATTTCGAAACAGGAAATGTAATTACATTGCATGATATCATACTTTTATACTTTGTCGGACAATGGTTTGAAGGTGAATTTCATTAGCATTTCATCATGTCAGTGTGAGCCAGAGCCAAGGTTCCCGCTACTATTAAGGACTACATCCATTCATAGTGGGAATAAAATTGTGCTGCTAGTTTTGAATTGCGGGGCGAAAGACGTGGGTGCTAGCTAGCAGGGACAAATCTGAAAATAGGCATTAGCTGCTTTTCACATGTCCTCATTGTGCGACGTGAGACCACCGTAATTACAATTTTCAGGAGCTGCAGCATGTGAATCTATTTAATGTTCCTTTCCCGTCTGGTACATACATAAAATCACTGAGTCACTCGTTGCAATGCTACAGTAAATTCAGAGAGGTAAGTGATTCTCCATAAGCTCCCCGCAGAGACACATCAGTGCCGTTTATTCTTACAAGCAGAGATGATAACACAAGCACGCATACACGTATTAATGCTGCGACAGAAACACACACGCAGGCAGTCACACGCCATTTGAATAACATATTCCACAGCTGCTGCAGCTCTCAATGGCCTCCCATGTGGCTTTTGTGTGTTGACATGTGTGAAAAGTGTGGGGATGGAAACAGACACGGATACACACGGACACAGGAACATTTACACACGCAGCACATCTTCTTATGCGCTGTGATGTCACTTCGTAGGAAGAGCCTGCTCCACCCTGTCATGTTGTGGTATCCCATGTCCACAATCAAATGCCCACTGACGTGAAATGTGAGACGAGAGCAGCGAGCCTCCCTGGGCATGTTTGTATGTGGATGTGTGGACTCAGGTGCATGCGCTTCCCCCGGCGGGAGACGTATAGGCAAAGTGTAGCCTCATCTCACCATACCTGTTCCTGGTGCGAGCATTAGCTCACACAGACACACCTATGAAAGCAACTGTTGTGACACAGATATAGGTGAGAAGTTGTTGCTGTTGTTTTTTTTAAGTATGCAGCAATTTTCTGTGGAAAATTTGTGGTAAATCCTTTCTTAGAGTCTCAGTCTTGGTTATGAGATCTCCAGTTAGGCTATAAATCATTCACCAAAAGTAGGTTGTTTTTTAGGTTCCAAAAATGTTACATTTCTCTGAGATAGAGTTCACTGGAATTTTGCATCTTTTTATTTTTAATCAAAATTTAAATGCCTGACATTTTTCACTCATTATGCTTTGATAGTATGTATAACAAAGGTGGTTTGACAAGACGATTCATTGTACTCTGAGATAACACCGTTGACATTTTCCCTGCCTAGTTTTTGATTTCACACCACACCCACTATCACATATGCAAACACATCTAATCAGTGATGCGGAAGTATATCTTCAACATTCTTATGCACACAAACTTTTCTCACGCAGATAAGTCACTCGGAGGGTTTTTTTTTTGTGTGCAAGAATTCTTCCTGAAACAGGACAAATTCACCTGAAAAACCCCACATTTCAACAGTTTTACTTCTTCTTCTCGACGACTCATTCACCAATAACTTGAGCTCATACTGCTACAAAAAGGCGAGAATAAATTTGCAACTCCCTCCACAAAATTACTTGAGCCTTTTTCTAGCCAACATTAGTCACCCTTCTTTCTCTTCTGATGTTAAGATAGAAGTCATGAGTTGAAACTTTTATTTGTCTGCTAGATCAGTCTGATCAGACATGCATCTCAGCAAATCACCAATAATCCGTGTCTACTTTCAACCGTAGCCCCTTCTCAGCCCCCTCTCCCAGATTTCTCCAAATATGTATTTAAACACAATATGTACAATATTTTGTTTAACACACAATATTGAACACAACATGTTTTGTGTTTAATAAAAGGAAAAGGGGGGTATGGATAATTCTGGGCTTTACACACACATACAAAAATAAATCAACGTAAATAAATACAATGAAAAAAAGGTGTATTTTCTGAAGTCATACAAGTTAGAGAGGAAGGCAAAGGTGCCTTTGGGGAAAATATGGTTTAGTAAATAATGCAGTATATGTGGAGGAGACGTGCAATTTCATTTAACCAATGCCGAGAACTGACTGACATTTGACCAATGCCATGTCTCTTTTTTCTTTTGCCCACATTAATCCCACTTCCCTGAACTAAATGCATTTTTGATCTGTTCATTAAGCCTGTCAGTCAGCGCCCAGCACCAATAGTTCACAGATTTGAAATATAACAACAAGAAAATGTCATTTTAAGGCTCTCTCTTTGAGATCTCATAATGTAAACCTCACCTGGAGAGTGACAGACTTTGATGGATCGACTCGTGGACACGCGTGTGCGCACACACGTACGCACGCATGCACAGGAGCAGAAAGAGAGCAACTTTGGGAGAGACAAGGAAGAGAGGGCAAAGGGCTGTGAACTGAGAGAGAAGGAGGCAGGAAGGAGGAAGGAGGAGGGAGGGATGGAAGGAAAGAAAGAAACGAGAGAGAAAGGTTTTGGTATTTCTGTGGCCGTACACTTGTAAGCTCAAGCTGTTTCTTCCCTCCAAGGGACAGGGTCCGTTAAGTAGCTCTCCAGTGCCTACAGTTTAGAAAAGGACCCAGGCAATACAGGACTAATTTAATCAAAGGTTACCGGCCCAGCATAGAAACACAATATTATAGTGATTGTACAGAAAAGGGAAGGTGGGGGATATGTCATTTCACCAGGCAAGGCTTAGACCTACTACTTTATCTCAACAGCGTGATGGCTAAGTCCCCCAACAGTCTCCAACTGCTGGCACTAACGCACATTTCCATTTTAGCTAGCGGGCCAGCTCGAGAGGCGGATATTGCATGATTGGCTGGCCGGCAAGGTGTGACTGACTGCTCAGGCTTAAAGCATCTAAGGTTGTCTCCCTGTCTGAACTCGATTAACGCATTCATTAAAAGTTTTGAAATATAAACATTCCTTCAATTTACGTTCGAATTAAATTAGTAGCTTCAAAACTTTTGCCAAAATGCTTATTGAGTAGGAGGGTTAATAATGTATTCAAAACATATTTTTCATTCATATGCTTCTCAACACAGACGTACTTTCTTTTAAAATTCACTTGTTGCATGAGAAAAATGGCTATGCTGAGGCAATGTTTTTTTTGTTTGCTTGCTTGTAGATTAAAGAGAGAGACTCTGGCAGCTGTGCAAACAGTGGCAGCACTCAGATTGTTATCTGTTTAGTCCTGCTCACTGGCCATGCCACTCTATAATAAACTGCCATAAGTGCCCAGTGTTTGACGCAGACAGGGTTTGTGTGCCTGTGTGTGAATATTCTCCAGTACATGCTGTGAAAGTTTTCTGTAACTGCATGGATCAAATTGAGATTGAGCCCACACACAAATATCTACACCAACAAAGTTATGCTATATATTAAATTCTAAATGTCATGTTAGAAGTAATAATTTAAACATAATTTTGTTACAATATCAGGCATTAGAGGTGTAATCAATCTTACGATCTTAAAACACAATATTTCTTATCAATGTGAGAAAAAAAATCTATATTTTCTGCTTGACTTAACATCACTGTGGTGTAGAGCTGATCTGATTACTAGTTTTTGGATTAACCAATTAATAATTTAATAGAAATAGAAGATTTTTTTTGTTTCAGATTTTGAACCAGAAGAAGTTAAAATTTCTGGGAGTTCTGGGAACATATTTACAGAGAAATTAGGTTTTTCGTCTTAAATACAAAATATTGTTTTTCTGCAATTTTGTCTTAGTTATTGTTCTGAGGGTGTTGATCCTTCAGCAAATAGCCTGTTTTAGAATCTGTACACCTCACTTAACAATTGATTGGTTGCTAACTTAGTTGACTATTATTTCAATAGTCCATAAAAATGTATCTGATTGTTTCAGCCCTATTATCAGTTCTGTCTTCAATTATCAAGACTCACTTTACTGTCAATACAGATATTGTCATCTTTCTAAATTAATGGGCTATATCAATTTTGGCAAAAAAAAAATGTTTTTCTTTTTTTTTTGTCTAAATTATCCTTTGGAAATAAAAAGGGGGTGATTTTTTTGTCTGAGATATGACTGACCAGTGCTGTGTCCCTGCACAAATGATGGGTTTTCGAGGTGGGAACTGATGTCAAGGTTTGAGTCTATCAAAAAAAAAAAAAAAAACATCAGCTTGCCAGCTCTCTGGGCAGAAATGCGCATCTCGTCGGCTTTCACGGACCAAGATTGCTTTCACCTGCATTCCCTGGGGCAACACGCAAAACACAGGCCTCAGCCAGCCAGTCAGACACACTCATGCATAGACACACTCACTTATATGTGCAGAAACATACACATTCCCCCTATCTTTTATGTCTGGTTACAACAGAAACGTATTAACTCTGTCCATGCAGTCCCAAACATACACCTTTATATAAGAGCGCTGGATGATGCAGAAAATCAAAATTAGAAGCGCATACATTTAGGTTGCCTTTGTTCTTGTTCCTGTGCACCCCTGCGTGTGTGTGTGTGTGTGTGTGTGTGTGGGAAAGAAAGAGAGAATGTGTCTGGGTGCTAGTCTAAAACAGTCTAAAGACAGCATTCGTTGATCTTCCAGGAGGTGGAAAAATGATGTCAAAAAGGCAAATCTGTATTTACCAGCAGACAGGTATCCTTGACTTGACAGCTATACAGTCATTATCTGCCTGTCATGTGTCGCCTGAGGGCCACTGTGCCTTCTCCCAAAGCCCACAGTTCCCATGAATCAGACGCAGCCCTATTAGCTTACCTGTTTCCAATTCAAAGGCCATCGCCAACCAAAAAGACGCCAGAAGGACAAAACAAGGTGTCATATTTATGAATGTGTCAGCACGGGCCCTCCTGAAACCCAGCTCACACCTTGAGCAATGAGCCTGACAGCTCAACAGGGGCCTTTTCCAGTCAAGAGAAATGATACCTTCACAAACCAGTGGTGGGATGAAACCAGAAGCTGTGCTTCAGCAGTGACAACACAGGGGAAGAAAAAAGTAAAAAAAAAAAAAAAAAAAAAGCACATAAATCACATTGGTATTATTCAGGCCCAATCAGGGGAAACTCAACCTGTTAGATTGAATAAAGGAGAACAAATATCAGATGGTGGATAATGATGGGTTGAACAGGAGAAGTGAAGATGGGAGTTTGTGATGATTACTTCAGTGTTTTGTGTGTGGGTCTTTGTGTGTGTGAGTATGAGAGAGAGAGAAAGTGTGATGTGATGTTGACATCCCCATTTATGGAGCAGATTCATCTACAGTTACCACATCTGCATTGTGAGTGAAGGGTTGCATAATTGTGTCCAATTTACTGATCGGATTGCAAATACAAACCCCCGTGTTCAGGCAAGGAGTCATTATTAGACAATGATGTATTCTGTTTAAGGAGGTGTTGGTTTCATTTTTAGACGGATTTAAAAGTACAGGGGTTCTGACAACAAGCTGCATGGAGGACAGCTGCGTAGAATCCTTCTCAGAAATGTATAATACCACAAATAAGGCTTTATTGTGTTTGTCTAGTCAGGCGGCATCCAGAATCTATATGTTACAACTAAATGATGTAGAGATTGATGAGTGAAAACCACTTTTGTTCCTGGATGGAGGCCATTAGCTGCTAGCTACCTAGCTCTGTAGCTAGGTAGCTGTAGAAATAAGCTACCTAGCTAATTTTCAATCAGGACAATGTATATTAATGTATATTTTTCCCAGAGTACAGTTCGAGTTCTTAAATTTATGACCTGGCATTCTCAAAGGAATAATTTTCTGCTTTTATTTTTAGTAAGCAAGGGCTGGTGAGTCTGAGATGTGTCGTTAGTTTTAGCATCTTGGCCACCACTGTAGATTTATGAATTCTCAGGATAGGCATTGTAACTATTCCCAATATAGTTATTATGGTAAATTCATGAACATGAAAGACTTTACAGTCATGGTAAAAAAACCAAATCACACAACCTCTATGTTATAGAGAGAAAAACATTGCTGTTGGAGTTCCTTAATTTGGTATCAACTTTTCATTCTTGGCACGCAGAGTGACAGAGATTAAAAGCTAGATGACAGGGCTTTACATGCAATACA
The DNA here is from genome assembly GCA_902982915.1 of Phalloptychus januarius. Classification (NCBI taxonomy): domain Eukaryota; kingdom Metazoa; phylum Chordata; class Actinopteri; order Cyprinodontiformes; family Poeciliidae; genus Phalloptychus; species Phalloptychus januarius. Next base: position 28,061 of record CADWAE010000362.1, read on the forward strand.
AACAGCAACCCTATCAGACGGTGCAGCCAGGGACTTTTTCTACTTCAGTCTCATGAAGTGCTTTCCACAACAGGATTAGTCAGGTCGTTGGAATTATTTGTTCTGTATGTACGTAGCTCTAAATAAATTAAATATGTTTTGAGTTAGTTGTTTTTTGTTTTTTTTACGTCACAAAATTACTTAATTAAACCAAGTTAAAATTTATGAAAGTGACAAAAAAACAACAGTTTTCAGCATCAGGAAGCATTGCAAATAACCAGTGCTTTTCCTGGTATAAAGTCTAACGAGATAAATAATTTCTACTTTCTCATAACCCCAAATGAACTGCACAAAATATACGAAAGATATTTTTACTGAAACAAGCTTGATTCAACTTTTGTCACTTTCTTGTCCTCAATTAAAGTTACTGACAACAGTAATATTGTAAATCTTGTAATTCTATTGAAGGGGTAATGGGTGCAGAAATCTTTATCAAAGAAATGACATCACACTTTTTTTTTCTTTTTTTTTTGCTGAAGCTGGTTTGCTATCTGTCATATGGAGCCAAAAACATTTTACCTAATCAATACAAACTGGTAAATCAGAATATATATCATCAACAAAAGATATGGGAGCATTTCCCACCTGTGTTTTTTTTTATTTTTTTTAAGAAAAGCAATTGATGCACAGATACTTTTGAGCTACTTCCTTCCGCCTTGGTATGTTTTGTGCAACTTAAAAGTGTTCCACGTTTCCGCTTCTTCAAGCAGCTGGTCAAGACGTTTTGGTTGGTCTTTAATGTAAGACTGCACTTACACTAAATGGTAAAACAGGGTTGCCTGCTCATGAGACATTGCTCTACACCTTACTAAAAACCACCACTTTATTCATTATGTTTTCTGTCAATTTATTCATGTTTGCATTTTTTTCTTCCTTTTGCTGGCACACAAATTAAAGCAAAATAATAAAAAAAAACATTTATTTTCTAAGCATTTGCAGCTGTTAGTGGTATTGCTCATTAAAACCAAAAGGGCTTGGCCACCCTGAAGCTAATAATCATGTTTGTGGCCTGAAGGATTACAGTACTTAAGTGTTAATGAAACGTATAAACAAAGCATGGTTTCATCCCCTGCTAGAACACAACACACATGCATTCAAAGACCCACCGTCAATGAGAAGAGGATATTTAAGAGGATAGTTAATTTGATGTACCTAACACCATGGCCTTCTCATTGATTCCTCCATGAGAGTCATCCCATTTAGTAATTAAAAATCATCACTCCTACAGCATATTTACTGTACTCATTGCCATATATCCACATATTTTATGGCCATATTCTCTGTGTAGCATGTTCAGAGATTGTTTATTGTGTTAGAGCTCAATCAATAACAGCTACATAAAACATGAAAGTTAATAAAAGTTGAAGCTGCACTGACTTTGTTAAATTCCACAGGCTAAGTGATGGAGGAGGTGACACACTTTGATAAATGGTGACTAAAACAGAGTGACTCTGAGGTTCTGGGGATTTGTGGCCCCTGGAAGGTTTCTTGTGTGAGTAACTCTTCTGTTCACAGAGATGGAAGTCGTTGCTTTAGGCCGACCTTTACAGCAAAGAAATGTCATTTGCAAATTCAGATTTTTTTATTTTTTTGAATCAGTCTGCATCACAGCTAGTTCATCTATTCACTTATGCAAGCGTGATATCTATCATCAGAAAGGGAAGCAAATAAAGGAGGAAAGAAAGAAGGAAAGAAAAAGAGAAAGAAAGAAGCTTAGCGAAAATGCTGAGCCTCTAGCTTATAGATCACCAAATAATTCCAATGTTCAGAACAGGTGCAGATTTTCCCAGGCTTTATGTCAATATAAACCCACAGAGACACAACCGCCTTCACACAGATTGGAGCTCATCCTTGGAAACAAAACACATCGCGAGTGATGACACTATTGCTTCTTTAGAAGGTTCTCTCACCTACGTTTTTTTTCATCCCACCCTAATTAGATGCAAATTTGGTCAAACTATAAAACTTTTTAAAACCAATTTCAATATTACATACATGATTACACACAAAAAAAGAGTTTATAATTGTACATTTATGCATGCCTCCTAGTATTTTTTTTAAATGATAGCTGTGACGCTTAATTCCACATTTGAAAAAATATGGAAATTAGAAAGGAATAGACTGTAAATATTTTTTCTTTAAGGGGCAATAAAATAAATAACCTAAATGTCACATTGGGATGACACAGTTGCAGAATTTCAAGCATCATTCAAGCAAGTTGTACAAACTGAAGCGAATGGCACTTTGCACGTCTAAAACACAAAAATATCAACCCCAATAAATGCTGCATATGTGTGTGTGTGATTACATATTGCACAAATAATTAAATAAGACAAAACAGTTCTTTTTTTCTTTTGGAAAATGCTACAGCTTTTTTTATATGGTCTGGAATAAGTCCCATCTTTCATTTGAAGAAGTTCTGTTAATTTCACCTACTCTAATTTTTAATTACTTACTTTTTTTTAATCTAATCAAGTGCAATCATATTTAAAACGAAAGCAGCAGTCCTCATGATAACCCTCTGAAGCTACAGTAATAAATGTGTGTGGTTGTGGATATGTGTGAATGGGAGTGATCTCTTCTTTTTCTGGGGGGGTGTGTGTGTGTGTGTGCTGGGCTGTGTGCTGAGCTTGGCACCTGTTAACAGTGCCAAATAATGTGCTGTGTTGAAATTTTAATCACCTGCAAGTGCAAAACAAGAGCAATACAATCAGGACCTAATTAGCACAGCAATTAACACCTCTCTCTCACACACTCCGAGTGTGCCAGAGCTCGCACATTCAGCGAGTGTGATGGAAGGTTCTCCTTTTATTAGCGTTTGTGCTTTCATTGATTATGATTTATTTATCAGCAAACAATTGTTTGTTTTTGTCAGAGTGGCACTTAGAGTTTCCTCACTCCATTCTGCTGGCTGTTTATAAACTATATATTCATTACAAATTATTATTATTATTATTATTATTAGTCACCAACCTTTTTTTAATGATTCCTCCTTTGGTGCCAATGAGAAAGTTGCATATTTACTACTAACGTATGCATAAAATGATGCAAAGATAAGTTATAAAATTTAATTTTAAGTGTCATCTGTGCTGCTCCCAGAACCGACTCATTGTATGTCATCACATCCTTCTGCCAGTGCAAAACGGTACTGGCTGCCAAACGCTGCCATAAGTTTTTTTTCAAAAATTATCATATGTTGTTGTTTTGTATCGTGTATTTTTTTATGTTTATGTGGACTCTGAGCCTATTAAATAAATTACCCAAATCAAATACAAAATGCTTTTTTCTGCCTGTATTTAATTTATTTGAGCAAAACTTTGTGGTATTATTTTGTGTTGTATTTTATGATTTTGTTTATGGAGCAATAGCGAACAGTTTAAGAGATCAGTCATGTCTGCTGGCTCAGAATCTAGAAAGATAAAAATTTATGGAAGCTGAATGTGAACAAGCAACAGATGTTACATTTTGTCCAACACTGTGGCACCAGAATAATCAAGAGTACAATCATCTTCAAATATACAGCAAATATGTTGATCAATGTTCCAGTTCTTATTAATCAAAAGGTAAAGCTAAACAGGCAGCTTTGTCACCTTGATCTAAGGGAATTCTGTGTTTTGGTTGTTTTTGTTAAGTTTTCTGGAAGTTTCTAAAGATTAGATGAGCAAAAAAAAAAAAAGCATTCTGCTTCTCCATGTTTGGTTCTGGTTCTTCGGATGCATGTAGACTTGAACCAGATGTGGGCTGACAGATGTCAACAACTGATTCCAATAAACAAAAGTCTTTCCTGCAATAACTGGCCCATTAAAATAACGTAATTGTGACTGGCATTTATAATAACTGATCAGTGACCCAGTAGTAAATTTGATTACTGTAGTTTGACACCCACTGGCTTTATTTTGTTAAAAACACAGGGTTAGCAAGACTTTCGATATACAAACCTACAGACACATCAGAAGCACACATTTAGATTATTAATGAATTCATGTGCAAATCTACACAAATGTTCCATTTGCTGACTTACTGTGTCTTACAGTCATGTTTTAAGTGAACAAGGTCACTGATGACTATTGATTAGACAGCTGCTCAACCCGCCTGCCCAGTCTGCCATGCAGGGAACGGGGATAGATTTGTGTGTCACTCTCTGTCTGACCGTGGGCCTCCTGGGGAGTGGACGTGAGTTTGTATTTTCATTTGGAGCGCTACTGTTTTCATCCGTGCATGTGTGTATACGGTACATGTTGGCCTCACGGGTTATCCATTACAACCTGTCCAGGAAACGAATAAGCTTCGCTTTAACTTGAGAAATATTAACTTTCCCCCGAATGGCAAACTAATTATTGCTGCAGAAAAAGCACACTGGACCATTTCTGAGACGTACAGCATTATGACTAAAAAAAAGTGAAGTCAGCCAAACTGGCAGTAGGGAATCAATATGGTCCGTCTCATCAGATGATGGAGGTTTAGGGGGAGGGAAGGTAGTCAGGTCATCATTACAAGTTGCTATAGTTATTTTAAAATGCACTAAGCAATGAAATCTAAAAAAAATAGAAGAACGTCTGTTTATATGGCGTCTGTGCAGCAATAAAGCCATCTCGGTCTTACAAGTCACTTGTGCGAGACACTTTATTAGGCCACCGCTTATTGTCCCTGATGTCAAAAAGGCTTGTCTTTGGTGATATTTTGGGTTGGAGTATTTCGGGTAATTGAGTGCGCCAGGGCGCCATAGATCTAATTTGATTTGAGCAGCTACAGTTTTAGATGGCAGCGTTGACATCACTTTTCTCTCAGACTGCATGCTTTGGCGTCCATGTCATTGCACTCATTTGAAGGACTCAACACATGACTTATTGTTGTGCAACTGGGTGTCGCGAGTTCAAGATGCGTGTCTGGGGGGATAATAATAACTGCAGTGTCACAACACTAAACACAAGTAAGGGTTATGAACAGAAAACGGGGCTTTGGAGCATTTACTCCAAACATTTACTTTTATTTTTTATTTTTTGGTTCTGTTTGGATTTGACCAAATTAAATCAGAAACTTCTCAAAAGTCCATGAAAAGTAAATATGACAGTGTAATATTGACTTCACTGGCTGTCATTTAATCTGACACCACTATCCAAGTTTTATCTTTCAAGAAAAAAGAAGAAGGATGAAGCAGCAAACAAGAGACTTTCATATGCCACCAAATTCCCTGAGGGTGTCTGTGCTTTTTTGGCATTCCAGAGCTATGCAGTGATCCGGCTTTTTTGTGTGGCCATGACTCCTCGACGACGCCTCCCTCACTTTGCCCCAACTTTCTGGTTCAAGACCAGAGTTTGGGAGGCTCCCCATTCTTCTTTTTGCACAATTTTTCCAATTTTCTGGTCTACCATGATGGGGAAATGTATGAAAGCACGCTCTGTGCATTTTAAAAGCTCATCCCTCACAAATGGCCTTGTGTCGAGCTCCAACCGCTTCCCGGGACTCGCAGAGATGGAGGATGCGGAAGAGAAAATGGCGTTGTTTGAACCAAAAGCTTTAGCTTTAGTCAGACTTGAAATGTCACATGTGGTAAAAGGAGGAAGTCTTTTTCTCATTACCCATCAGATGCACTGGTGCGATTTTGACACATGGCATCTCCGAAATGTCCGGGGGCTGTGTTTCTGTTATCACTCATTGCCTTCTCAACATTCACAAGTTTGTTCTCATGTGAAAGACAACAATAAAAGACAGAGCAGTATGAGGAACAAAGGAGGAGAAAAAGTAAAAGAGTGACATTATGAAACATCAGATAATATGTTCTCAAATGATTTTTTTCCCCCTCCTGCAAAAGGATATGCCTATTCTAAGTGTATTGTGGCAGATTTGATAGATGTTTTTGAATTTAATCCAACCACATAAGATGTTATGGAAAAAACATTGTGAAATGTAATATTTCCTCTCAACGATATTTGATGCCTCAGAGGTAAATCCCATTTATGGACTCTTTTACGTTCATCAATCAACAATGTACAATCTCATGATATTTTAATATCAAGTTTAACGATTTACCTAGTTAAATCATCTACCTGACTTTAGGACCCATTCAAGCAGCCAAAAAAACAAAACGAAGCAAAATGTCGTTTGTTTTTTGAAGCACTCGCAGAAGTTCACATTTTTCACAGCACAATAAATTCTGAAAAGCCACTGCATAAATATTCATAATCACAAATTACCACATGTGTGAAGAATGGTTTTTGGCAGTGATGTAGTTTAAACTTTTTGGAGAAATTAAGACACAACAGTGATCAAAGATTAACATACACAGAGGATGTCAGTCTCGTATGTGTTAAAGCATGATGATGCTTTAACACATACATAAATTTATAATTTTTAAAAATCATTTTACAGTATTATTGTTCAAAAAAATTACTGAGATTTGAAGGACACAATCTGCGCTTAAGCACAGGAAGGCTGGAAGTTAGAAACCAGTCTGTTCAGTCTGTCAACTAGGATGTGGGTTTTTTATCGGCCTCCATGTCAGCAACGCAGAGATTACATTTAAATTGCTTTTTACTGGTGTAAAGTTTGATGTTGGACCTCATTATGCTCTACGACTCTCATTCTGAAATTGCTGAAGATATGATCTGCTTAATGACAAATTCAATAGACTTGGTATTGAATTCAGCGTAAAGACGCTGGGGATCTCTTTTTGGGTTTTAATTTGGAGCATATTTTCACAGGGGAAATCATGACTCTTTATCTCATTCTCACTGGAGACTTTGCAGCTCACTTTTGAGTTTACTAACACTATAATACAACAAGACCTGCACAGTTGAGAGCCTTCAGATACAAGATGAAGAAACCATCGTCTTGATCTTGACCATTATTTTGTCCTTTATCATTTGGATGGAGACACTGAATGTCCTTATTTCTCCACCTGAAAGATATTAAATAGTTTCAAATTAAAAGTCAGGACAGAAGTTATTTAAACATCTGCTTCAGTTTTTTTCTTTTTTAACCAAAGACTGTTGACACACCACCACCCAGAATCAAGATAGATACTAAATTAAAAAATGTCCCCTCACACGAATCAGAGAAACAACAAAATATCAACTTACTGGTGTCAAATGCTATATAAAGTACTATTAATAAAATCTAGATACATTTGGGCTAAAAACTGTACTATAAGAAGGAGAAAACATGATAACAGTGAAGAAATTCAGGAATAGGACTTTGGCCACAATCTTGTGAAGTGGCCAAAGTCACTCCAGAGGATTTCCATTAGCATATTCTGAGACGTATTTAGAACAGCAAGATTTTTATTCCTTAATATGAGTAGAAGAAGAAGAAGTTCCTAGTTTGTTTCTACAGACATCATTCCATCAAGGCATCATTCCGTGTATACTTAGCTTAACAAGCTGTATGCATAGAAAGTAAGATTGTCAAGTTCTCTTTAGATGATTCCTCTCTTCTTCCCGTCTTTCCTTCGCACCATTGGAGGTGGGTAATTAGTGTTTTTTGAGGTCGGGGATTTGGGGGGGAGGTGAGAGGTCCTATAATCTTTTGCTGAGAAGGCACCTTGTCCTCTCCCCTGTTTATAACATCATCAAAGTTGTGCCTCTGGGTGCCCCCAGCTTCGTTAATAATTTAGGTATGTGCTGGCCTGCCTAGCTCAGGCAGGAAGCCCTTACTTACTGACTTTGTAAATCACGTGATGATTTACAAGAAAACCCATGTATTTGTCATGCTCATTAAAATAAAATTGTCTGCATCTTCTTTTCTCTCTGTGGTGTGAAGGTTTTGTTTGTTTTTGTTTTTTTAATTTGTGCTTTGTCGGGTAAACAGGTTGTTGGGCAGCTATAGGTGACAAGGCAACAGGAAGAAATAAACTAAAGATTTTAGGTCCATGAAAAAGAATATCCTCTTATCTCTGACTCTTAAATGTTTCAAATTGTCAAATTTCAGTTTCAGACAAAGTAAATAGAAAATGCAGTTTTCAACTAATCATATGTTAACATTTCATTCTCTAATCTTAAGGAATTCCAGAGCAGAAGAAAAACAAAGTCCCTGATTATATCGGTCTTAAAAAAAAGCCATTTCTAAGGTTTTGGAACTCCATCAAACCTCAGTGAAAACTTCTAATCCACAAACGGGGAAGAAAGTGTTCAACTGTGGTGAAACTCCCCAGGAGTGGCCAGTTTAGCAAAAATAATTCAAGAGTGCAGCAGTGACTAATGAAAAAGGATGCAAACAGGATCTAATTCTGATGGAGATGTTCATACTGCATATGATCATAAACCTTCCAAGAATTAAAAGATTACAGAAAATGTCTCCATAATGACAAGTGTCAGCTTATCGCAACTATATATATATATATATATATGTATATATATACACATATATATATGTTTTTTCTATTTACTCATGTTATCTTCGTTTGACATCAAATTTTATCCAATGAAGGATGTTAGTGAGATAAAAAAAAAGCACAAAAAAACAACAAAAGACTCTGGAGATGCTGCATAGCAAAAGATATCAGGCTATAATAAAATACTGTGGCCTTCTAAATCAACATTTTGCATTAATTAGCATTTCGAACAAAGCCGTAGTAAAATTGCGTTGTCATGTCATGTTTTATACATTTATTCATTTACAATTCAACAATGTCTTGTTGTAAATTAATTCCTCATCTGAGGGCAATAATGAGCTTCCTGTAGGACTGAATAAATGGAGTGGGTCAACGTGCCTTAAGCAGCTCCTAACCCACCTTAAAAACATTTCATTAGTCTGCTGTGGCGTAAGAAGCTTTAACCCAAATGAGAATAATTTTCTGCTGAATCCAGTAATTGTTTAGGACTGAAAGGTCAAATCTAATGAATGGCAAAATGAAAATCAATACAAAAAAAATGCAGAGAGTGTCTGTTTTCATATTTGCTGTTTCAAAGGGCCGGGCTGGATGAAGCTTGTGAGTGACGGCCGGGGCTGAACGATGGCACTGTAGGGTTTTCTTTAAATATCAGGCTGGACGTGGTGAGGTGGGTAAGTGCTTCACGCTCAGATGACAGTCAAAGTGGGCTGTCTGACCTTCATACAAGCACCTTACAACTTAGCTTGGCTTAGGGAATTGAATGTGATGTGGCATGACAGAGCTGAAACGAGGGGAAGGTACACAGCGAGGGGCTAAAAGTGGAATATTTTCTCCCCTCAGGAGTTGAGGCTTTTTAAACGTTGCTGACTATAACCAGCATGTTGACGATAACGTGTGTGTGCTCATGTGTGTTGTAGCCAAGTCCGAAAGTGTAAATGGGTGAGGTTGGAGAGGAAAAGAAACGGAGAGGAAGTGATGGCTGATGGTTGGGATAGCAGGGTAAAGACAGACACAAAAAAACCTGAGAATATTATTTGGCCTTTTTGCATAACAAGATGGTATTAAGTGGATCCAAGCAGTCACCTCTGGCCTTAACGCACAAGATGGCTACCAAAACATTGTAGATTATTTGTTTGGGTTGGAATTATGTTTTGCAACTCCCCAAAGGCAGTTAGCAAGGTCTGTTTGTTTTACTAGCTCAGTAGTTGTTTTAGAGTCATTCAGACCACGTTAACACCATCACATCTTCTCTTTAAACACACATTATGTTGTTTAAGCCTCCCTAGCTTGTTTGCTAAGGAAGCAGTCATCTTTCTGGCCAATTATTGGAAGCAGGAAATTTTAAGGCTAAATATTCATTCTTGTGAGTTTCTAAATGCACATGTTGGGAATCTGGCACAAAGTTTCAGTTTTTCTCTCTTTTTTTTCTCCCTCTCTCTCCCCTTGTGTTAGGATTTAGAAGGTGTCACCCTAATGGGTTTTACAGTTTTTAAAGAGATTATACTTTTAGATGACTACCTGAGTAGGAGGGGCTTGAAAAAAAAATTCAGCAATGCCTTTGATGTCCCAGAGTGTAAACAAAACCTGAGGCTACCTTGCTAGGAGGGGCATCTGTTTTGTTATTCAGAGCCACGGCCCTTAATTGTGGTGGTCAGGACAAAGAGAAAAAACGGCATTTTTTAGTTTTTTCTTTTTTGAAAATACGACATGGGAGGGGTTCATTGGATGGTCAAGGAAGGTCAGTTTTAAGAGCTGAAAATTCCACACTACCACTAGAGATACAAAGAACTGCCTGTTCTGTTGTATTTGCCTTAGATAATGTTTTGAAATGTTATAAACTGCTGCATAATTGTCAAGGAAAAGAAGAACAAAAAGTAATTTCAGGGTTTTTTTTGCAAATAAACTGAATTGTCTAGCTTTCACAAGTATTCAATCCACTTTACTTTGACACCAGCCGCTTACCTTCAGATCTTAAAATACAGATACATCTGTTCTGTGAACAAATTATATTATATTGCAAGCACATGACAAATGCAGTGAAATATTTGGTACAAAGGTTCAACTTTCGCATATAGCCAGAGACATTTCAACTGCTTAGATCAAATCATATTCAGGTGTCAGAATTGCGCAGTGGAAAGTTAAGTCTTGAAAATGCAAGAAATTACTTTTTAATAGATGCCTCCACCCAATCTGGCTTAGATGTTGGGGAAAAAAAAGGAATTGATCCACTTTTCTAGCCGTTCATCAACACCGCTCATAGCTGTAGCTACAGTAAAAGCAGGTTTAAGAGGACAGATTACATATCAGCAAACTTTTCAGATCTTTATGTCTAAAAATAAAACCATATTTCCCTTCCAATCTATCATTATTGCCTCCGTTGTGTTGATCTGCAGTATAAACCCACTCCCAATAAAAGGCAACGTGACGAAAGCTCGTGCGATATTTATCATTTTTGCAAGACCCACTGTTGTCATTAATCCAGCTTTAGTAATTGGATGTTATATAGAAGCACCAGTTGCAGAAGAGAGGAAAGAATTCCAAAGAAACCTTTCATGGACATTAAGTGTTTTAAATCATCCATAACAAGCTTATCGTTGGGACTCATTATTTCTCTCTAAAGCTACATTCAATGCTCTGCTTCCCAGCAATATTTAAACCTACAGCTCCAGTGAGCCTAAGTGCAGAGCTGGGGTTCTCTGTTAGCGTTATGGACATGCAAATAGGCCTTAATGTGTCCACAAGGCCCTCTAAAGGCAAATACCTCCACCCTCACTTGCAGAGATGAGTTTCCTTCTTGGGCTCTCTGCACTAAGGTTTATTCTCTTTCAGCTCTCGTGCAGCTGAAGCCTGTTTTAGACAGCATAAGGTGCCTACAGTTTTTCAAACCACAGAGAAGAAGTGATTTAAACACATCACAACATAAACAAAATGGAAAGCTGAGGCAGAGCTAAAAATGGTACCAGACCGGGAATGGGTAGGAAAGACAGAACATCGGGACAATTATGGCCCCCATTACATTTGATTCTGAGCTGTTATCCTGTCCTGTCAAAAGATAAAAGGCAAATCAATATTGTCATTCACAAGTTCAGATTAAACCGTTCTTGCTTTTACTGCTTCCATGTTCCTTTTTGGGGGGCCATTCAATCTGCCGCAACAGTGACAAACGCATCTGAATCGATTGCGGGTGAGATCAGCGAATTAACAAGTGGAATGTTCTTTTTTTTTCCCTCTCCTATCCTCTCCTTTGTTTTTTTTTCCCTCTCAGAACGGGGCGAGGAGTGAAGCAATGGAGCAAAACACATAAAAAGACGGCAGTCATCAACAAACACAATAAAACCCTGATCTAGAAACTGCTTTCCGAGACGAAGTATTGGAGTATTGCTGTGCAAATGTTTTTGCAATTTAGAGCCAGTTGCCACAAACCACTAAATGCCCTTAAATAGTAGTGTGCAGTTAAGATTTTCAAGAGGAAAGTGGTTTCGGTGCTTTATCTGGGGCCAGACATTGGAATCACTAGGAAGGATTATCCAGGGTAAAAAGGAAAGCACAAGTATTAAAAATATCATCTTTAGTTCATTCCAGACATTTGCATGTATGGACTATGTGATTTTAATAGAAACTTACTGGTGCTTACAAAGGCACTGGAGATGCAAACCAAAAATCAGCTGTGCTGTTTGTTTTTTTTTACGTAGAGGTTTACATGTGTTTACCTGAAAGAAATGTGTTTGTGTTACCAGGTTTTTCCCTTATAGCATACAAAGAGGATGACAACGAAGGAGAATCACTCTTGGCAGACTATTTAAAGGGCCCGCAGCATGTTTCTTGAGTCGGACTCGGCAAAAGGCAGGAGGGTAAAAGGTTTTGACTGACAAACAAGTTCATAAAAGATGGTGACGTAGGATGATTTGTTGTAAAGTAGCGCCATGGCAGATTGAAGATTGGTCTCTCTGGGTGAATATGTCACATGGGCTCAGAAAGGGTGGATGTGTTGGGGGTTTTTTTGGGTGGAACAGATGGAGGCCGGAGACACGGGTTCACATTCTGACTGGATCGTTGCACGTTCAAGTACCGCTGTGAGGCTTTGCTCCCCACCTGCCTTTGTCACAAAGTGAGGAAAGAGAGAAGGTACCATCCACAAATCCTCCTTCTCAGTGTTAAGGCCGCGTCTCCATAAGCCGTCTGCGCGTCTTAGAGAAGAATGGATGCATTTAGCTGCTGGATAGGAGCCGATGACTGCAGCTTCAGAAGATGATTCTTGTTTGTTTCGTGAAGAGGTCTTCTGACTTTTTGACCTGAGAGGGGTCAGTGGGCCGATAACAATGGATTGCTAGTGGGGGTCATTTAAAAAAAAAACACACAAAAACCCCCAGAAAAAATGTAGATAAATATTGGCCGATACCAAAGTTATGATGTGGAAGCAACAAGAGACAATTTATTTAGTCTGTGGATTAGCCAAAAATAGTTGGTCATGATAAACAAGTTGCTTTGTAGCATGTAGAAATAGATAAAACTCACAAAAAACGAGACAAGAGTCCAGTAATATTATAGGGAAAACCAAAAATCCTTATTTTTTGTTCTGAAAAAAAAAATCAAATAAAATACAACCTTCATCTTAAATAATCTGTTAGAGTACAACATTTCTTTACAGGTTTGACTATGCTTATTTTGGGGTCTTTATGTTTGTCAACATTGACATTCTGCTGTTTAATGCAGTGAATGTTTCATAAATATAAGACTGTTTTAAGGAATATCTGTTCATTGTAGAATCATATAGTTAAGATTAGATCAATATTAGTAGTTTTTTTTAGATCATCAGCAAATGTGGATCAAACAGTCCAAATGCCTTAAAACTGTGAAATAGCCCCTACGTGTAATTATGTAATAGAAAGCACCAAAACAGATACTAACTGAAGTTTGTTAGTGGCTTTATTCAGAAAAAGCTTGACTCCTCAAATAATAGGGCACAGTTAGGTGTCAGGGGACATGACAGGAAGGAGGACTTTTTTATTGTCTTGATAAGTAAACATCAAGACAATAAGTAAACATAGCTCCAGAAACTAGGTGGCAGCAGTGCTCAAATTAGCCAATAGGCTTCCTGTTTAACACAGTAGAAGAAATACCCTAATGGACAGAGCTGATGGAGGACAGATGGAGAAGTTTGTGACAGTGAAAAGAAAAATGGAAGCAAAGGCAAGTAAAGAAAATACATATGATACATTAGAGCCAGACTATGGCTTTACAGACATATATCTAATATATGTATGTAAATTTTTAATTATGAGAATAATGCTGTAAAATGATGTTAAAAAGTTGCTTCAGTGAGAAAAAAACCTGGGTAGAGTTGTCAAGATCTGACGAGACTAACTCGCCAAGTCAGACCGAAACACTCAAGTCATTTGCACATTTGTTTCAAGCAACAACATGCATACTCTAAAAATTCATTAGATTAGAGGTTCTAATGCTATGTCCTTACTATGCAATGATTATGACAGCAAATGTGTAAGCACATTTGCTTAAAGTCCTACGGGAAACATCATTTTAAACCGCAAAGCAAACTTTTATATTTTGAACTCTTTGTGTTCTTTATTGTGACTCACCGTTAGTCTATTTAAGCTCATTCAGCTTTTAATTTCTCCACCTACAATGAGAGGAGCAGAGGTCAGACATCAAAGCCTTCAATGAAGATTGCATGAGACAGAGGTTCAGTCTAAAGAACCTGTCCAAGCTTGCGCTCCTGAATTAGGACACTTAGGGAGGGATAAATGAAAAGCCTTGGTTTTCACATCCTGGGCACATTGACGCACATAGAGGTGCAGTTAATTGCCTGCGTATATAAGTTGCTGCAGGATTTTTGCGAGGGTCCTATACTGCATGCACCCACCAATCTGAGTCTTCTTTCTAATGTCTGATGAAATGAATGTTTTACATAAAATACTACAAAAATGAGTAAGGTTTGCTGTGTTTCTCTTCTGAAACAATGAACGTTTGGACAGGCCGTGCTCTCACGGGACAGTTGCCCTGAACTACCACTGATTCCCTGCTAGCTTTTGGACAGATGAGCTGCAGCAGATAAAGCTCAGTTATCTTTGCATTGGCAGGCAGAGCTGTTGTTAAAAAAAACTGAGTAGCATTTTGTGTTTACTCTTATGTGGGTTAGACAAGCTTGTATAATGTGGTATCACGCATAAAACCCTCTGCTTGTTTTTCTAAGCCGGGAGGCTCTCCTCTAGGTGAAGACTGAAGAAACAGATGAGGCTGCACATGAACAGCATACGAACTGTCCTGCTTCCCTTTATCCTCCATCAAAGGTTTCAGTTAGTTTGTTTGACTTTCAGAAATATTTCATGAAACCTGGAATACAGGTGGAGCAGTGGAAAAAGTTTTTTTTTTTGCTATTATTCCAGTCAGCTGCCGTTGGACAGAAAGTTATAGCATTGTCAGTAAGGGAGGACTGTTTTGAGCAGTTTGATTCTTGACAGCAATCTTTATGCATGGATTTGCTAACAGCGGGTCAGTGAGAACCTTTGATTTTCGCCGATTTAGCAATTTTGAGCAACTCGAGTTGAAAATGCCCATACTGACAGAATACAACACTACATAAACCCTTTACACTCTCACAGACCTTTGTTTCCAATCGTTTTTCAGAACAATCAACATCTTCGTACTAACTGGAATTCCTTTGGTGGAGTTCATTAGCTTTATGTGTCATCCTGTGCTTTTCCAAATCTTGTAGTTGTTTGGAAATTGTTGACATAGTCAGTACCCTCCTTCAATGCATTTTCGCTTGAGATTTACAGCGATGCGTTGCAGAGATCCAACAGATTAGCTTGGAGATACAATGGGCCCATGCCTAGCATTTTGCAAACTCACTTATTTGCAATTTTAACAGAAATTATTTGCCCAAAGTATTTAAAATATTTGAAAGAATATGCAGTTTGGGAAGCTGAAATATCTCGGCTTCCCAAGCTGCTAGACATACTATTGTCTTTAACTCACAAAGCAGTCAAATCCAGCCTGCAAGATAGTCAACCAAATGCATTGACCATGCATGCATGCACTCCATCTGTTGCAGGATGCTTCAGTAACATAGGGGAATTGTTCAGAATAATGTTTATCCCCGTATATGCTCACATGCATATGAACCCCAAGGTGTATTGTCTCCACAGCGATGCTAAAGTAGGCAGGTATATAAACTCCTGCTCGGCTTATCAGATTTCAGTAGCTTCCCTAAGGCACTGTAGCACAAAAAGATAGATAGGCATCGAGGCATGACCTTAGACACACACACACAACACACAGCAGACTTGAAATGGTAGGCAGATGAGATTCCATGTGGCATCACACATCATCTTTGGTTACTAGAAAGTAACTAGGTGCATAAACACAGCAAGTCTGATATTGTTGAGGACTAATACATGAGGAATAAACAAACACATGCATATGAGCAGAAGGCATGTGTATGCTTTAAACATTCAAATGGCATTCACAAAATGATTGAATAGCTCGAAAACCCTTTAATTCAATAAAGTGCTTGGAATCAAATTAGGTCCCACCGACTGGTTTTACTGACGGCACCATTCAGTGTATATGACTAACCCCAGTTTTAACATGTAAATTCTGTAATTTAGTGCAGCAAGAAAAAGTTCTTCATGATCTTGTAGCATCGCTAGGTGCGTAAAACTCCACCTAGCTGATAGCATCTGAAACTATGGCTCCAGGCCCTGAGACTACGTCACCATTTATTTTGTTCCAATCATTTCAAGGAATCTTCTCTAAACCATCATTACTGAAGGGTAGATAGGAGGGAATGGGGGTTAAATAAAATAAAAGTTAAGCAAGCTGAGAGATTTAGAGATAATTCAAAACTATCTTCAAACTCCAATCCTCAGCTTCTGTCGTGTTTGATCCAAGTGTCTAGAGTTACAGTACATAGAAACACCAATATAATAGCGTGGGCTGTGGGGGTAAAAAGGTCAGAAATGTTAGTGACAGCAGAGACTTTGAAGTCAGCAAGTAAACTTGCACCTCCCCCAAACTACCATCTTCTAATTCTGTAACTATTCTCTTTTTTTTATGTTTTTCCTCAACATCTGGAGCATTTCTCTGCAATTCTGTTTGCAATCAAAACCTGCTTCCAAATGTGTCATTGTTGTTTTCATCAAACTACATAAAGTTTTAATGGTTTTAGTGAAAAAACATTCAACTGTTTCTATACTTGCAGTGAAATATCAATAAAACCATAAGAAACCACAAAAACAAAAAATCAAAGATTTTTTATTGTAAAATTAATAATGTGATTTTGCACAAAGTCAATAAAAATGAAATGTGGATACATCAACCACCTAAGTATCAAGTGTTACATGTAAGTATTTCAGGCTTTATCTGTTTAATATTTTACCAGATTATTAAACTTCAAGCAGCATTGTAGTCTATGATCTGATCATTTTCACAGGACAACAATAATGACAATGTATTCTTTACCAGAAAAAGTTTGCCAAATGTGTAGTTTGTAAAAGTAGCAAACTAATATGCTATGCAGTTCTGTGGGTTTTATATCTATCTTTTTATTATTATTATTTTCCATGTAATTTGAAGCCATGTCTTCAGCTTTCTTTTCATTTTATTTTAATCTGCTTCTGTCTGAATTATACTTTTAAATTCCAGTTCAGTAAAGGATTATTTGCATCCCTGTAAAACAGTTGTGTCAAACTAGTCCTCAAAGGCCGCTGTCCTGCAGTATTTAGATGTGCCACAGGTACAAAACACTGGAATTAAGTGGCTTAATTGCCTCTTTCTTGTGTAGATAAGTTCTCCAGAGCCTTGCTAAAGACCTAATTATTCTATTGAGGTGTGCTGCAGCAGAGGCACATCTAAAGGTTGCAGGACAGTGGCCCTCCAGTTTGACACCCTATGCTATAAAACATAAATTCAGTAAATTATTTTTCTTATTGCAGTAATTTAACCTCAATATTTTTTAAATAATCAGCTTCAGACATCTCTTAAAAGAGTTTGTGTCATGCTGTGTGAAGGTTGTAGCGGAGCCATATTTTGGGAGGATGAGAAGTTAAGTGAATTAGAAGATTAAATGATAATACAAACTTACAAAATCAGCCAGGACAAAACAAAAACCATTATCCACAAAGAAATAACCAGCAAGGACACACAAAGAGGACAGGAGGAGCGACTGAGAACGAGGTGCTTTAAGTACTGGGAGGCTAAATGCCGAACAAAAGATCTGGACTAATGAACTAACGGGTTGCAGGTGTGGGAGGAAAGCAAAGGGCAGGCTGAAGAGAGAGAAAGAGGGAGTAAGTGACACAGGGGGCGAGGGAATGAATCTAACACAATAACTAGATGTAAGAAACACAATAACAACGAGAGTAACTAAGAAAAAGGACGAGAAGAAATAAATAAACATAACTAGAATCACTAAGAAGGAACTGAGGTAAAAAAGCAGCAATGCATATCTAATGGAAAGAACTAAGGAACACAAATAACTAAACCCAAACAGCTAAAGAGCTTGACAATTGGAGAAATGTATACAGACCCATTCAGTAAGCCAGAAACCTCATCACTAAGTGAAACACATTATATAGATTAATACAGAAGTGCATGTTCCTTTAGTTCTGATAAATGTACTGATTTTCCACTTGCTGGTAATCAAAACATGACATTTAGATATAGAATTATTCAGACCAATAAAAACTTAAATGTGGTATTAATGAATCATATGCTTACAGGTTGTTATTTTCAAAAAGGTGCTTTTAATCTGACTATCGGACCTCATCTGAAAGGATAGCCTACTTTATTGAATATGACCGTACTTTACCTTTTTTAGTTGATCTCTGCAGGGTGGCTTGTAACTCGCAATTACAGACTTCCTGATTTCCTGTGTAAAAATATGGTGTGACACAAGGCTCCATTTCTCTTAGCCACTCTTTAATGTGGGAAAGAAAAGACGGGCAACATGCCAGTCAGGCAATTCACATTTCATTCAGTCAGTCCTTATAAATCAGGAAATGGCTACTAGAAAATAGCTACTTACCCAAACTTACTAAAATCAGACCAGTAATTAGAAAGGTTTAACGTCTGAAACGGCGACAAACAATGCTGGATCAGGATCTATGTTCACCTTGTCACCATGTGCTATGATGACAGTAGTAAAAGAAATAGAAAAAATTCAGCAGAGCTTATTGTCACAGACCTAGAGCAGACAGGGGTCAGCAAGCCTCCAAAGTATCAAAACATTGCTAGGCTCTTTATCTGCACTGTCAATAATTTTGGAAGGTGGTGCACTTGTGGAAAAACCTGTTCAAGCTATTACACACAATTACTGAAAGAGAAGCCATATCACATTAAACTCTCGGGTATAAAAGACTCAATAAAAAACGTGCAATGTTATGCAAAATCTATAAAAAATAGGATTTCTTTTCTGCACTTTTTCTTGTAAAAAACATTCCCGAAGCTTGCCTGTTTTTCTTGCATCGTGCTCTACATCTCGTCAATTTTCAGCTACACACTTGAATAGAGAATTACAACCTAAGGAGCAGATAGATTGCTTGCTGAAAACACTCAGGAAGATTTTTTTTTTTTTGCCCAGAGGATGGAAGTGAGGTCTGTGTGGGGCTCCCCCGCCGGCATTGGGTGCAGGACACCCATGGGGCTCCACACATTTATCACACATAAACTAAACAAATGTCCATGTAGCTGGACTAGCACTAACATGCCTTTTATATACCTGATATACTTACACATTCATGTATACTACACTCTAGCGCTCTAACGCTGACAGATGACTGTTCCTGAATCAGTTTCTTTAGAGCACTTCTTCAGTGTCCCTGGAGTGCCAGGATCGCACCACATGGAGCCTTCAAAAGCAGGCATTTGTACCTGTTACTCCTTCTCTGCTGAGAACCTGTGATGCCGCCACTTCTAGCAGTTTCCTCAGTGGGTGTGAAAGTAAAAAAAAAAAAAGTAGAAATAAAAAAAGTAAGCTACAAAGAGAAGGGTGGGGATAGAAAAAAGGAGGATAAGGAGTGCAGACAGAGGGAGACAGAGAAAGGGGAAAATAGAAGCCAATGAATGTGGGTGAAATATATATATATATTGGACTGAGGGATTATTTAGCACTCCAACAAAGTCTGTGCTTAGAAATTTGAATAACATGTTGTGGTCAATGGCTGAAGTAAAGCAATTGAAGGAGGATATTTAATAAAATACTTTAAAAGACACATTTGTTTTTTGCATATTGCACATTTGTCTTTTAAAGTATTCATACACCTTCATTTTTTCAACATTTTATCACAATAAAGCCTCAACCTTTAATGCAACTCAGTATGTTTTTTTCTTATTCAGTGGATCGAAACAACGTCGAACATGATTATCAAGAATTATCAAGGGAAAGGAAGATTATATATGTTTTCCAAAATGTCTATTAATGAAAATCTGAAAATGTGGCATGCATTTGTATTCAAACACCTTTACTCTGGTACCAGTAAGTAAAATCAATAACACGTAAATTAGTGGTATGCTATAGTGAGTAAGCAGACTTGCAATGATGTCTCATTTAATATGAATCCAGATTTTTTTTTAACTACATTTGGAAAAAGATTTAATCAAAATAGCCAATTGCATGCAATTTTTTTTTTAAATCTCTGGCAGACTGACAGTTTACCTTTTTCATACAGATTAATCACAATCACTCATTGACAATGCATGAAATTTCCCCCCACCACATCTTTTGATCTTACTCTCATCCCAAAAGGGGGATAAGACTTCCTTTGAGCCTCTATTGTAACTGCAGTCGAATATATATTTTTTTACTTTAATTCACAGTTTGCACATCTGATTGCGAGTTGCAGATATAATTGAGCCTCCGGGAATATTTTGGAAAGGTCTTTTTGGGGTCAGTGCTGGAGGCAGACATTAGTCCCCTCAGGCAGTCTTTGTGATCACCTCTTATGCTGAAAAAGCCTCGGGGGGTTCATACAGTTATAATGTTATTAACTCATCTAAAATCTCAGCGTAAAACACTTTCTTTCAAAATTTTATATGAAAATGTGCTAGATTTATTTCCCAATACTGAAGAAATATTCCTATTTTGATGCCTTTAAAAGCTGCCAAATATATAAAAAAATAATAATAAATTGTGCTAATGTAAGACACGTTCATAATGAAACGTAAGAAAAAGTTGTTCATTCATCATGACATAAATGTTATACCAACTTCCCCTGTGTATTGCCCCCTTGCAGAGGAGTGTGCATCACTCTGTTTCGGTGGTGTGTTTTGTGTTGTCCTCACACTGGACTCACTAATGGGTCATTTTTCTTCCCCTTTTTATTTCTCTCTCTCTCTCTGCTCATGTTGTTCTTTCACTAATGGACAGATGGCATCCCATTGTTTACTGAGCCAAGGTACAATGCCTTATCGGCCATAGCGGCGGAAACTGGGCTACCGTTTCTGCTTGACCCAGCTTAAGTGTGCCACCAAAAAAGGAGGAGGGGAAGGAAGGCAGGAAGGAGAAAAGAAACAAGGAGAAAGGGTTGAAGACTGACCAGTTAATTGAAGTTTGTTTTTTTAACAATCAGTTGATTTTCAGCTCTTCGCTTGTTTTCTGTATTGTGATGACCAAATCCCTCCTTTATTTTGTAACAAAAACTCTGGAAGTCTGTTTCATATATACAATCTCCCTAACACACAGTACATACAATTTATTCCCCATTGTGCAAAAATGAAATAATATTTCAATTCTATTCAAACATAAGCACAAAAAACCACAGGGTTAGCCAGGATTTTACTTGACAAAAAAAAAAGAAAACATACAAAAAAATAAACAGAGTTTCCCATGTTAAAGTTGAAAGAATAAACTACTTAATGGCTCTTTTAGTTCTTATGTCATTAAACCAGTGGTGCACGGCACTGTACAACCTCTGTTTGAGAATCTGGTCCATTAGAGTTTGATGCCTAAAATGGAGATAACACTTACCAAGATCTGCTATTGCCACTAGTTAGCACCACAGCAATTAAGACATTCCATTGGTTTTATGATTTGCGTGTGACATCATTCCAAGATCACACTTGTGACTTCAGTCATCACATAGTAATGGTCCAGATGCAACATGAGGTAAAGGTGAACTTAATTTGTCTTAATATTAAGGGAATGTGATGGTAACCAATGGTGTCACGGTCATGCAAGGAGTTTATCAGAGTTCCAGACACACAAATGCAGGGCTAAGTCACCAGTTTTCCGTCAGAATGAGCAAATAAAGTTAAAAACTGCACATTCATGGGGGAGAAAAATGAGGAATGTTGAATGACTTGTATGTTTCAGAGTGACCTTTAAGGATTAGAGTGCTAATAGATAGAAACAAAGAAGTACAATATGGGTAAGAACATTTATATCTCGTACAAAGGCATTTGATTTTCATCATGGGGCCAAAACCAGAATTACAATATCATAGAAAAGAAGATAAGTGATGTGCTTAATAGCTTGAGGGTTTCAGGTGCAAAACTGATAATCCGTGAGGGTTTTATTATTCACCACCATGTCTGCTGGCAGACAACAAATACTCATCCAACTTTGGTCGCTTGTACCTGACTTCCTAAAACAGTAACGCAAAACAAGTGACAAAAAAATTACTTATGAGCCATAAACAGTAGGCACACATACTGTAAGAGTCCAATGTGATCGTGGAGTATTTCAATCATGAAATCAAATCAACTTTTTTCTTTTTTGGTTATTCCAAAATACTGACAATGCATCAACCCTAGTTTCAGTCAGTCAAAGCTTCAGCTCCTCCCTTCTTTTTAACCCCTGAGGGCCTGAGACCTGGGGAACTTTAATTACCCACAGTCACAGCTCTCCTCTCCATTTGCCACTGAATGGTCAACAGGCTTTTTACTACCTACTGAGGCATCAGTGCCAGAATAATAATAGAAAACAAAGTCACTGTGCGGGGAGACATGTCTAGGGGGTCTAGACTGAGGGGAGAGAGAGACGTAAACAGAAAGAGAGAGATAGGGGTATCATTAGATAAGCCTGTTGGTTAATTAGCCCTGCTTCAGGAGGAGGGGACCCCCCTCCTGATGCCAAGAATGGCCATCAGGCGTTATCCGTGATCGCCTATTTTTTATGGTCCTTTGCAGACTCCACTCAGGAGGTTGTTGAGCAACGTGGAGGGCATATGGTGCCAGAATGAAAACATGCTGTTGTCAAGTCAGTTGAACACCGACAGACAGAAAAGATAAAAGTTTTTTTTTTTTAGTGTTGTTGAAGAGGTGGGACTCAATATGTTTTGTCCCAGCTGTTTGTTAGCCACGGACTTTAATAGAAGTCCAGCCTCAAAGTTGTAATGGAGCTTGTACAAATCATCAGCTAACCCAGGTCCTAATGACAATGTTTAAATGTTTACATGGCTGTCAAAACCTTCCCCAAAGACTAGAATTGGTACCAGATGAGATTAAACAAGTTTAATGTTAATAATGATTAAAGAGGCTGTCTGTTACCAATCAAGTTGTCAGAAGGATTCAGTTTTACCTGCACCAGTTTTTAAATTCTCAAAGTCAGAAACAGTACAAGGAATACCTTTGCGATAAAACAGACTTCTTGAGTTAAGTTAGCTTTTATTGTCACATTAAAATTCTGAACTCTTATTGAATGATATGTTGGAGCTCAATCATTTAGTTGTCTTTGATAAATCGGATCTTTATTTTGTGATCTCAAAATTGTTCTCGTAGAAGCAGCTTTTCAAGCTTAGTTTTTCAAGGGGAAGCTTAAATGGATACCTCAGGGGTAGTTTGAAGTGAGAATGTTGTAAGCAGTTTCTTACCTGCAGAAGATAACTCTTTTGGCGGCTTAACTTATTGTACTAATCCAGATTATTAGGTCCCAAAGGCTAAAGCTAACAGCAAGGTTTTTTTTTGTTATTTTTTAAGAGGGGCGAGGTCAAATTCAAATTCATTCATCACAGAACATTTCACACTCAAATAATATCATTGCAGATCAGACGATATTTACACTGCAGTCATACTGGTATTAGGGAGTTATTTGCATTGATTATAAGTATTATTTCTAATGTTCTCACCATTTCATCAAACTATCTTTCTATCCATCCATTTTCAAAACTCTTTTTCTTGTGCTTTGCCCGCATCTCTTCATGCACTCCTTCCTTCCCTCTCCTCTCTCTCATGGATGTTGCTGAGCAGGCCGAGCCCGAGGGCAACAGAAGCACCACCGAGATCTGTTCTGTGTCGTATGACTAGTTATTTTTATCTCCAGTCACTTCCTCCGCCCAAACAACTCCATCTCCATCTCTTTCTTGTCTCCTTTTTCTCTGTCTCTGTTTTATTTTGTTTCCTTTTGCTTTTTATTTAGATTTTTTTCTCTCTTTTTTTTGTTTGGCAGGGGTCCTAGTTTACTCACCATATTGTATTTCCTCTTACAAGTAGGGTAAGATAAGATGAGTGGGCAGTGTGTGCGCGTACAAAGCCCGTGTGTGTTGGGTGGGTGGAGGTGCGTGCATGCATGCGTGTGTGTCTGTGTGTAGTAAAATGATTCAACTTGCTTTTCGTCATTGATGTTGACAAGCATAAATACAAACATGTTCTGTCTGCTGCTAAATGGGTAAATGCTCCTGAAGTTCACAAGAAAAACAAATGCCATAGGTGATTACTACTGATCAGCGGATATGATAAAACACATTCAATTAAACAAAAAATAATAATAATAATTCTCTTAATTTGCATTTAACTCAAGGTTTAACAAAGCGTGGCTGTACCAGAATGCAAATACGCCTTAAATCATGCAACCGCATGGAGAATTACAGTCTAATATTGTCAACAAAAGGCTTGCACACACACACACACACACATGAATATATATATATATATATTTTTTTTTGGATGTATGTGTGTGTGTATAGTAGATACACACACACGTTCAGACATAAGGTCTACTCTCCAGGAGGAAGCTCATTGTGTGGAGAGATCGATGGAAGGGTCAGGCCGTGTCAGAAGAGGTAAAACAGAAACAAGCAGAGGATTGTTTTCTGTCTCTTTCTCCTCTGCTGTCTGGAGACCCTGCTGGTCAGTGCTTTGTGCCAGGTTGCAACCTTTCAGTTCAGGGAGAAGGCACTGTTCACTTGCAAATGTTCTGTGCAAAATGCCTTGTAAAATATGAAACACGTATAAGCATATGACCGAAATGCATAACTCACAGTACTGGCTGTCTCTTCCTGTGGTTTGGGCTCTGCAGTTAGAGTTTTCCTTCGGGATTCGTGCAACAGTGCGTGCATTAAAGTCGAAACGATGTAAATTTGTTTATGAGACTGGTGCATCAAAACAATGTTTTAAACATATTTAAGAAAAACAAAACACACATTTTGAAGTATTTGTAAAGAATTAGCAAAATGGAACAAAAAAAATTACAGACCAATATTAAAGCATGCAGGATGGTGTTTTTCTATCACAACTGTTAATTCTCGCCATCTCTCACTGTTATTGGCCATTGTCTGTTATTTTCGGATGCTGGCCCCCTAACTGATAACTGTGGGAAAGGCACATGTGGTTCTCCACAGTAGTCCTCCACCCTCACCCACAATAGCTTGCTTTGTCCACCTCACTTCCCTCCTGCCCTGTCTTGAGCTGTACATAGAGGTTGGCATTGTGCTTAATAAAGTTACAGTGACCCTAAGACGCCTGACATCCCCGGGTAGCGAAAACCAGCACATAAGGGGTGAAGGCAGCTGGGACAAAGGCCTGCAACAGCCCCCTGTCGGACCAAAAAAAAAAAGCTCTTGGCGCAAAAATGAAGAAGAGAGCTACCTACTGAGGTCACTTTGAGCCATGAAATGCAATTATCTTTTGAAAACCTAACAGCATGGTAGCCTTCTGATGTATTTAAAATAAAGGAGATTCTGTCTAGAGGGCAGATCATTGACATAGCTAATGAGTTAGCCCTGGCTGGCACCAAATCAAGCTAATGATTCACCAGAGCTTTCCGATGATGTTTCAGCCCTCATGTGACCCAGCCACCGAGCTACCATCTTTTTTAAGGCATCGGCTGATAGGGTGGAGGCAGAAAAAATATAAGTTAAATTAAGAGGGTAATGTAAGTGCTGGCACAGATTTGTAGCACTATTAAGTTAGCTCTCAAGAAGTTGACCACGTTCATAAAAATACGAGGTCGATAATGGATGGATGATTTGGGAGGACAGATTTTTTTTTTCAAAATTGCACTGAGACTCTCCTGGTACATTTTTGTTTTGGGTTTACAAACATAATTTGTGTTAACGGGGATTTGTTGACATGCTATCTAGTTTTATTGCTGTCCTGCAATAAACTACCAATAGTTATCCATATTAGATGCAGATGCAACATCATACCACACCCTTTACCGTCTGGTTTTAGCAATTATCATGGTTAGTGTGGCTAGCATTGCTTACCATTTTCCAAAACAGACCTCTGCTGTACTATGCTTAGCCATTCTGTTGTCAAGTGAAAGTCTTTCTCTTTCTCACAGCCTTGAAAAACAGACATGTCTTACTTAGCATGCCACAGATACTACAGTATACATCTACAAGCTCAATTTTTAAAAAAACATTAAGTCTTCCTTCTGCTGTAAAAACTTTTACACCATAAAGTGTTGTGGAGCCTGATCTGTTTGAGCCGAGATCACTGGTCACCACTTGACTCAGGTCACCAGTCCATTTCTTGGTGCATTTCAGCTCATGACTCATCACTGTTTATTACCATTGAGGTATTTTCCCATGCATAACCTCAAGAGGTATGCCTTCAACACATACAACCCTTGTTCTTGTCACAGCCAACACATGGCCAGCTCTTGACTAATGGCGTGCTCCCATTCCCTGGAGCTGTGAGGTCCCCTGGCAGCCAGATCCCACATGCCACCATGCTCCCTCAGGGTGTCACCATCGGTTTGTGTGTGTGTACACACTGTATCTGCCCCAGTCAGGTAGCTTTCTGTGACAGCTGAGTCTACAGGTAATAGTCTTTTGGCTGAGTAAAGAATCCCTTTGGGGAAATCTCAGTCCTCCAGACTTGAAGCAACAAAAATGGGGGGCTTGGTGTTGAGTGAATAGGTGAACTAGTGAAGCTTTTTCAGAATTGTGGAATAGAGTTGGCCTTTGACTTCCTCACAATGACCAATCCTGCAACCTACCAAGGCTTTACCCAAAATATGTGCACATAACCTTTAAAATGTCTACATGGGTATCTACATGCCTGATACCAGTTAACTGTATAAAAACCCAAAACATTAAAGTACCAGGTTTTAAAATATGTACCTTGATATTAACAGCCATTGACCCAATGGATAGCATCCCGGCGTTTTTGACAAGACCTTTAATGGGTGAAAGATTATGACAATATTAACTTTTTTTTCTGACATTGATATATCTGTTATCTTTGAAATAACATGCATGCCAAACATACAAGCAGTAAACCAGGTTAAGAAAAACCTTGATCCGCAGGACTGAATATGAATTTGGGTTTGGAATGTTGAAATGACCAGCATCCTTTCAGTGGTAATCAAAACTTTTGATTTCAAATTGGGCCAATTGAGTCTGATTGCATTCAGTTGAGTTTCTGCTAGGAACTAGTGTAAGTGAATATTAGTTCACCCCAAATGTGACTTGAGCACATCTATTTTCTTTCTTTACACAACAATATTTTCACAAAGGTTTGTTCGTAAACGGTCAGTTTTGAGAGTTATGTTTTCAGCTTGATCATATCAGAGCAAACGGTTCCGGTATATCTGATAGCTCCCATGTACGCACACATCTTGCCACTGATAGTCAAGCAGTTCACATGATAGATTTAAATGGATCTGCATGGGTGCTTCTCAGAGATTTATCTCTCTTGATCAACGTTTTGCTTATGTTAAAGAAAGATAAGGGGAAGAAACTTGCTTGATGTCTGCTCTTCAAACTAAACGCATATTTTAAGACAGAGCTGATCATAGAAACACTCTGACTTATCTGTCACGAGACAACAAGACCTCCCTTAACGTATTTCAAAGGAACCTCATAAAGAAAACTCTCCAACAACACAAGACAAACAAGATTCGCTTCCTCTTGACTCTTCTTGTCAGCGATGCCCTTTATCACCCTCTCGAGCTTTTATGAAGGGAGGCCTATCTTTGGACTATCATTTGACATCATGTACACATTCCTCTTAGCAGATGCTCCCTTGTGATACTCTGCGTGTTCTTTCCCCCTTTCTATGTGACTCAATGGGTTGCATTCTTCTTCTGCAGCTTCCCCCTTTTCATCCACACACAAACATATAGACCATGTCAGCCACAAAGTCAGTTCAGCTGATGGGGACTGTTGGCGAAGAGAGGGGGAAAGCCACCACATGACAGTGTGGGTCCAGCCCCTCACAGAAAACCACCTTTTTTGTCTGAGGGGTGAAACAGACAATGCTTTGTGGGTTGCATAGAGGGAGTCTAGCCCTTCTACCAAAGGCACTGATACCCAGCTGCTTAAGCGCGTCAGCCAAACCATGGAGCATTGTTCCACAGTTGCCTGCTTCAGACTCCATCCTTCCTCGATAGGATCCTAGTGATGATCAATGGCCCGGGTCCTGCCTGAGTGGCCGAAGGTCTGCGGCACCCCACAGGTCTCAATACTGGGCCCACTCTTCTTGTGACAGATTGCCTGTCACTCTCCACCCTCTCCACACCCCTGGCCTGTAAAGAGGCACTCGTCTTGCTCCCTCAATTAAACCCACACAGCAGGTCGTAGGCTCATTGCGACTGGTTGCAGCTTTGTCGGACAATACAGAAACAGCAAGCAGTATCATTTTTTTTTTTTTTTCCCTAAGCGAGGTATTTATTTTTTTTATTAGCTTGCAGATTGTAAGAGATAAGTGTACTAGCTCTCATGTCTCCTCATTTTACAAGAGCCTTTAAAAAGCTAATGTCTGTCATCTCATCTGTTTGGTGCAATTAAATTCTTTTTTAGTGGTACTGTGAGGAGGGCCTCAGCGAACATGTCCATCAAAAGAAGAGTCGTGCAACGGGAGACATGCTCAGTTAGACTCCATGGTCATAAAGGTTATATTAATGGTTTATGTACCCCCACTGCAGCATTGTTAATGGCACATGGCATTTACTGGGTGCTGCAAAAGAAGGCCATTCAATCCACCATTCGCTTTTTCTATCATGTCAAGCGCTCAATAAAAAGATCTCAGTAATATCAAAGGAGAGTCAAGACAAAGACTGTACCCCAGGGCTAGGTTTAAACCTTCTCTTGTGTTCTCCAAAACAAAATGAATAGTTTGTGTTTTCAAAAATCCGTCAGAAATTAATCAAATTTAATTCCTCTTTGCGCCGTGCCTAAGAACATACACGGACACATGGAGACAAACACACACAAGCTCGCAGACAGACAGGCAGGCAGACAGACAGGATGCATGCACACGATGCAGCGATGCCATTTACACACTCAGTCAAACAAACCCTATTAAAAGAATTTCAGGGTTTGTGTTTCTTTCAAGTCTGGCTCTTCAGAATTGTTCACGCCTGCACCAGCAGCTGCATTCACAGATTATTAGTGTCCGTAATGACGTCATCAAAACGAGGCCCCCACAGCGGAGAAGCACCTCACTGGCTCAGTTGAGTTAAGCAATCCCCACAAAATGTTGGTAGACTGTAAGAGAGGATAATGATAATGATGATGAAGGTTATCGTGAGGTAATTACTGAGCATGGAGGATTCCACGCAGTGTGAATGAGTAAAACACCCGACCGTGAGGGACTGGAAGAGGGAAATGAGAAAGAAACATTGATGGGGGTGGAAGGGAAGAGAAGGGGGCTCCAAATGTGTCGCTTGATTGAAGTGCGCAAGGTTTTGAGCTAATTACATTCAGAACGGCAGCCTAGGAACAGATGCCACACTTGTGCATCAATAAATGCTCATAAGTAACTTATTTAGGGCTGCCTGCCATGCAAGGAAATGGCATGACTTAAAGCAAAAGTAGCCCGGGGGCTATTCCCCGGCTCTTTGTCTTGTCATCCTGCATCTTTTAAATCTATTCACCACTTCAAAACAACACAGGCAGACAGCAAGGCAGGCAAAAAACCGAGTGAAGGAAGGGTAAAAAAAAAGTTACAAATATTCACACTTTGCAGACAGTATTATGTTTTCTGTTGGAGTTGTTTCTGACATCAAAGACATGCTGTCTTTTCTTCAGATTTGTGACTCGTAAAGGAGCGGTGAGAGCGCCGTTTTAAGGCCAAGCTCCCGTTTGATGAAACGCAGCTGTTCTTTTAAAGTTTGAAGACAAATATGCTTTGACTGGAACATAGAGAGAGATATATTAGCTTGACAAGTTGCTGCTATGTTTTATTGCACTTTTGATGGAGTAAAAAATATGTGCTGTCACAAATTAAAGGTATGCTTGGATCTGGTGTGAACGCGGTTGAGTTTTTCAGGCTCATTCGTTTATCTGGCAGTGCATGCCATCGCTTTAATTGACAGCTCCAAGTTTTGCAAGCTTAAACAAGCAAGGTTGCGGCACGGCAAAGCAAATTCGACGAAATATGTTATCATACTCAGACATTAGGTCTCTATCAGGAAAATAAGCAAGCTCTCCGCGGCTATACAGGATCACTTTCCATTGCATAGTTTATCTGCTGTACGAAGGCTCGGAACACCATTTAAGTCAACGTAGTAGAACCAAAGGCAGATGTCTTGTCCTCTGAATTTTTCTGTAATTACTGTTTCCCCTGTTTTATGTCTCTCTTTCTGAACTTAAGCCATTGCGCTCATGCAATTGCAGCATTTTTGTATTTAATCGCTCTCAGCTTTGCAGTTTTATGTACATGATCGGCAGCATACTAGCAATGCTTTCCATGTTATCTAACCTAATTATGGTAGAAAATCTGACATGTAGGTGGTATTTTGATGGTTAAATTTGGTAATTTCAAGAAAATTTCCTCTGCCATGCAGAGTCAGAGTTCCTGTAAGCTCTGGACGGTCTTAGCCAGTTAGTGCGATTGGCTGGGTTTGGTAAAACTTGAAATAAAATTTTTTAAAAAAACAGAAAGAAAACATACAAAATAGGATTCCATCTCCTCCCTGCAGTTGTTCCCTCTTTGAATCCAAAAAGCTGTTTTGCAATTGATGATTCTTCCCCCACATAATTTGGCAATCTTGCATTTTTCATGAGACTAAGTCATTGTTTTCTATCCTGTACATTTTGTTCCGTCTTTCTCCAAAGTGGCTGGCTAATTAACATATTTGCAATATGTATGATCTTTATGGAGCATCACAAGTGTGGCATTCAGAGCACGTGGAGCATGTTCTAACTATGTATAAACACAATGTAAATCTATGTATATGTTTTTTTACATTTTTGTTCACGAAATTCACATTTAATCTTCATCTAATCATTTATTAAAATATGAGACATAAATCACTAATGAGCATCCCCTAATTGATATATTAAAAAAAAGCAGATCTATTTCAGAGTTTAAATGTGTGGAGGTGTTTTCAGCCTGAACGCATATGTATTTTTACGTGCTTTTATTGATAATCCGCCATAAACTTAATTTGGGGTATAAGTGCATATTTCTTCACAAACACATGTTGTGTTTATTTAGTAGATTCATTCATAAAATCTCCATTATCTTATGCGCACGAAACAACAAAGAGGGAAGAGCGAAGTGAAGAGACGGTCGTGGAGTAGGTGCTGGTAAAAACAGAAAAACATGGTAGGTTTCCATGACATCACTCAGATGGTATTAGTAACATTTACAGCCTGTGCTTCTTTCTGTTGCTCTCCATGCCACCCATTGGAGCAACATGCAGTGGAGAAAGAGTGGCTGTTGTTTTATGGGCTTTCATGTGGCCTGGTGCCAGTGTGAGCATCAGGATTCTTCCATGTCTTTCCTTCAACGTGTGAAAATGATCTTAAAAGAAGAACATTCAACTTTGAACGTCCTGCCTTAGACATTTAGGACATTCTTTTGTACCGCAACCAAAAGATTTTTACCCGTATTTTAGCTTTTTTCTTTTACTTAATTGATGCAAGATATCCAATATTGAGAGACACTTTTCTGTTTTGAGCAACAGTAAAATAGGTTGACCTGTGACATAAAAATCTGCTTTGCTTCAATCAGAATTCAGGCATTATTAGTACCAAAGCACCTGGACCTTACTTTCTCACAGCGTGATCTGGGTATTAGAGCAGAAAGAAAAAGAATTCCCTTCCAAGTTGGATGATTTCACCTCTAGGGCAGGAGGTGGAGGTGAGCAGCTTTTGCAGAAAGGCATCATATTTAGATGCTGTGAAAATCACCAGTCACTCTTTGCTGACTTGTTTGGGCAATGAGCAAACACTCGTGGCACATATTCCTCTTAGACCCACCTCTCTGCTGCACCCAGAGCTGCAAACATCACCCCCGATCATTTTGATCTAATTTCCTCCTCTTTTTCTCCCCCCCCTTCTTCCTTTACCTTTCCTGCTGAAATTGATTTCTGCTTGTTTGGTTTGGCAGTAATAAGATCAACAGTAGGATCATGTTTCAATGGCATACTACCATGAACCCCAGGCAAATGATTTGTCCAAACTTAATAATGGAAATACTTAGGATGTATTGGGAGATGTAAACAGTAGTTGTAATAAAAAAGTGCCGGAAGGTAAGCGCTCCTTTAAGTTGCAAAGCCTTTCCACTTACACGCTGGTCCGTGCACACCTCGGGCTCTCCCTAAACACCATGAATAAAATGTATCCCCCATTTAGCCTGGCTAAAAGTCACCCAATAAAAGCTGTTTAGCTGAAGTGCAGTCTGCAGTGTGGCATGCTCAGTCCACTGCAGAGTTGGACGACAAAAGCCGTGAACTGGACAGGAAATGGCTAATGCTTCACCGCACAGTTAGTCACAGTTTGAGGCATGCACAGAGCTGTGGTTAAGCTCGCTTTGCAGTTTCTCAATACTGCATTACATAGTTCATTACAAAATAAAAAAGCCCAATAAAATCCAACAAAGAACTCTCACTCATTTGAGCTCTTTTTTGTGCTTCTACATCGACACAGATTTACCAAAGTGGAACTGCAAAAGAGGAAACAGAAATGAACAAAGGTGCCTTCCAAAAGTATTCACACCCATGAGCTTTCCACATAGTTTATGCTATAAACCGCAAATTATCAATGTATTTTATGGGGATTATAAATGACAAACTAATACATCAGGTGGATGGCTTATTTTATTTTATTTTTACAAATAAAACTGGGAGATTGAGCAAGAAATAGCACTAACCAGAGGAGATGCAAAGAGGCCCGAGCCGGCGTTGGGAG
This sequence comes from Phalloptychus januarius, assembly GCA_902982915.1. NCBI lineage: Eukaryota > Metazoa > Chordata > Actinopteri > Cyprinodontiformes > Poeciliidae > Phalloptychus > Phalloptychus januarius. The sequence goes on from CADWAE010000362.1 coordinate 60,749, forward strand.
GAGGTGAAAGAGTCGAGATGCTGATGAGTAAACTCATTAAAAGATTAATTAGTACACATGTGCTCCACAAGTCTAACCTTTATAAAACAGAGATAAGAAGACAATTTTCATCAATTGTTCAAGACAAGCCTTAAAAAGACCAATCTGTGGGTTGCCACATGCTGGGTAGGGGACACAGGAAATGAGTAAGAAGGAACCTCTGGTTAAGTGAGACAAAATTTGTGGAAAATGCTGTGTGTGCCAGAAAGCCAGCACTAAAACACACATCCTCACTGTGAAATATGGAAGTGGTAACATCATTGTGTGGATATTCACTTCTTCTGCTGGTCAGCATTGATGGGAAGCTTGACGAAGCCAAACATGGAGGCGTCCTGCATAAACTCCACCTTCCAATAGGAACTTGATCCTTAACGTTTAGCCAAAACAACATTGGATGGATCAAGTCAAAACGTAATTATGTGTTAGCATGTTCTCCTCAGATAGATCTATAAGGCTGATAGAGACACACACCAAAAGATTTGTTAATGTGAAAACACAAAAGGTTGCTTTACAAACTCTTGACTCATTTTACCAACTAGGAGATTTTTTATTTACTGTTATCAAACCAAAATGTTTTTGCAAAACATTTTGAAAAACGTGCATAACTTTCTTTTCGATTCTTATCAAAAAACCCTATTTTGGTTGATAACAATAAATAACATGCAACATGGTGAAATGCAAAAAATATTTAGCAGTGAATACTTCTGCAGGGACTGTATGGACGTAAAGGAAAAAAATACTTGATGGATTCTTCAAACCTTTTAAAGACCCACGCAGACGTTACGTTGAAACCTCTGCAATTTGCTGACATTACTAAGGTAGCAATTTTAGGCTATATTAAGCTTTTCAAAATGGTATAGTATATATGAGTCAGTTTCTAATTAAAACCCTCAAGAGTTTTTTGTTTACAAGCCTTGCTCTCACACCTTGTATGCATTGGCCTGCAGACATTCCTCTAAGGGAATTAGATTAGCTTCAGGATGTGCAGGATGGCAAAGTCACTCCCCATCTTCTGCCACAACCTGAAAACGAATCCATTCAGGAAACACTTTAGATTCAGCCTCTCTTTTTCTTTTTTTTCCCCAGAGATTCTGAGGAAAGGAAAAAAAAGGAAATATAATAAAAACTCGTCTTGTGTCTCATGTTTACGATCAGCAGATATTTCTTTACATATATCCTGCAAGTGTGTTTTTATTTACTTCCTTGAGTCGCCCAAGCAGAACTAAAAATACACCGTAAATGAACCTTGAATCTACACTTAACTCCTAAAATTAAAGACAAATCTCTTCAATGCAGACTGAGCAGATGTAGTAGATTGAGAGCGAGGAAGAAAAAAAAGAACGTTTGAAGGATTTTTCAGCTTGACCCAAAATAGCCAGATTCATGCCATGCTTAGCTCTGTATTGTACCCAGTGTTTTCTACCACATGGGGTCCTTGTGACCAGGCCACAAAATTGTTCCACTTTGCTGGAGCACAACCTCCGACGTTGGCACGCAGAGCTTAACGAGGACTGCTTAAAGACCAGATCGTTCCATTCTCAAAGATGGACTCGGAGTAAAAATGAGCAAAAAGGCAAATCTATACTTTAAGCACAAAACACAACTCCAAGCAACAGGCTCAAACAAAGACTGTATTGAAGCCGAAAGTCTTTTCTCGCTGTGAAAAATTAAATATGTTAGACAAATTCAGCCTAAATTCAATTTGTCATCATGATGCTTTTATTCCCCCCCGCTATTTTTTATTTTTTTTTCCTCATCATGCTCAAATTGGCAAATTTGACACGAGTGATAACACAAGAAGGAAACGCGAAGCAGCCTAGGACACTGGGTGGCTTTGTTGGTGGCATAAGTGCTGCGCTAATGACGGCGAGCCTGACGTGTTTATGTGTAAATCAATTTGTACTGTTGCAGTCGAGGCAGAGGGAAGCCTATAATCCTATAATGCCATTTATTGCAATTTCAATATTGCCCATTAATTCTTCAGTTTTTAACCTACCTACTGTGAAGGAGACATAGAAAAGGGACGGGCTACAACATGACATATTTTCATCAAATATCTCTAGAGACCGCTATTCTTCACTCTATTTGAAGTTAATTCGCTTTTTTCTCTTTACCTTTTGTTACTGTTTGTCACATCTTAACTGTGTACTTCAATGTGTGTTATTGGATTTGCAGGAGTTAGACCTTTAAACCATTTAATTGTAACTCTGGTTATATGTTTTATTTCTGTTATCATGCTGAACTTTGAAAACCTTCTTAAATGCCAGGATTTGGGGAGTACATCACAGGTATTAGGGGTGTCGGAGTAAAGGGGAGTGGACACATTCATTAATCTGCATATACAGCTCTGGAAAAAAAATTAAGAGACCACTTAAAATGATCAGTTTCTCTGATTTTACTTTGTATCGTTGTATGTTTGAGGAAAAATTAACATTGTTCTTTTACTCTACGAACTACTGACACTATGACTCCCCAAATTCCAAGCAAACATTTAGTATTTACTTGAAGAAAAGGAGAAATGGTCAAAAGAGGCAGTGCTTCCAGACTTCAAAATAATGCAAAGAAGACAAGTTCATGTTCATCTAGAAACAACAATGCTAATGTTTTAACTCAGGAAGAGTTCAGAAATCAATATATATTTTCCGGAGTTGTATATGCATCTATTTTTTTCTATAAAACCTACATTGTTTTTGTCCGTCATGCAAAATTGTATTAAAAACAAAGACGCCTGTTTTGGCAGCATGACAAATAAGTGTAAAAGTTCAAACGGTTGGAATACTTTTAACAAGGCAACGTAAAACGAGCCAGGAACGCACGTAAGCTCCCTAAATTAAAGCTGTCATCCGTTCTGGTATTTCATTTTTTTAACCCTTTGCCAGGTTCAGAAACAGAATGGCAACGCTGAAATAAACAGCAGGACATGTGTCAGCGCGGGGGCGGACTCGTAAAACACCTGTTTGCAGTACGGGGGCCTGAAAGCAGGACTTGTTAATAGCCAGCCATAAATCGCTCAGTCCGTTGTTCTGTCACCAAGTTGTAGGTCCGCATTTCTCAGTGGAATTCACGAGGCAAAACTTTGCTGAAATTATAACCTCACCCCCACTTCGTCACTTCAACATCAAACATTTGGAAGCATCAATCACCGAGCTCTCCCTCTGAACATGGGCAACGAGTAAAATGAACCTGGGGAGTTGTGACCCTGCACCAACATGCAAATTTACAATTTTTGACGTCAACTTCTTTGCAAGCAACTTCATTGTCTTTTAACAAATGGAAATATTTCACACATTTGAATAAAAGATTGTGCTCTCCTTAAACCGCGCAAAATTTGACTCTTCCATAAATTTGTCACAGCCTTTGTTGATGCTGATATTGCGATCAATGTCTGCGAAGACGCAGTCATTAGCCTTTTTGTTCACGTATGGGAAAGTCAGAAGAGTTTTTCTCTTTTCTTTTTTTTTACCCCTAATCAGTCTTTTGACAACAAACACAATCATTGTTTGGGGTACAGAAAGCACAGGCGGTGTGTGAATGTGTCACCTGGACTGCTTGTGAAATCCCCGCCCTCTTTTAAATACACTCTGAATGTAGATCAGACAGTTGAGGACACGTCCAGACAGGACGATGTGTTGGGCGGGAGGAACTGAGGACTTGCAGCTCCTCAGCATCTCCTTGGAGTTGGGGAATCAGTTCCAGCCACACTAAAACAGCTGAAGGAGAGGGAAGAACACCTGAGATCAGACGTGTTGATGAATCTCAGCATTTGTTCACACTAACATGAAGTGATGATTCCCAAGACATAGAGAAGCAGATGGACTGGGGCCCAAAAATGGAGAAGGGGCGCATTTTTAAATGTGCTCATAGATATTTCTGTTATTTTTCCGCTGAAATAACAACTGATGACGGAAAATGTTTCTTTTTTTTTTGTCAGTACTGCAGTTACAAGTTTACTTCAGTTTCAGTTTGCGATGCACCATCAAACAGCCGATGTTTACATGATCAGCTCTGAAGAGATTTGATTTCTTTTCCTCACATTCAAATCCACCAATGGTAGAACTCCCATCATTCGAAGTCTTTAAACACGTCAACCAGGAGGAGGTTCTCTGATGCACCTTTCAGGAATGAATATCTGTTGGGAGAATCTGATTTCAAAACTGCAGCTCATGTCAAATAACAAGCAACTTAAGTTTTCTTTTTCTCTCTCCTCTCTTTTTGCTCTTAAAAAAACAAGAATAAGTGTCGATTAAAAGTTCAGAGCCCAAAGAAAGCTGATAATTCATATAGGTCAGTAACAGTCTGAATGGTGAATTTCTCAGTCTGTTTTTGTAGAGAAATCTGTGAATGAAGCATCGCGCACGTCTGTTTTCAGCGAGTAAAAGACAGGGCACACAAAAAAAGCAAAGATAAGAGTCACACCATCCTTTCTACATTCTCAGTGTAGTCAATGTTGGGAGGCTCTAATAAAAAGCCACCATGTGCCAATTGAGCGTCTACAATTAACAGATTAGAGTGATAAAGAGGTTGCATGGCTGCGAGGCACAAGGCCGCCTCCCTGGGCCCTCAGGGCTCCATGATGGGCAGGAGCAGGAGGAGAGGAGGAGGTGTGAGGCTGAACCGCTGATGAAGGGCCCAGATAATCTCTTCCTCCTCCCCACGACCCCCCCCAAGACCCTCTTTCCTCCTCCACTCCCTCCACCCCCCATCACCTCCCCTCTTCCCAGCCACCCCACCCCAATCCCTCACACTCCGTGCCCTGAAGCACCTTTTGCAAATACCTGCTCAATATTCCAGTTTAGCGGCGGCGGTGGTGGTAGTGGGGGTTTGGGGGGGCAGCAGCAGTGCTGGTGATGGGGCATGTGGTGTGTCTGCAGAGGGGAGATACAACACACAAAAAAGCAGCTTGAAACAAAAAGCGGAACATCTGCTAAAGCGATTGCGGGGTAAATATGTTTGACAATTATTGTTTACAGTGACAGTGGTAACAGTTTCAACACCAAAATCAAAACCCCGCCATTTCTCCATTTGCAGTGAAACAGATGGGCCTGCAGCAATCCATTAGCAACCTGTCAAAAGCTTCATTCTCAACTTACTTTTATGTCTTCGCCTCTTTGCGGAGGAGCGGGCGAGATGCTCTGTTTTGGAGTAATGATTATCATCTATTTACCCGTCATTAATCAGATACCTATAGCTCTCATTGTGCTTATGGTTTTCTGTGTTGTTAAATTTATACTTCTTTCAGTGTTTACTGTTCAAGGAGAGCGGCGCGAGCCCTCGCTCGTTCCTCCCTCCCTCACATTATTATTGTATTATTGATGGAGATGCACCCTGTCTTTCACATGAAACAGAAGTAACGATTTCTTTTTTCTTCTTTCCACAGGTCCTGGCTGTGTTTGTTTTCCTTCAGCAGCGAGGATTTGCCGCATTTTTGATTCACGCTAGTCCGATAATTCGGTGAATACGAATTATTAACAATCCGCCTTCCCTCATCAGACAGGCTGTGCTTTCACATGACCTTGACAGATCGACGCAAGCTGTTATGAGCGAGCATGCAAAGTAACAATTTGGATACTGTGATGTGAGGATCCTAATCAAATCAACTGGCAGCCGTTCTGCAGCCAGAGTGAGACCTTTTTTTTTCTTTTTTTCCTGATTCAAATTATGCCCTGGAATGTAAATCATTAAAGTTTATTACATTTTAGTGTTAAGGTTTGAATTATAAGTTGTGGTTACAGTTGGGGCAAGTTTCCAGAGAATGAATACAACGAATAAATGCAATGCCTTGTTTGTGCTGGATACAAGCTTCCTTGAAGTTTTTTTTCACATTTTGTCACATTATGGCCACAGACATACATGCATTTTGCTGAGATTTGCACTGGAGAGATTGTAGCATGATTAAGTTTAAAAAAATATGCAGGGTAATATATATAAATAATGAATAAAATTCTGAAAAGTGTGGTTTGCGTCTGAGTTCAGCCACTTTATTATAATGCACAAAATCCTAACATTGATGAAAGAAAACAGTCAATCTCTGATCAGATGAGACAAAACTTGATTACTTTTCAGTTTTAGACACAATGTGTCGCAAAACAAAAGCACCATAGTAATCCAAAGTCATGTGCTAGAAGGGTCTAGTCAAATCCCACATTTCAGTTCAGTTGAAAATCTGCGACAATGCCCACCATCAAACTCAAAGTCTTTGCAAAAAAAGAAGAGGCAAACATGTACCTTGCACTGAAAAGGAAAGCAAAACTAGAAGAGACAGGCCACATCAGACTTGTAGCTGCAGGTGTTTCTACGAAGAATTGGCTGATTTGGTTGCAATCTTCTCAGATTTACATTTATTTATTTTTACTAAACCACCTATCGTTTACATTCCTTCTACTGTGTAATGGTGCACTGCTTTCTGCATGAAAATCCAAGTGGAAAAACACTAAGGTTTGAGGTGGCAGCATCATAAAATTGTGGAAATGCTTTGGCAGGGTGCTGCGGTTGTCAGTCTGCACTGCTTCATGTCAGCTTGGACACGTCTGTCACTGTCTGCCTGTAATCAAGAGTGCACATCAACAAAGACGAAGCTTTTATCTACCTCTGACCCTGCTCTCTGCTTTTTTTTTTCTGTACCGCTCTAAATATGCCCAATCAAATAACGTGTTTGGAATAATTAACCCCAGAGCCCCCATTGGTTCTAATTGGCACCTATTAGAGGTGGGGATGGAGGATGAGAGAGGGGGCTTTATGATTTCTTGATAAACACCGAGGAGAAGGAGCTGCACTGGCAGCAGTGGTGGGTGGAGGTTTGATTGGTAAGCAAAGCGCGGGAGCGATGCATACCGGGGGTAACCAACATTTAATTATCAATGAGGTTTTCGCAACACTTTAGAGAGGCCCCGGGCACCGTTTCCTTCAGTAGTAGTAATGGGCTCTTTTTAATGGAACTTGTGTTAAACACGGAGCTGCCACTGCAAAGCTTTGGCGTTCAGCCCCGGCTCTTAGTTGTGGCTGCTTTAATTTAGGTGACTACAAAAAGAAGACAAAGCGCGTTTGGGTTGAACACCGGCCCATGGAGGGAGTTAAAGCGGTGGGGTTGGGATTTTGGGGAGCTGGATGGGGGCGAGGATTTTTCCCAATCAATACAGCCTGCCTTTCATAGCATTGGCTTTCACAATTTTTAGGGAACTCATTACTTTTTACGAGCTGCATTCAATAATAACATGCTCTTACTGTAAATATATGCCTTTTTTATGATGGGCATAATTTAACTACTTCCATGTTTTGTTTTGTTTTTTACTGCTAAGCCGCAGCAGTGGGACCGCAGTGTTTTAAATGATGTGCAGTTGAATGCGACTCTAATGTCAAACGTCACCAGCTGTCACCGCAGTCATTAATGTGGTTTCTCAGGAAGACCAGTGTGAACTTTATATGATCCATCCCTGCTTTTTTTTTTTTTTTTTTTTTTTTGCTGTTTTGTTTTACCAAACAAGCTTTGCTCTATTCTGTCTTTGACTCATATATATTTACGTCACAATGTTAAAAATGTTAAAATAATATTTTGTTTACCCTTAAATTTAAAGGCTGTAAAGAAGGTTTGAAGCACTTCTTGACTTACCTGCAGTCAGCAAACTCTCTTGTTAGCATAATTCTAGATTAGTTGGTCACAGATACAGATGCTACTGGCTACTTTGAGATGTAGCAAGACTAAAGTCCTAAAATCTCTAAAACCTTGTGCACTATTTTTTTTTTTACCTTGAAAGTGTAGTCACTGCTCCTTTGGTTGTTGTTGGGGTTTTTTCCACTGAAGTCATATAATGGTTTTATGAAAAATGGAGTTTGAAGGTGGTGCGACACCAATTATCTTCCTGTGTGAAACATACTGAGAACAGAAGACATAAAGCGCTTCTGATTGGACTAAGTAATATGAAAGAAAAGCAATATAAACAAATGTTAAAGCGGTTTAAGTGGACACAACTTTAGCATTTTTAAAAAGATTTACTTCTCCGTTGGCTGAATGTTCTGACCAGAAATGTTTTTACACTTTCTGCTCTCGTGTATAATCATACATTAAAGATCATACAGTATCTCAAACTACCTCCACTTTTTCATATTAATAAACCTTCATTTCTGTGTAAATATTTGTTGATTTCAAATGTGACCAAGGTTTAGAGGTTAAGAAAAAATCGTTTGGATGAAAACCCCATTACATTTTTAAAAGTGTAGTTGTTGTAAGACAATGAGGAGTCCACTTTGGTCTTGGCCGCTCTTGGATTAGTCCTTACATTCAACGTACCTGACCAACTGATCTGGATTTAGACTAAATGCAGATGCAAGGGACGTTATCTACTGCAGGTAAGATATCAACTTCTCACAGTGGTTCTGAACTGTGATATTGTGATATGTGCATGTTTCCAGAAAGGCAAAAACCTGTTTTCTGTCATGACAGGTTTGCTGTCTTCCATGTTTTTTTGTTGTTGTTTTTTTTCTGTTAATTAAACTGAAAAAGGTGTTTCAAACCCTTTACAATTGATTCAGCAAATCAAACAACAAAGTTTTTCCAGTTTACTTCTTTGTGGTTTCTTGTAATGGCCACAACAATGGGTGCAAGTGGACTGAGCAAAGACACATTCAGACCTAATTCATACTTGCCCTTACCTAATTACACCTAATTGCAAGAACTTTTCTTAATAATGTAACAATCAGCTACACTTTTAAGCCGTATTTGAAGAAAGATTTTTCAGGTCAGGTTTACTCATGTATGACTTTAGCTGATTTTTTTCTTCTTCTTCTTTTTGGGAAAGCTGTGGCCTTCCATCCAAGGCCTCAGGCCTTTCCTTTCATTCCACTAGCACTTGTATTGGGACCAGCGCTGGGGCGAAGGGGCTTGAGGCAGAGCCAAGCCCAAGTTTGACCCAGTTTCAGGGAGGGGGCTTCCTCATAGCAGACGGCTGGAAGTCTCAGGGTAACCCTCCATCAACACGGGCTCCTGTAATGTGGCTTAGCATGTGCCAATCAAAGCCACCGCGATGACAAGCTCGTGATGACATGGCCATCGTCCACTCTTCTCTCTTTGCTGCCTGGACATCTCAAAAGCAAGCAAACACGCCAGTGATTATGGCATTTCAGTGTCAAGTGGCATGTTGAGTTTGGCCAAAAGCTGGAGATTGACAACCGGACAGACACGATGTTTGTGAGCGCTCGAAAAGTTTATTGGGAGAGGGTTGAGGGCTTTGGCACACGAGTGTTGTAGACAAACCATCACATCACATTTACACCTTTAACAACCATGAAACAAAACTTTTTTTTTTCTTTTCCAGCTTCTGTTGGCTTGAGATCTTTAATCACCAAAATACTCCAAGAGAAGTTTGTATAAACATTGACAGACAATGTGTGTGTTATATATATATATAACATAGGGGATCTGTTATCTGTTATATATATCTATATATATCTATATATATATATCTATATATATCTATATATATATAGATATATATATATAGATGTATATATGGTCTGTCACATTTTGCAGCTGTCAGGAGGGACTCCTCTTGTTTTTGGACACTCACACAAGTGCAATGGCAGCGAGAGGCAAAGAGAGATACTCTGAGAGAAAGGGGGAGGGAGCAGCACATCTGACAATCCACTGGCATGAAAGTGAGCCCCTCAAGCGCACAAATTCAGAGAGAAAATTACAGTTTTGTGCGTTTGTGTCAATATGCATGTCAAAAGGTAATTGGGAAATTGTTCTGCAATGTCAAGTCCTGTTGGCAGTGTTTAGCCTGTGGTAAGATCAAAACCATTTCTTCACAGGGCTCCAAGAGGCCAAAACCAACCTCCCCTAACTCTCGCCGCCGTCCAAGACTCAGCTTTGAGCTAATAACGGAGCTGTTTATCGTGAAGTTATTACGTTATTATCAGCTGCGCACAGGATCTGCTGAAAATGACAGAAAACTTAATTGAACCTCTGCCCTGTCGTGACCGTTTTCTTCCTGCTAGTATATATATATATATATTTTTTTTTTTTTTTGAGGCCCAAAAGATCAGCTGCTGACATCATCTGTGGTGAGCTATCAAAGCAGAGCTGCCGTGAAAAGATGCTTACAAAATGAGGAGTGACTGATCAGGGAGTTCCTTATATATCACATGTCATGTCTTCAAATACAGGGAAATAGGGCGGGAAAAAATCCACAAAAGCAAGGCTCTATTGTTGCCCATCAATGCAAGAAAGATCAAGAAGAAGGACCTTCCACAATTTAGATTTTAAAAAACTTTCCTGAAAAGCAAACAAAAGTTTTGCAGAGCTTTGGAAAGTCAAAAAAAATCTTTCAAGCAAAAGGGATTAGATAGTTCATTTTTCATGTGCTTTTCTTAATATTTCAATTGTTGTTTACATTATTACTGTCATAGCTCATAAGGGTTACCATCAAGTTCAATTCCACTGCTTACAATTACAACTTTGTTAACTTTTCAAGTTAAAGAAAAGAATTCATCTGCAAATATTACTTAATCAATAAGAGGTATAAAACATGTTTTCAGAAGTTCAATCTCAAAGAAGATTTATTATTATTATTATTATTATTATTATTATCTTTAAATCTATCATTATTATAATAATTATGTGAGTTCTATACTTGTTTTTATTATTAAAGATAATGCCTGTTAGAATAATCTTTTTTAAATGTTCAGTCGGTTTAATTGCACCAAGATGATGATGATAATAATAATAATAATAATAATAATAATAATAATAATAATAATAATAATAATGCTTGAGCTGGAAGCAGAAATATTGGAAAGTAAAAGTTTCTAACATAGAATATTCCGAATTCGATTGCAGTATAATGTATATTTCTATGAAAGAGAAATGTTTTTATTTTGTTTTGTTTTGTTGTTTGTTTCGTTTTTTGTCATTAATTATTATTCTTATTATTATTGTTATTATTATTATTATTATTATTATTATTATTATTATTTATTGATGCACTTGCAAATAATAGGTGTTGGACAAAAAAATGTTTCCCAAACTGAGCTGTAACTAACAAGGGAAAAAAGAGACTGAGAAGGAAGAAAGGAACGAGAGAGAGAGAGAAAGAGAGAGAGGTGGGGGGTATATACCAATCGTTAAAGGGCCGAGCCAGTGAGTTGATTAGGTTCGGGAGAGAGAGAAGCTGCAGCGGCTTTCTTCGCGCACAGACACAGTATAAGTCCTTTATCATGGGGAGGCACCGGCGTGGCCCCGAGCTATTGCTGGCCTGGAGCAAAGTACCAGGGAGAAGAGAGGAGGGAGGGGGCGGTCTGTCATCAAACTTCATAATAACGCTTGGGGTTTGCCACAGCTGCGCGGTGACCCTTTTTATTTTGCTGTGATGGAACAGATAGCTCACTATGAAATAGTGTGAAATTATCATGTCTATTAATTCGGTCAGACATCCACGACTCTCCGCTGCCTCCACCATTTTTTTTTTTTTTGTCGTGAAAATATGTGATTTCCCAGCAAATGTTTCATTTTACAACAGTGATTTTTTTTTTTCAGCGCTGATTCACAGAAAATAAAGCAAAGGCTCCATGTACGTTTTGTCCCCCCTTCTGCTTTGTGTGCGTGAACGGGACATAACCAGAGGCGACACTTTCCAAACTTCACAAATGTTTATCCATCCATATATATATATATATATATATATAGTTTGCATGACTTCAAAAGTTTAGAAACAATAAGAGTAGTATTGTATAGGAAATTTTCAACGAAAGTTAGTTGTAATTTGCAGCAGGGGATGCTTATCAGAGGCCAATACAGTCGTTATTAAGCCTCCCTATATCGTAAGCTGGCTGCCACAATAACAACACAGAAAGGCATTCTTTTTCCTTTTTTTTTTTTTTTTTTTTAAATCTGGTTTGATAAGAGGGGGTCTGGGGGCTGACGCACAGACACAGACGCACACAGAAAGAGAGCGGCAGAGCTGATTGAAATGGCGTGTGCCTGGCTGACGGGAGCCAGTGAGGGACAAAGCCCCTGCGAAGCCACGGCCACTCGAGCAATTATTCCTCCACGCTGCATTTGGATTAGTGCAATGGAAAGAAGCATATGTTTGGCCCGGGGCGACACTCCCCCCCTGGCTGACTGCAGAGGATGCAGGGAGAGAGAGAGAAAGAGAGAGAGAGAGAGAGACCGAGCAGGGAGGAAGAATGACTAAAACCAGAATATAAACTGCATTAACCGTGTGAGGAAACATTAACACAAATTTAATCCGCTCATTATTCATATATTTGGAGGATGCAAATGGTCGTTTTTTTTTTTGTTGTTGTTGTTTTTGTTGTGTTTTTTCTTTTTCTTTCTCAGACCTCGGTGCTTGCTTAGTGACGGGAGGTCAATTTCCGATGACAGCGCGAAGCTAATAAAAGGTCCAAAGCGTGAAAAATAGATTTTACAATATTTGCAAAGCGCGTATTCGATCGAAAATCTTGCAAAAACTTAAAACAAACGAACTCTCTCGTTTCTTTTTTAAAGTAATAATCCAAATTGCAGTCGAATTGTCGAGTTCTTATGTGCCTATCATGAGTTCCTTTGTTTATTCAAATCCACTTAATGTTTTCTAATCGATTACCTAATGTCTCCAGTAATCAAGGCCGATTTGGCGAAGTCGTTGACCTCTCGTCGCTTCAGAGTCCTGGCCCTCAGAGTGGGCAGAGGGGACCCTCGTGGTATGAGAATGGGGAGGGGGGTTGAGCCCCAAATGACGGCTGATGTCAGAGTTGAGGACAATTATCCATTTTGCGCTCCATTGAAAACTTTAAAGTCACATAATTTGATTGCACCAATAGCCGTATCAAATGTCATTTAGAGGAAGCCAGCGTCTTGTCCAAGCTACTTATTGTTAAGCTGACACTTTGGGGGGTGGGGGGAGGGAGTGGATAAAACGAAGTGAGGAGCTCCACTTATTTGGAAACTACATTGATGAAGCACACTGTCAGAATACAACCAATGAAATGTGCGCAATAGTTGCTTATTTTACTTGGGTAGGTCGTTGTACTTATTTTGCGAGCAGAAAACATGGAAGTTTAGCGGTTAAAAAACACTTAAATAAACCAGAGGAATTAAAACTGATAAAAAAAATATTCATAGGTAATAACTGAGGACGTTTTGCTCAGATGATTTGCCCTCTGATGTAAAATGACTAAAAACTGTGATTCAGTAGAAGAGATGTAAAAGACAACCAAAACAGCAACATGCGTTATATTAGATTCATGAAAGTGACAAGAGTATTTTTATGTTTTTTCAGGAAGATTAAAAATGGAATATGTTCAATGTTTCACAAATAAACTGCATTCAACTTTTAGGGTCTTTTTAAATCCAGCTAAATGTGTTAAACTGCTCTGAAGTTGTTATATATATATTTTATTAAATATTAAATTGTCTTTGAAATAATCCTTGCTAAGTGTTTATTAACAGGTACAGGTTTGCCCAAGCCAAAGGTTTTGGATTCTGATCTAAAGCTACAGAACTGCTTTCCAGATTCCTTTAAAATTGTGAAATAGCCCTTTATCTTCGCTCCAATTAAAGGCTGAATCTAACTTTGCCTGCTTTTTGTATTAGCTGAAGGTTACCAAGTCGTTTCATTCTCATAATACTTAGAAATAGTTCTTATTTTGTCACACTTCTTTTTCTACACTCTGCCAGATACTCTATTTAAAGGTGATGAAGGGAACTTCTTCCTGCCATACTTCAAAATAAGAGCCTCATAGGTTGTCAAGTTTGAAGCACTTTCAAATTCACACATAGGGCTAAGACAGCAATGTTTTAATCATACATATTTTATTAATAAACCGTGTGGGATTTTGAAATAGAGAGTTCTTGTGCCATAATATGTCACTACACCTCTACAATTAACACAGTAAGCATCGCCTCAATGTCATTAGCCTTAATCACACTTTTAAAGTTTATCCCTGCAAGGTGGAAAGTGAATATTTTCTCTGCTGTCAGCAGCTGAGATGAGAGATTAATTGGCACAGACTGAATGGGTGATGAAGTTTGTTAGCAAGTTTGACTTTAGCATCAGTGCTATCACTAAACTAGATAAAACTGGGCAAAAACTACAATTTGTCTCTGCATTTCTTCATCAAAATATAACTGCTGTTTACACTTTGCATTGTGAACGTCAACACCAGTTGACTGGAGGAAAGTTAGTTCAATTCTAATAAAAGAGTTTAGGTGCAATTTGTTATGATAATGAAAACAAATAGTTAATTTTAATAGAATTTAATCATGATAGATTTTTTTACAACCTATTACATTCATTAAGATGTAATGAATTAGACAACTAAAAGTGTGCAGACTCCACAATCGGTTTTGTATAAAGCACTATTAATAAACTGACCATCTGTTTGCTGTTATGTTAGACTTTGCCCCCATCTTTGTGTTTCTCGAACATCAACATGTTTAGTCCGCCAGAAGCCTCTATCAAAACATATCTGCTCCATCAATAAGGAGAAACTTTCCAGCACTGCGTGGTCGCTAATCCCCAGCTAAAGCAAACTTTTCTCCTCGTCCGAAAGCACCGTGCAATAAAAGAAATCATCCGCCAATCCCTTAAATCTCTTTCAGCCTCAGATCCCCTTTGCTTAAATGTCAGGAGAAGAAAAAAAGAAAAGAAAGACAGCAGGGCTTGAGTCAGATCCCAACACAGTGTCTCTGTGAGTGAAAGTGAACAGATCTGGGCCTTACTGGACTGCTTGCCCTGTATCTTCCAGTTCAGTTCCAAAAGCACTGCCTTAAAAGCGGCCAAGGTTGCAGGCTGAATGCAGCCGTGTTGCTACAGGGCTAATTAGGGTCTCCTCCACTAGTGATCTCAGCAGTATCAGCTAAACACTTCCTGACCACAGACATTCCTCCCATGATGTGTAAAGTGGATGGGACACGTTTGATTAAGGAAGCTTTGACATGCAGCTGGTTTTTCAGATGAGAAGTTGTGTAGCTGTGCCAGACAGGCGCTGATCAAATGGCGTTGAAAAAAAATATTAAAATATGTGAAGTAGTAGAGCGTGTACTAATTCCTTTCTGCTCTTTGAGCCAATCATAAATGATGTTTTCTTATTAAGCAAAGCAAAAAAAAAAAAATCTATGCAGATAAAATTACAGAATTACAATGAGTTCACTATTCCTTCTTTACATGAAATATAATGCAGACCTGGCTTGAGACATAAGTACATATTGCATTGCTTAGATAGCACATGATCCCTGAAGAGATCCTCCATATGTGTGTGTCTTTGTCAGAGCTGTGGTAACAATGCTTGCACCTTCTATCTGTTTGTAAGTAAACCAAAGATTGATAATCCCTTTTTCTTATTTTTCACCTTCAGTGCTTGTGAACGAAATGTTCAACTTTGCTTCTACTGAGTCTGTAATAACATTGTGTTCAATTTGTTTCGGAAGCTGGAGCCCAGACCTGGAAATGTCATCTAAGTTTAGCTTGTTTGCAAGCTGCAAAACCAGTTGGCTCTGCTAATTGTTGTGGTGCCAACTACTATTTGCATCTTATGACAATACCTATTTGCATGTTGTACTTTTAAACATTAAAGGTTAAATTTTCCAAAATAAAAAACACATAAATAAGCAACGCATTATAATATGTAAAAAATAGTTTATAACTGCAGATTTCACTATGGCAGCCATTTTGGACACTGAACTCTGACCTGCTTAGAATGCTGACTTTCCTAGTCAGCATTCTAAACTTCAGTGAGCTTTAGTGTTGTATATCTGCCTTCTGAGGACAAAGAAAATGCACCATTACTGGAATGGGCTTGGCAGGAAGTTGGCCCCCTTAAAAAAATTCTGCTCAGGGCCTTTATATAACTTTGGTCCGGCCCTGGAAATATTTAGAAGCACAGGGGGAGATATGAATAGATATTTTTTTTCTCCTCATCACAACCCTTGATGTATTTAGCTCCAAATATCCTCCAGAACATTTGATAACAACAGGCCTCACACTTATTAATTACTATACAGGAATCAGCTGTAATTGCTTTAGTTGAGACAAGCAGCGGGTATGGATTGAATTATCCATATTCAGCTGGGTATTGCTGACTGGCTCTTCAAATTTCAGACCCGCTTCTTTTGCAAATGACTTTTGCTGTGAGTCATTATCTCTTTAAGAATTAAAAAAATAAGGGTGTGTGTGTAGGGGGGAGGTTGCAGTTCTACCTGTTTGAGATCAAATTAGGGGAAAATTGCAGTTTTTCTCTTTTGGTTGGAATCAGCGTAATTAAAATAGCAACAACAAAAAATAACAATAAAGTAGTAGTGGTGGTGGGGGGAGTGGATTTTGGATTGCATGCATTAACAAGAGCCGCACAATTACAGGCGCACACTAATAAGGCGCACAAACAGCCGCCATTGTCATAGGATGGAAGTATTTCTAATGCGTTTGTTTCACCCTCAAAACCCTGTTTTCTTCAACCTCGATACATTTATTAAATAACATTAGCATTAATGACACACTCTTCCGTTGCCCTATAATACAAATGAGTGCAGCTTTTAATACGATTGCACCCCCCCCCAACCACACACACACAACCAACCCCACCCAACAACCACCTTTAAAGTGACTATTTATGCCCCTCACATCCACCATAGCAGCAGTGCAGTCTCTCCCCCCCCCCCCCTCTTTTATGAGTGAGCTATTGTGCCTGAGGACAGGATCCCACACACAATCTGAGGACTGAGCC